>LR812527.1:64016031-64356031 GCA_903798195.1 Danio kyathit
ATTTAACACTTTGCCTCACACAGGTGAGTGGACTTGATAAACCCCCTGTAGAAAACACACTCTTTCATCTCACTGACACTTAAACAGACACTTGCACCAATATGCAGCGCTTTCTTCCAATCATTCAATATCTATATTAAAAAAAAAACATTGTGCATTTCTGAGTGTGCCTCACACAGGTGAGTGGGCTTGACAAACACACTCTTTCATCTCACTGACACTTATGCTCTGTTCACACCACACGCAGCATGTGGAAATAAATTGCGCTATTTGCACGTAAATAGACACATGAACAATTTGAGTTTATTCACTTCATTCGGCCTGAAATTCGATTCATTCATGGATGAAACTCACAATAGACGTGGATTCGTTTCATGGGCAGGGTTTCAGTCTGCCTGGTAACTCTAGTTTCATTGCTAAATGGCTAACAGGGTTTTTAATCGAGAGATTAGCTGTGCTTTAAGTGCTTTAGGAAGGCTGAAAAACAGCGAATATTCATTCGGCGCCTCTGTCTTGAGTCCACTAGATCCTTTCAGAGGTGCACCCAGCTCTGTGAGTTAATCAACCTCTCCAGAAACTATACCTGGATGATAAAAGCTTTCAGCGGTGCATCAGACTGAGCTGGTCCCAGTTTGATGAGCTGTTGTCGACAGGAGGATTTCCCCTCAGGACCCCAACAACAGGCGCTACGTCATAATCATGCATAATCACGCAATAATCTTTGCATTGACTTAACATATAAATCACTCGCGAGGCAGCACGGTGGCGCAGTAGGCAGCACAATCGCCTCACAGCAAGAAGGTTGCTGGTTCGAGCCTCAGCTGGGTCAGTTGGCGTTTCTGTGTGGAGTTTTCGCATCCCTGCGTTCGCGTGGGTTTCCTCCGGGTGCTCCGGTTTCCCCCACAGTCCAAAGACATGCGGTACAGGTGAATTGGGTAGGCTAAATTGTCCGTAGTGTATGAGTGTGAATGAGTGTGTATGGATGTTTCCCAGTGATGGGTTGCAGCTGGAAGGGCATCCGCTGCGTAAAACATATGATAGATAAGTTGGCGGTTCATTCCGCTGTGGGGACCCCGGAATAATAAAGGGACTAAGCCGAAAAGAAAATGAATGAATGATAAATCACTCGCACTTGATGCTTCATCTGCGACTTGCACCAATTTGCAGCACTTTCTTACGATCACTCCACATCTATATAAAAAACATTGTGCATTTCTGAGTCACACAGGTGAGTGGGTTTGACAAACCACCTGTAGAAAACACACTCCTTCTTCTCTCTGACACTTTAACAGACACTTACACTAATTAGCAGATTTACACTTTCTTAAAACCACTCCATATCTATATAAAAAACATTGTGCATTTCTGAGTGTGCCTCACACAGGTGAGTGGGTTTGACAAACCGCCTGTAGAAAACACTTTCTCGCCATATGCATTGGACAATTCACATAAACTCCATCTTATAAGGACTCAAAACAATGTTTACATGTGAATGCACCACAAATCATATTGCACTAGTTTTCTCAACCTTAAATATCTTTGTTTGCATAATATCTTATACAATATTATAGTTTCTTATGTACAAATATTTGTATAGACCGTCTTAGGTTATGCGAATAGTTAAGTATTTATAGTATATGCATAGTTAGTAGTTAGCATAATCAGATTACCGCTCTTTTATGTTAGTTATGTCTAGGTTTAAAATAGCTTTTACATCCAAGTGTTGTGTTCATATTTATGGAAGACACAAGTCTTAAATGTTTAAAGACAAGTGTCTGAGAAATAAAATAAAACACAACAAAATAAATGCATATTTCATATATTAATCATATATTAAATATAATTCATATAAATCATATTATTCATAATAAGAACTGTATATAATACATTTCAAAATTGCTACAATTGTATTTGTAAAACTTTAATAAAAATATTAAATATTAAAAGTAACTTGTAATATTTAGTCTAGAAAAATTAAAACAAAAAATATTACTTTTGGTAAAAAAAAACAAATTTCAGCTTCCTGTGAACATGAAGATTTTTTATTTAGTCACATAAACAAAAGCTTTATGGACGGGCAGCAGGTGTAATATAATTGAAGACTCAATCTATTACTTTCCATATCTGTTAATAACAATTACTAATAATTTTAATAACATTAACAAAGATTAATAAAAGTTGTAAAAACATTGCTCATGGTTAATTCATGCTAGCGAACGCTAGCATATACAGTACATATACATTAGACTAGTCTTTCTATCCTTCTGTCCATCTCTCCATCCGTATGTCCATCCATCTATCTACCTACCAACCCATCCATTCATCCATCCATCCACCTACCTACCTACCTACCCCATCCATCCATCCATCCATCCATCCATCCATCCACCTACCTACCTACCCAACTCATCCATCCATCCATCCATCCATCTATCCATCCATCCATCCACCTACCCAACCCATCCATCCATACATCCATCCACCGACCTACCTACCTACCCAACCCATCCATCCATCCATCCATCCATCCATCCATCCATCCATCCATCCATCCATCCATCCATCCATCCATCCATTCATCCATCCATCCATCCATCCATCCATCCATCCATCTATCTATTCATCCATCCATCCATCCATCCATCCATCCATCCATCCGTCGAATGCATTAAAATGAACAACCGACACACTATTACTATAAGAATAATAATAAAATAATGCTGTTCATTGGCCTAACTATCTGTTTATGCTCAAAAAAGTGCATTAATTAAAGCAAAGGTCACCGATGTGTGTTTATCTGCAGATTTAAACACAGTCTGTCCAGCTTGAGTCAGAATTATTCAGTAATAAATGGTCATATAGCAAGAAAGAGGTCAAGAAATTCAGCGCTAATGAGTCTCCTGTGTACAAATCTGACTCTACAGTCCAGCTCCAGATATGCGATAGGGTTTTCTTTTTTCTTATGTAGTTATGTAGACGTTATACAGTATTTATTCTGCACACTGCTTGAGCTATGAAAATGTGTACACTTCTATGCAGATGCAATTGAATTCTACATTTCTTCATCAAATGCATCTAATATTGTACAGTAATAGTATATAATACAACGCGGCTGTTGGTAAATCATTCAAATAAGGTGTCTCTCAACGCAAAAAGAGCGTTCGGTGTGATCGGCCCCTTAATCTTCAAAAAAAAGAACAGATATATATTCCATTCAAAATTCCAAAAAAGTAATATCATAATTATTTTCCATTGGAATGATTCAGTGTGTGTGTGTGTGTGTGTGTATCCACATTTTTTTCCCACCAAGTGCTGTTTAAAAGAAATAGTTTTTTCCTACATTATTTCCTATTATAATTTTCTTTTCATTTTCAAAATAATAATAATAATAATAAAATAATAATAATAATAAAAATAATAATAAAATAAATAAATAATAATTAAATAATGTATAAATATATATATACACACAGTTGAAGTCAGAATTATTAGCCCCTTGTTTATTTTTCCCCCCAATTTCTGTTTAACAGGGAGAAGATTTTATCAACACATTTCTAAACATAATAGTTTAATAACTCATTTCTAATAACTGATTTATTTTATCTTTGTCATGATGACAGTAAATAATATTTGACTAGATATTTTTCAAGACACTTCTGTACAGCTTAAAGTGACAATTAAAGGCTTAACTATTAAGTAGGTTAACTAGGCAGGTTAGGGTAATTAGGCAAGTTATTGTATAATGATGGTTTGTTCTGTAGACTATCGAAAAAAAATCTAGCTTAAAAAGGCTAATAATTTTGACCTTAAAATAGTTTTAAAAAAATTAAAAACTGCTTTTATTCTAGCCAAAATAAAACAAATAAGACTTTCTCCAGAAGAAAAAATATTATCAGACATACTGTGAAAATTTCCTTGCTCTGTTAAACATCATTTGGGAAATATTTAAAAAAGGAATTTTTTTTAAATTACTATTTATATATAAATATATATAGTAACACTGTTATATATATATTAACACTGTTAAATTGCAGCCATTTGCTAAAATCATTTACGTTCATTTCTTTCCTCAATGTACACACAGCACCACATATTGACTGAAAAACACAGAATTGTTGACATTTTTGCAGATTTATTAAATAAATAAATATCACATGGTCCAAAGTATTCAGAGCCTTCGCTGTGACACTCATATATTTAATCTCTTCTGATCATCCTTGAGATGGTTCTACACCTTCATTTGATTCCAGCTGTGTTTGATTACACTGATTGGACTTGATTAGGAAAGCCACACACCTGTCTATATAAGACCTTACAGTTCACAGTGCATGTCAGAGCAAATGGGAATCATAAGGTCAAAGGAACTGCCTGAAGAGCTCAGAGACAGAATTGTGGCAAGACAAAAAAAGTCTGCTGCACTTAAGGCTCCTAAGAGCACAGTGGCCTCCATAATCCTTAAATGGAAGATGTTTGGAACGACCAGAACCCTTCCTAGAGCTATCAGGGGGAGAAGAGCCTTGGTGAGAGAGGTAAAGAAGAACCAAAAGATCACTGTGGCTGAGGTCCAGAGATGTAGTCGGGAGATGGGAGAAAGTTGTAGAAAGTCAACCATCACTGCAGCCCTCCAGCAGTCTAGACATTATGGCAGAGTGGCCGGACACATGAAAGCCCGTATGGAGTTTGGTAAAAAAAAAAAACCCTCAAGGACTCCAAGATAGTGAGAAATAAGACTCTTTGACCATGCACTTCTCATGACCTGTCCAATACAGTCCCAACAGTGAAGCATGGTGGTGGCAGCATCATGCTGTGGGGGTGTTTTTCAGCTGCAGGGACAGGACGACTGGTTACAATCAAGGGAAAGATAAACTGTCACGCTGGTATACAAAGAAGTCAGAGATGGTTATCTTTTCATTTAGTTTATTCAACGTAAATCATAAAAGGTATCACACAGTGCTGGGCAAAGGAAGATCATCCGAGGAACACCTCATACATCTTCGCCAGGTAAACCTGGCAAAAGTCAAGACGGGGTTAACACTCCTCACACCTCCGTTGGTGGCAGTGTGCACAAAGTGCAGGCAGGTGAATATAGATCTTCGGATGAGGTAAGACAATAAAGACACTTCCCTTTATCAGTGCGATGATTACGAAGACTCAGGAGGAACATCCGTGGAAGAAGAGAAGACGAGGGAGCTTGGGTGAAGACAACCATACGACTTCAATACCGGACGATGAGTGAACGGAGGAGGTGAGATTATATAGTGTCCGGGCTAATAGTGAACAGGTGCGGGTAATTAATAATCAGGGGAAGGTTCTCGGGATTGGATGGGACTGGTGTGAAGTGGTGAAGCTGGATTGGGTGAGTGAGGACGAGCCGGGGATGTTACATAAACGGGGCAAAGGTTTACCTTCCAGCAAGATAATGACCCTAAGCACACAGCTAAAATAACGAATGAGTGGCTTTACAACAATTCAGTGACTGTTCTTGAATGGCCCAGCCAGAGCCCTGACCTAAACCCAATTGAGCATCTCTGGAGAGTCCTAAAAATTTCCACCAAAGTATATATATATATATACACAGTCAATATTATTAGCCCCCATAAGAGATTAAATTTTTCTATTGGTTACAGAACATACCACTGTTGGCCAATAACTTGCCTAATTAACCTAGTTAAGTTTTTTAATTACTAGTACCTTGTAAAGATAGTACTAAAATATTCTTACACTAGTTTCATACATGACATTTATTTAGTTAAGTTCTTTGTGCTTTATAAATAAATGAACTTAAATATTGAGACTCTGCACCAGAACTACACATTACTCATGTTACAGATCCGTCAGCTTCACAATTACAGTGTTTTTGCTTTGTTTTTTACTGCACTGAAGTGACTTTAATAATGCATTACGCAGCAGATCTCAGCGCAGTAACACAGAGATAGAGAAACAGCTCTTCAGTGAGCAACAGATCAAGAGCTGTGCTTCTTTCAGCTTTGAAATCTGATTTGAAAGAGGAGCATCCATAAACCATTTTAGCTTTTAAAGCTCCACCGCAAATCACTTCTTCGTGGCATGATGGAAAAGCACTTCCATGGCAGTCTCTTTCAATAAAACAGATCTTATTCTTGATATATAAAAAAATAATAATAATAATAATAAACAATCTTTGCATTAAGACTTGTTTTATATTCTATACCCATACACACAGAAACAGCCATGGAAAAACTGAAGAGACTATGACTATTCTCAATTTCTCTGCTTTTGCCATTTATAGTTATGTGTTTGAGTAAAACGCCATTTTTGTTTTTATGTAAACTGATCACATTTCTTACAAGTGTGTGTGTGTGTGTGTGTGTGTGTGTGTGTGTGTGTGTGTGTGTGTGTGTGTGTGTGTGTGTGTGTGTGTGTGAGACTTGTTTAGGACAGTGCTGGGTTAGTCAAAGAGAATTGTAGCCACATGTATTCTAAGTGTTTATGGATTTTATTGAGCTGACATGTCAATTCAATTTTCACTTGGGGATTAATAAGGTTTATCTAATGTAATCTGTACATAGAATGGAATGGAATGGAATGGAATGGAATGGAATGGAATGGAATGGAATGGAATGGAATGGAATGGAATGGAATGGAATGGAATGGAATAGAATAGAATAGAATAGAATAGAATAGAATAGAATAGAATAGAATAGAATAGAATAGAATAGAATAGAATAGAATAGAATGGAATGGAATGGAATAGAATAATAGAGTATAATAGAACACAATATAATAGATTATAATAGAACAGAATAGAGTAATAGAATAGTGTTATAACAGCAGCTGATGTTTAACTGATAATATTTTTTCTTCTGGAGAAAGTTTTATTTGTTTTATTTCGGCTAGAATAAAATCAATTTTGAGGTCAAAATTATTAGCCCCTTTAAGCTATATATTTTTCAATAGTCTACAGAACAATCATTATACAATATCTTGCCTAATTACCCTAACCTGCCTAGTTAACCTAATTAACCTAGTTAAGCCTTTAAATGTCACTTTAAGCTGTATAGAAGTGTCTTGAAAAATATCTAGTCAAATATTATTTACTGTCATCATGACAAAGATAAAATAAATCAGTTATTAGAGATGAGTTATTAAAACTATTATTATTAGAAATGTGTTGAAAAAAACTGCTCTCCATTAAACAGAAATTGGGGAAAAATAAACAGGGGGCTAATAATTCAGGGGGGCTAATAATTCTGACTTCAACTGTATATATATATATATATAGAATAGAATATGATAGAATCGAACAGTACTTTGTCCGTCCCTCATAGGAAATTCAGCAGCTCAAACAATACAAGTTCCGTAAAACAAATTAACAAGCTAAAATATTTAAATAATACACAAACCCGATAGGTCCACTAATAAAAATACATAGAAACATACATTGTACACTACCTGACTAAAGTCTTGTCATTTATCCAAGTTTTAGGAACAACAAATAATAACTTGACTTCTAGTTGATTATGTGGTGTTAGAAGTGGCTTTTATGAAAGGCAAAGGCCTCTAGATTACACTTATTTGACCACAATAAAATATGATCATGCCTTGATTTCATTAGGACAGTAAGGTCTGACTTTGCTTAGACTAAAGTCTCGTCACTGAGCAGAAATAATGTCCAGTATAGAATATAAAGTCATGCTGCAGTGGAAACAGAATGAATATTGTGTCTGACTCCATCATGAGCTTGGAGGACTGCATCCATACATCTCTGCAGTGACTCAAATCACTTATTAATAAAGTCATCTGGAATGGCAAAGAAAGCGTTCTTGCAGGACTCCCAGAGTTCATCAAGATTCTTTGGGTTCATCTTCAATGCCTCCTCTATCTTACCCCAGACATGCTCAATAATGTTCATGTCTGGTGACTGGGCTGGCCAATCATAGAGCACCTTGACCTTCTTTGTTTTCAGGAACTTTAATGTGGAGGCTGAAGTATAAGAAGGAGCGCTATCCTGCTGAAGAATTTGCCCTCTCCTGTGGTTTGTAATGTAATGGGCAGCACAAATGTCTTGATACCTCAGGCTGTTGATGTTGCCATCCACTCTGCAGATCTCTCGCACGCCCCCATACTGTAACCCCAAACCATGATTTTTCCTTCACTAAACTTGACTGATGTCTGTGAGAATCTTGGGTCCATGTGGGTTCCAGTAGGTCTTCTGCAGTATTTGTGAAGATTGGGATGCAGTTCAACAGAGGATTCAGCAGAAAAATCGACCTTCTGCCACTTTTCCAAATGATCAACTAGAAGTCAAGCTATTATTTGTTGCTCTTAGAACTGGGATCGATGACAAGACTTTTGTTATGTAGTGTACATATACACATAAAATAAATAGCTAAAGCCAAATAATGACCCTAAAAATAACATTAGGGCAAAAAGAGAAAAGAAGTGCTCATGTGCAGAAACAGACTTTTCAGAAATCATTTTAAAAATATTTTTGCTATTGAACACCCAATGTCCCAATCCCCAATGTCTTTCATTCATTCATTTTCCTTCGGCTAAGTCCTTTTATTAATCAGGGGTCGCCACAGCGGAATGAACCGCCAACTTATCCAGCATATGTTTTAAACAGCGCATGCCCATCCAGCTGCAACCCAGTACTGGGAAATATCCATACACTCATTCACACACAAACTCATACTCTACAGCCAATTTAGTTTATTCAATTCACCTACAGTATAGTGCATGTGTTTGGATTGTGGGGGAAACCAGAGCACCCAGAGGAAAACCCACACCAACATGGGCAGAACATGCAAACTCCGACAGAAATCGCAGAGACTCGAACCCCAATACCCAATGTAAAAACCGGATTTCTGAAATATACTAAACCTCCAGTTGTAGTAATTCCATAAATCATCTTGTTTAAATAGTACTCTTCAATGCGCAACAGACAAAAATATCAGAAAATGAATAAAATTGAGTAACGTTTTTAGCAAAGAAACTCTTATACATTTAAACAAACCTGACCAGAACCAATCCATAGCTCAGCCCAGCAAATATATTCAATTCAATTCAATTCATCTTTATTTGTATAGCGCTTATACAATGTAGATTGTGTCAAAGCAGCTTCACATGGAAGATTATAGTGAATTGAAACAGTGTCAGTTCAGTTTTCAGAGATCAAGTTCAGTTCAGTTTAGCTCAGTTCAGTGTGGGTTAATAATCACTACTGAGAGTCCAAACACTGAGGAGCAAATCCATCGATGCGCAGCTCTACATATCCCGAACCATGCAAGCCAGGGGCAACAGCGGCGAGGAAAAAACTTCACCAATTGGCGAAAGCGAAGATTTAAAAAACCTCGAGAGAAACCTGGATCAGTTGGGCACGACCATTTCCCCTATGGCGCAGGAAGCTGGACCTCAGCGAAGACTCATCTGTCTCTGTATATGATTATTATCATTACTGTTTACATAGTAGTGTTTTTTAGAACAATGTGTAGTCGTTTTAGAACAATGTCTGTGCACTGTATGAATGAAAAATAGTGATTCAAAATTGTAATTTTGTCATGATTTACTCACCCTCACCTGCTTGAGCTTCTGACCATGTATAATGTATCATTTACGTTATTAACAAACCATTAACTAAGACTTTTAGCTCAATAGACTACTAATTAGCTGCTTATTATTAATAGTTAGTAAGGTAGTCCACTGTAAATAAATCTACAAATGAGAAGTTTTCCTTATTTTTATTTTCCCCTGTTTATTTCTGCTTTTGAATTGCATTATGGGACCTTGATCTTTCTTCCAACAACTTTTAACCTTGAAATAGTGACTTTTATTATCATTTTTAATAGTTTAAAGTGATATATTGTTTGGGATGGTGTTGAATATAACGCTACAAATACCTTGTAATAACCTGCCAGCACATTTTCTGCTATTTTACAGACTTATATCTCTATATATTATTTCTTATGCATTATATATTATTATTAAACTATTAAAATGCCAATAAAAGTCACTTTGAGTTCAATTTTTAGCATCAAAAGTTGACAGAGCAGAGATCAAGATCCCATAATGCAATTTACAATATTCATTAACAGATATTTCACAGTGTAGTTGGGTTTAAGTATTGGGATTAGGGATGTAAAATAAGATCATACTTTATAAGTGCTAATAAACAGTATATCTTAATAGTATTCAGTTAATAAACCAGTAGTAAATGGTGTGAATTGTTACTTAAACTAAAGTGTCACCGAGTTTCTTTCTTCTGATGAAGACAAAAGAAGATATTTTGAAGAATGTTGGAAACTGGTTACATTGACAACCATAGTAGGGGAAAAAATACTATGAAAGTGGCTACTGGTTTCATTTTGTGTTCACCAGAAGAAAAAAACTTAGTAACCCTTTAGTTTAAGTAACAATTCATTTACTACTGATTATTATTATCAGAATGAAATCTTTAGAAGCACTTGAGAGTGAGTTAATGATACAATTTCATTTTATATGTACTGTCCCTTTAAGTGTTTCAGCGTGGGCGACACTGAGGACTGTTTTGCGTCAGGTTTGTCGTCTTCTCTGGAGGCCGTATTGATCCAGAGCGTCTTCCATTTCCATCATCAAAACACAGAGCTTGTTTATCAGCATCTGAAACACACACTTCTACAATAAAATATCGATCGCGGAGAGCACAAGACAGCAGCTCGACATAAAACAAACCACAGTGACCTTGAGCTCTCAGAGAGAAAGAAAAGAAGCGCGCTGATGAACCTGTAGATCATCAGGAGGAAAACAAACACCGCTCCATTATTAAAGGGATAGTTCACTAAAAAAATTATCTCATCATTTACTTTACATCATGTGCTCCAAACCTGTTTTTTTTTGCTTCTCTGCATGTTTTGGAAGTCAGTAACACGTTAGGGATAAAGTATATTTAGGAAGCTGTTATCGCAGAATAAAGCCTGACAGGTTTATCGGTGGCCCAATGCAAAGCCAAGCACTGTTGTATGTTAAATGCACTGTTAAATGTTGAATACTTTAGTACTTCCACTTAAGTATGGTGCTTAAAGAGCACTTCAACGTCTACTCAAGTAACTTTTTTGATAGAGCACTTGTTTTTTTACTTAAGTCTAGTACTTTATACATCTCCGCATTAGATCCACTTGTTTGATAAACTAAGGGTGCTTTCACACTTGGTTCAATTGCTTGTCCCCCCTTGCCGCCTTCTCGGTTGGTTTGTGTTCACACTGTCTTTTTTCCTTCTGAACCCCGGTACGCTTGCGTCATAGAGCTGCTGTTTTGTTTACGGCTGTTGCTAGGTGACAGTCACGAAAGTAAAGCGCCAAAATGGAGACTTCCGCACATCGCGGTCGATTTGCTTTTACTGAATCATAAGTTTTGGAAAATACAGAAAGCGACTCGCGTATGTCTGCTGCAAAAATATTATAAACATTCAGAACATCACACAGTGTCTGCAGAAGCTGTTTCTGGAGGAGACAAGCAGACATCACTGTGTATTACTGTGCTTGGCTCAGTCCCGCTAAAGGTACAATACGTGGAGCACATACACACACACACACGAATGAACGTTGTGAAAACGATAGTTTGTTGTGCAGTTGCCGGTTCACTTCCGCTATTTGGTACGATTGCATTCATACCAGAAGTGAACCGTACCAGAGTACGTACCCCACAAACCCTCTTTCAGGCGGACTCGGGTACGGTTCACGGGTGCGCACCCGAGTTCAGAAGACACGTTCACACTAGCTAAACGTACCGTACTATGACGTCAAACGAATCCGGGTGCGGACCAAAAGTGCTAGTGTGAAAGCACCCTAAGTGTCTTTCATTTAATAATATATCTACAAAAAGAGAGAGAATAGTACTTTTACAAACTGTTTTGTACATGAATTACATAAACATTTGCATATTAGTCAATAATATTACTGACATTAATATAAAACTGAACAAACAAATATTTACATAAGTGAATAAATCTCAATGATGGACTATAACAATCAACAGAAATCTGCTTATATCTGTATGGGCAAATAATAAGTCAAAACTAAGGCCCGATTCTAATTCTACTTTTGTACCTCTACCCCCAGAGTGTGAAGGGGAAAAGCTTCAGAATTTACCCCTAAGAAATGGAACAGCTTTACAGCACCTGCACACGTCATCATATGTCATCATGATCTCTTGCTTCATATGAGATCAGACGATCGCGACTGCTGTAGTTACTCCAGTTGTGTTATATTTTGGTATTTATCTTCAGGAAATCACTGAAGGCATCATTATTATCATAATGATTTAATGTGGCAATAAGATCGTAACTGTACTGTGCATTTACACATTTTGTGCATCTCCTTACTTCCGTGTGCAGCCATGCTGTCATTGTATTCTGGGAAGTTTTCCTACCCCTTGGTTTCGTGTGTGGTCCTGAAAAAAAAAAATCACCATTTCAAGGGCTATCTATCCCTTTCCCTACGCCTTCAAACTAAAGACAATTGGGACACCCCTACCCCTTCACGTGAACACACAAATAGAGGGGTAAGGGGAAAGGCTATGGGGTAGATTTGGGATTGGGCCTAAGTTTTCCCTAAAACAAACAAAGTAATCTATTAATGGGGTAAGCAAAGTAATTGTTTTTTTTAGTTTAAAATAAGTGTAAGTAAATAATTTAGCTTGTTTTAAGGAAAAACTCACTTAGTTTTGACTTATTATTTTTGAAAACAAAGCAATATACAGTTGCAAGATACTAGTATTCAGCTTTAAGTGACATTTAATGGCATAACTAGGTTAAGTTAGGGTAATTAGGCAAATTATTATATAACGATAGTTTGCTCTGTATTCAATTGTAAACAAATATTGCTTAAGGGGGCTAATATTATTGACTTTAAACAGGTCTAAAAAAAATTAAAAACTGCTTTTATTCTAGCTGAAATAAAGCAAAGACTTTCTCCAGAAAAAAAAATATTATAGGAAATACTGTGAAAAATTCCTTACTCTGTTAAACATCATTTGGGAAATGTTGGAAAAAGAAATTCAACTGTATATTAGAATAAAATAATACAGTGTAACAGAATAGAATAGAATAGAATAATAGAATAGAATATTAATCCTTTGTTCATCCCTCACATGATAACAATAATAACAATAAAAAAACATAAAAATAATAACAATAAAAAACTCCTGCAGCTCAAACAATGCAATTTCCTAAAAACTAACAAGCAAAAATTTTCAAATAACACACCAAGAGGTCCACCAATAAACATATATACAGTCGAAGTCAGATTTATTAGGCCCCCTTAGATTTTTTTTTCTTTTTTTAATATTTCCCAAATGATGTTTAACAGAGCAAGGAAATTTTCACCGTATGTCTGATAATATTTTTTCTTCTGGAGAAAGTCTTATTTGTTTTATTTTGGCAAGAAAAAAAAATCAGTTTTTAATTTTTTAAAAACCATTTTAAGGTCAATATTATTAGCCCCTTTAAGCTATATATTTTTCTGATAGTCTACAGAACAAACCATCATTATACAATAACTTGCCTAATTCCCCTAACCTGCCTAGTTAACCTAATTAACCTAGTTAAGCCTTTAAATGTCACTTTAAGCTGTATAGAAGTGTCTTGAAAAATATCTAGTCAAATATTATGTGCTGTCATCATGACAAAGAGAAAATAAATCAGTTATTAGAAATGAGTTATTAAAACTATTATGATTAGAAATGTGTTGAGAGAAATCTTCTCCATTGAACAGAAATTGGAGAAAAAAATAAACAAACAGGGGAGCTAATAATTCAGGGGAGCTAATAATTCTGACTTCAACTGTATATGCATACAGAATGCACATACATACATAAAATAAATACTAAAGGCCAAATAATGGCCCTAAATTATAATATTAGGGCAAAAGGTTAATTTGAGTTAATTTGCAGAGACAGAATTTTCAGAAATCAGTGTTTGCTACTGAAATCCCAATGTCTCAATACCCAATGCAAAAACACATGATTTCTGAAAAATACAAGAACTCCAAATTTAATCATTTCCATCATGCTTTTTTCTGTTACATTTTCTTTCTCCAGAAGAAAAAATATTACAGGACATGCTGTGAAAAATCCCTTGCTCGGTTAAACATCATTTGTGAAATATTTGATAGAGAAAAAAGGAAATGCTTCTTAATCTAAGAAATTTGTAGATATTTGGACTAGAAACAAGACAAAACAACTCTATGTAAGAAAAGCGGTGTACATTTTTAAAGCTTTTGTTCATCTATAACCTGGCCTGTATTTGTTTATGAGAAAAAAAAAAACTAAGCCTTTTCATTTCTCGATGTTCAATTTACGTAATTCCTCTCACAGCAATTTCAAATAAACAGCCGTCCGTAAGCAAAAAACATGAGTCAGTACATGAGCGGATGTGCTAACAGCCTTGGGAGAATGGATTTATCTGCGTTTAATGCAACAACAAAGCAAATTCTCCCTGTTAATATAATCGGCCATCTGGCCAATGTTAAACACATGACATCCCGGCTCAACCAGAGCAATAAAATGCTTAACTTCATGATGTTCCTTCTGTCCACACAACAGTCCTCTCAACTGTAACGCATGCATGAGGAAGGCCAAAGTACTAATCACTCAATTATGGAATTAAAATCAACAACAAACAGCATTTGCAACCCAGTGTAATTCCATAACATGGTGTATTTCTGAGGAAAATGCATTAAACTGTGCAGACAACACGTGCATCACATTTGATTTTCACAATGTGATGCATTTAAAAAAAATGGGACAATAATGGCAAAATAATATAATATAATATAATATAATATAATATAATATAATATAATATAATATAATATAATTTAATATAATATAATATAATATAATTTAATATAAAATAATATAATATAATATAATATAATATAATATAAAATAATATAATATAATATAATATAATATAATATAATATAATATAATATAATTTAATATAATATAATATAATATAATATAATATAATATAATATAATATAATATAATATAATATAATATAATATAATATAATATAATATAATATATGGCTGCACGGTGGCAGAGTGGGTAGCACGTTCGCCTCACAGCAAGAAGGTTGCTGGTTCGAGCCTCGGCAGGGTCAGTTGGTGTTGCTGTGTGAGTTTGCATGTTCTCCCTGTGTTGGCGTGGGTTTCCTTCCGGGTGCTCCAGTTTCCCCCACAGTCCAAAGACATGCGGTACTGGTGAATTAGGTAGGCTAAAATTGCTTGTAGTGTATGTATGTATGTATGTATGTGTGTGAATGAGTGTGTATGCATGTTTCTCAGGGATGGGTTGCAGCTGGAAGGGCATCCGCTGCGTAAAACATAAGCTGGATAAGTTGGCGGTTCATTCCACTGTGGCGACCCCAGATTAATAAACGGACTTATACTTTATTGGTTTTTGTTGTTTAGATATAACCAAAATATTTGGTTAGATTTGTGCCGTCGAAATGAACATCAGATATTTACATTCATGCACGAATATGTTATTTTCATTTGCTCACAATTTGTGCTCATTTGTGCTGCAAAAACTATTATTTGTAGGCCTAAAAATAATATTAGATCATTCAGAGGTCTCCCCCCCAGTTGCTCCATTTTTACTAAAATAGTCTCGTTTGTTTCATTTGTGCTGGATTGTACCTATGAAAGTTTGGTTAGTGCTGCTTCTATTATTATTATTTTTAGGCCTACAGACATAAATATAATAATATATATATAATATATATAATATAATAAAATATAAATTATATAACAAAATATATTATAATAAAATATAATATTGTATAATATAATAAATTATAAAATAATATAACAAAATATAATATAATAAAATAGAATATAAAAAATATATAATATAATATAATATAATATAATATATTAAAATATAATGATATAACAAAATATAGTTTAATAAAATATAATATAATATAGCATAATATAATATAATATAAAATAATATAATATAATATAATATAATAAATATAATAAAATATAATATAATATAATATAATAAATTATAAAATAATATAACAAAATATAATCTAATAAAATATAATATAAAAAAATATATATTATAATATAATATAATATAATATAATATAGTATAATATATTAAAATATAAAATGATATAACAAAATATAGTATAATAAAATATAATATAATAAAGCATAATACAATATAATATAATATAATATAATATAATAAAATATAATATAAAATAAAATAATATAATATAATATAAAAAACAAAACTATAATAAAATAAAATAAAATATAATAAAATATAATATAATATAATAAAATATAATATAATATAATAAAATAAAATATAATATAAAATAATATAATATAATATAATAAAATATAATATAATATAATAAAATAAAATATAATATAATAAAATAAAATATAATAAAATATAATATAATAAAATAAAATATAATATAATAAAATAAAATATAATATAAAATAATATAATATAAAATAATATAAAATAATATAATATAATATAATATAATATAATATAATATAATATAATATAATATAATATAATATAATATAATAAAATATAATAAAATAAAATAAAATAAAATAAAATATAAGGTGATGCAGTGGCGCAGTAGGTAGTGCTGTCGCCTTACAGCAAGAAGGTCGCTGGTTCGAGCCTCGGCTGGGTCAGTTGGCATTTCTGTGTGGAGTTTGCATGTTCTCTCTGCGTTTGCGTGTTGAATATGTGCATGTGTTTGCGTGTGTGTCTGTGCTATGTGCGTGTGTGCGTTGTATGTGTGCTATGTTTGCACGCGTGTGTGTGGTATGCTATGTGTGTGCATCTGCGTGACTGTTATGTGTGTGTGCCTGTGTGATGTGTGTGTTGTGTGGATGTGCTATTTGTGTGCATATGAGTCTAGCTGTGTCTCAGTGGTGTGTGTTTTATGCCTGTGTTTGTGTTTTGTGTGTTTTTGTGTGTGTGTGTGTATGTGTGTGTGTGTGTGTGTGTGTGTGTGTGTGTGTGTGTGCATTTGCATGAGTGTCTGTGGGGATTGTGTTGTGTATGTGTGGGGTATGTTTGTGTCATGTGTAGGGTAAATGTGTGGTATGTGTGTGTACCTTTGCGCAGGTTGATGAGTGGCTGTAAGATTCCCCTGCGGAAGGCAGCGCTGGGGTCCTGCACACAGGAGCGCAGACTCAGCACACTCTGCAGATGCGTCTCCTTCAGCAGCAGATCTCTGTACGCCGTCAGCTGATGCGCTCGACACAGCAGGGCAGACACACTGTGCACAAACTCCGGCACCAGACACGTGTAGGTGTTATCAGCCTGACAGTAGTGATACGCCACCACCTGCACACACACACAAATAAAATATTGTTACTTTCCCCAAGTGATGTTTAACAGAGAGCATCACGGTGGCTCAGGGGTTAGCACTGTCACCTCACAGTAAAAAATTCTCTGGTTTGAGTCCCGGTTGGACCAGTTGGCATTTCTGTGTGGAGTTTGCATGTTCTCTCCGTGTTGGCGTGGGTTTCCTCCGGGTGCTCCAGTTTCCCTCACAGTCCATATATTATAATATAGATGTTATTTTTGTGTGAACTTCTTTATAGTTGTCAGATGGAAGTCTTTGTTTTTGAAACTTTTATTTAGATTGTTCAGTCTGCAGAAGTGAAGCTCCTCACAGTGCAGCATGTGGTCTCTGAGCCCCTCAATCCATGCTGATTTAACACTCAAACTCAATCTCATGCCACTGTTTGCACTTGACAAATAATGCAGGAAACAAATAAGACACTCAGCCTCTCACAGCCAGACCATTCTGACCAATCGCTGCCATTCTCTGCAGTCAATGAGAATGCAGCTATGAAGGAGAACAAAAGGAAGGGAGGAAGATATGGACAGAGATCATGACATGAAGAAAATCTGACTTTTAGATAACATTACACTTATATAATGTCATTTTTTTTGGAAGACAAATTCACAGTGATTTTACCATGCTTAAAAATGTTTACTAACTTGGCGTGTAGCTAGATTTAACTAGAAAAGCACACATGTCCGATTTCATGATTTGAGGGAAAATTACTTCATAAAATAAAATAAAATAAAATAAAATAAAATAAAATAAAATAAAATAAAATAAAATAAAATAAAATAATAAAATTACAATAAATAAAATTAAATAGAATTTAAAAAATAAAATAAAGATGGATTTTTTTGTGGGGATTTTAAATGTTATGGTAGTTGCCGGCAATAAAATAAAATAAACAGATTTTTGTGAATAAATTTAGTCCTAAAAATGCTCTGATAAAATCAAGATATAATAAAGTATTTAAAAAGTACATATTGTACACAATAAAATGGAAAGATATAATTATATATATATATATACACACACACACACAGACAGGTGACGCAGTGGTGCAGTAGGTAGTGCTGTCGCCTCACAGCAAGAAGGTCGTTGGTTCAAACCTCGGCTGGGTCAGTTGGCATTTCTGTGTGGAGTTTGCATGTTCTCTCTGCATTCGCGTTGGTTTCCTCCGGGTACCCTGGTTTCCCCCACAGTTCAAAGGCATGCGGTACAGGTGAATTGGGTAGGCTAAATTGTCCGTAGTGCATGTGTGTGAATGAGTGTGTATGGATGTTTTCCAGAGATGGGTTGCAGCTGGAAGGGCATCCGCTGTGTAAAACATATGCTGGATAAGTTGCCGGTTCATTCCGCTCTGGCGACCCCGGATTAATAAAGGGACTAAGCCGAAAAGAAAATGAATGAATGAATGAATGAATGAATATACTGTATATACAGTTGAAACCAGAAGTTTCCATACACTGTATAAAAAGGCACATAACCATTTAAAAAAAGTCAGATGTTAATGTGACTAAACTTTTTCTCTTTTAGGTAAGTTAGGATTATCACATTTGTTTCTGTTATGCTTAACAGCAGAATAATGAGAGAGATATTTTTTGAGAAATTGTTATAACTTTTCTTGAAAGTCAAGTTTACATACAATAAGATTATTATGCCTCTGAAAAAGCTCAGATGATGGTGTCAAGGTTTTGGAAGTTTCTGATTGGCTAATTGACAACATTTGAGTTAATTGGAGGCACAACTGTAGAATAGTATTTAAGGAAAACCTCAAACACACTGCTTCCTTGTGTGACAACATGGGAAAATCAACAAGCCAGAATCAACAAAAAAGCCAGATTACAATTTGCTAAATTACACTGGGAAAAAGAATAATGTTTGGAGACATGTCCTGTGGTCTGATGGAGCTAAGATTGAACTGTTTGGCCATAATGACCAGTGTTATATTTGGAGGACAAAGGGGAAAGCTTACAAGCCTAGGAACACCATCCCAACTGTGAAGTATGTGGGCGGCAGCATCATGTTGTGGGGCTGTTTTCCTGCAGGTGGGACTGGTCCACTTCACAGCATAGATGGCATCATAAAGAAAGAACATTATGTAGAAATACTGAAGCAACATCAAGACATCAGCCAGGACATTAAAACTTGGCCACAAATGGGTCTTCCAAACAGACCATGACCCTAAGCATACTGCCAAATCAGTTCAAATGTGCTTTAAGGACAACAGAGTGAATGTTTTGGAGTGGCCATCACAAAGCCCTGATGTCAATCCTATAGAAAATTTGTGGGCACAGTTGAAAAAGCTTGTGCGAGCAAGACAGCCAACAAATCTGACTCAGTTACACCAATTCTGTCAGGAGGAATGGGCCAAAATTTTTGCAAACTATTGTGAGAAGCTTGTGGAAGGATACCCAAAACATTTGACCAAAGTTATACAGTTTAAAAGCAAAGCTATAAAAATACCAAGGAAATGTGTGTAAACTTTTGACTGTCTAGAAATTAATTAAAAATTCTCAAAACAAAATTCTCTCATTATTCTGGCATTTAGCAAATGTAAATGATTTAGATAATCCTAACAGACCTAAAATAGTAAACGTTAGTATGATTTACCATCAGACATTTTTAAAAATGGTTATGTTCCTTTTTTTAGAGTTTATGTAAACTTCTGGTTTCAACTGTATATATATATATATATATATTATAGGTGGGCATAGATTAATTTTTTTAATCTAGATTAATCTAGATTGATTTTGAAATTAATCTAGATGAATCTAGATTAAAATGGCTCATTTGAATTCTGCCGAAGGCATTCAGAATATGTGTGCTACCCAAATAATGACTAAAAAGTCATAACTGAACTAAACAGAAATGGAATTAAGACATGTGGAGTATGCAGATATTAGTGGCATTATTGAAGTAAACACCACAATCAAACTATTACCGTCATGTAGGACTTTTCGCCACAATTTCCATAATTAGTCGGAAAATAAGTCACCCAAAATTACAGGGAACTCTTACATGAGAGCACTTCACGTAAACACCTTAATTATATTATTGTCTATTAAGGCAAATAACTAGATTACAGATGTCCATGTAAGCGTAGTCAGTAGTGTCCAGGGACGGATTTAAAAAAATTATTCATGGGGTGGCATTAAAATTATGAGGGGTGGCAACACTAAAGCAAGCATCCTTGCATGGTTTTTGTGGATTCAAGGAACGCTATTCTTATACGGTGTATACACTAGGGTGCACATTTTTACATTGTCCTAAAAAATGAAATAAAGGCTGATGTGTGATTGACTTGAACCTGATATCTGGATTGGAAAGTCAGATAAATCAAAGGAGATGGTATGGTATGTTTAACTTCTCTTTGCTGAGTTCTATGCAAATCTGTAGTGAGTTTAAGTCTATGCCAAATTTGATTAACAAAGCATGAGAAACAATGCAGACTGCATATGGATACAACTTCTCAGTGAATCAAGTTTCCTTAAGTCAAAAACAAATAATACACAACATACACTACACTGAACAATTTCGATTAGCTAACAAGGTAAGGCTAACAATAAATATAACTGATTCAAAAAACTTGCTATTTAGTTGTCATATAACTAGCAAGCAACTATCTCAGACAACACAGATTTTTTTTTAACCTTAATTTGGCATTCATTGTTTAAGTATTAAAGTAATTCAGTTCCTGGATTTGTTTCTCAACTTCAGCATATCGATGGACTGGACACGGCCAAATGCGTTGTTGTCACGTGATGCCAGTTATCAAAGGTTCGGACAATCTTGAATATTCAAGCTACTGAACAATATACTTTTGAAAATAGTTTACAGTTAAGCTGTTAGTCATTAATATACGCGAGGATATCGGTCAAAAAACACTTTTGGTTTGTTAAAAGAGCCTGATTGACGATTGAGTCATTTGTTTGTGTGATGATCTCGCTGCACTAAATGTCTTGATTCACTAAAACGAAGCAGTTCATAAGAGTTGTTTGTTCAGACCACTGTCACCATTCATCAAAGGTACGGACAATCTTGAAGATGCAAGCTACTGAACAACATACTTTTGAAAATAGTTTACAGTTAAGCTGTTAGTCATTAATATACACAAAGATATCAAAATAACTGCTTCGGTTTGTTAAAAGAGCCGGATTGAGTCATCTGTGTGTGATGAGCTCGCTAGTTGCACTAATTGATTCACTAAAACAAAGCAGTTCATAAGAGTCGTTTGTTCGGACTATGCTTTAATAGAAAGACGAGATTTTGTTCTATTATTTGTGGGTTTTAGCGTGGAATAAAGAGCAACAACAAAAATACAGGTGAACAAATCCTGGAGGGTGGTTTAATTGAACAAAGGTAAGATGTAAACAAGCTCATAATTAAAGGTTCGCGAAGTTTCGGTGGTGCGTTGTGCTCACTCTCAGTGTGGATGTGCTCAAGTGCAGAGTTCACGAACTATAATCTGTAGGAGACAGTGGTTAGTGGCCTGCTGAAGGCGCTTGATCACCCGAAGGGATCGCTCGGCTTCTGACTAGCTCTTCTAGGTGTCCGTCCTTGCTTTTCGGGGCGACGCTGATAGATGATTGGGACGCTCGTCACACTATACACTATTTTTATGTCATCAAAATAGAGAGTCGCTGCTGTAAATCGGTTGAGGAAACACTTTTATTTTTAGAACACTAGGACACTAGTGCTGGGGTGGCAAATGGGGTATAGATCCGCCCCTGGTAGTGTCTTCGATGAAAATGAAAGACCCAGAAGGGCATCCTGCTGATTTGATTCAAAGGGCACTATTTTGTCACCGGTCAGATATACATCCGCGTTAGTATATCACGGTGAAAGTCATCATAGCTTGGGTAGAATAGACCCAGTTCCCAACCCAAATTTGAGAATAGATTAACGGCGATATTTTTTTTATCGCGCGATAAGAGTCTCACGTTAACGCAGCACATTAACGCCGATAACGGCCCAGAACTAATATATATATATATACTGTATATATATATATATGTGTATATAAATATATATATATATATATATATATATATATATATATATATATATATATATATATATATATATATATATATATATATATATATATATATATATATGTGTATATAAATATATATATATATATATATATATATATATATATATATATATATATATATATATATATACTGTGTATATATATATATATATATATACTGTGTATATATATACTGTGTATATATATATATATATATATATATATATATATATATATATATATATATATATATATATATATATATATATATATATATATATATATATATATATATATAAAATTATTACATATTTATTATATATTTATATTTATTATAATATTATTCCCTTTATCAATCTGGGGTCACCACAGCGGAATGAACCACCAAATTATCCAGCATATGTTTTACCAAGCGGATGCCCTTCCAGCTGCAACCCATCACAGGGAAACACTCATACACTCCCATTCACAAACAGAAATAGCAACTGACCCAGCCGAGGCTCGAACCAGCGACCTTCTTGCTGTGAGGCAATCGTGCTACCCACTGTGCCACCGTGACATCCATTATAATTATTAACATCTGAAAAATTATTACATTTTCCTAAAAATCATATGATAAAATATTTAATACAATAAAATATAATAAAATAATACAGGATGCCTATTTGTGAATATGATTAACATCTGAAAAAATAATACAATTCCTAAAATTGTATCATTCCTATGTTAAAATATAAATAATAATATAAAATATAAAGTAAAATATAATATAAAATACAATGACAAACAAAGTCTTCAAATGGACCCCATGATCAGTGTGACCTAAATCAGTATCCGACACTGTTTCCACAAATCAATAACGGCCCCAAAAATCTGAGCTCCTTCAGTAAAAGGTCTGTAAAGCTCAACCTCAAGCAGCTCATGTATTATTCAGTGTCTCCCTCGAAAAATCTCCCCTATCAGATCTGAGAGAGTGTCTGCAGAGAACACTCTCTCTGTCCTACACACAGAGTTCACCTCATTTACTGCGGTAATGCTCTCCATTTATTTGAGCAGAGTGAAGATCCTGGCAGGACCCCGGGCTTCTGAGGGTCACTCTTAATTTGTCCTGATTTATTATTGCTTGACAGATGAGGAGATTTCCCCTTTGGACAGCTGCGGGTAATAGAGGAGCGTCTGGGTCTCAGTTCTCGATCTAAAGCTGCTTCAGGTGGAGGAACATTAACTTTCACACTCTCAAGTGCATATTTCAGAGGGCACATTAACTCACTCTACACTCACACACACGCTGAGTACGTTTAAATGAACACCAGTAATCCGCTTTTAATATGATTAAGACAATACTCTGATTAAGAGTGTACCATGTAAACAGTGGACATCGCCTTAATCTGAATAAGAGAATAATATGATTGAGGTGTTTACATTAGTGGCATTTTAAATGTTCCTTTCATGATACCATTTGACACGTTATAGCACATTTAATACCATAAAATATTATATAATGAAATACAGTTGCAATCAGAATTATTAGCCCCCCTTTTAATTTTTTTTCTTTTTTAATAATTTCCCAATTGATGTTTAACAGAGCAGGGAAATCTTCACAGTATGTCTGATAATATTTTTTCTTCTGGAGAAAGTCTTATTTGTTTTATTTGGGCTAGAATAAAAGCAGTTTTTAATTTTTTAAAACCCATTTTAAGGTCCATATTATTAGCCCCTTTAAGCTATATATTTTATTTAATAAATCAGGGGGTTGAATAATTCTGATTGCAACTGTAAATAAAATAATACAATATATAATTCATTCATTCATTTTCTTTTTGGCCTAGTCCCATTATTAATCTGGGGTCGCCACAGTGGAAAGAACCACCAACTTTTCAAGTATATGTTTTTACGCACCCGGAGGAAACCCACACCAACACGGGGAGAACATGCAAACTCCACACAAAAATGGCAACTGACCCAGCTGAGGCTCGAACCAGCGACTTTCTAGCTGTGAGGTGATATCGCTACCCACTGTGCCATTCGCGCTGCCCACAATATATAATATAATATAATATAATATAATATAATATAATATAATATAATATAATATAATATAATATAATATAATATAATATAATATAATATAATCACTGAGTATGTTTACATGGACATCAATACTCTGCGATTTTAAGAGTCTACCATGTAAACGGTGATTTTTGATTAATTTAATCCGATTAAGGTCATAATCTAACTAAACAGAAATGGAATTAAGACATGTGGAGTATGCCGATTTTAGTGGCATTACTGAAGTGCAGTAGAGACATGTAAACACAGCAATCAAACTACTATCATCGTGTAGAATTTGCACCACATTTTGTGACAGGATAGTTCATACACACACGGTTGTTTGCAGTGTTGCCAACTTAGCGACTTTGTCGCTATATATTTAGCGACTTTTCATACCGTCTTTGTGACAAATTTTCAAAAAAGCAACTAGTGACAAATCAAGCGACTTTTTTTGGTATTACTGGAGATTCTTATAGCCTCTCATGTGTCATTACTGTACCATTCCTGCTCTTCTCAACAAGCTGCGGCTGATGCCATCGGCCCTTCCCCTGCCTCAGAGCCAGGGCCGGGGCCTGTGCGCACTTGGGGCCCCTGCGAGTGGGGGAAAAAATACCAATTTTGGAGTGTCTATTTAGGCTAAGTGCAAATAGCACACCTTGTTGGAATAAGCTAGTTAAGTGATTCCCGCCCATCACTGTTTAATCGACAGAGACAACATAACTAAAGAGCGCAATTGACAGCAGCCTGAGTGGTTTATCTCGTAAAGCGCATGGCAACATGTTTTGATGCAATCGATCATGAACCCGGTTCAAATCCAGCATCTGATGAACACGTTCTTCTTTTTTTCCCCATTACATATCAGATCAGAAATACATTTATTTTTAATAGAAAGGAAATAGTTTCGTTTAAAAATAAAAAATTATGAAAATGTGATATAAAGTCACTTGGTTTGTAGGTATTTATTTTTAATAGAAAGGAAATAGTTTCGTTTTAAAAATAAAAAATTATGAAAATGTGATATAAAGTCACTTGGTTTGTAGGTATTTAATAAGGTTTAGCCTATTTCATATGTGTTTATTAGTATTTTCTTTTCAAAGTGTGCTTTAAAAATAAGTTAAATCTTTGTAGACTAGAAATATATGTACTATATCATTTATTTAATTCAACTATAGGAGTGCGGCCGGGTAGGCGGCCCTACAAGACAATGTACCCAGGGGCCTCTGAATTCTTAATCCGGGCCTGCTCAGATCACTGACAGGTTGCCCAGTACTTTTACAGCAGTCTCTCCCATATGCAGCCTGAGAGCAGATCAGCTCTCTGCGTATTGACTGCAAATGATTTAGCACCATCGTAGCACTGTCGTTTTGACTATTTTATTTTGTTTTGGATCAGTGCACTACCATGCACAGCATTTTCACCACTGACTTCATTCATACTGACTTTGGTTGCTTAAATATCCTTTGCAGTAATGCCTATTGGTAATTTCTCTTTACGATTTACCTGGTCTGCATCGTCTCTTATGTTACAATTTTGAGCCGGTTGTATCATCAAAAATCTCAGTTTACATGGTAGACTCTTAATCAGAGTATTGTCTTAATCATATTAAAAACTAATTATTGGTGTCCCTGTAAAGGTACTCACTGATTTTTTATGGCCTTAATCTGACTAAAGTCCTAATCGAACTAAACAGAAATCGTTTTAAGACACGTGGAGTATTCCTATTATTGTGGCATTATTGAAGTGCAGTGCAGACATTTAAACACCGTAACCAACCTATTACTGTTTTGCAATACTTTTCGTTTTATTTTGCGACAGGATGCAAACACGGCAGTCTAACAAGTGAGATTGGCTTCAAGTAAGAGAGCACATTTTTGGTGCAAACGGCAAACCATGATAATACTGAGAATTCTGGAAGAAATGAACATTATGAAGTGCCTCTGAGTTTGTCGCGGGGGCGTAAATGAATGAAATGTCAGAGGTGGCTGTTGCTGGAGAATTTGTATCCGCCATCATCTATTTGCACGCATAGTGTGAGAAATTAAATGCAGTTGAACTTGTCGCAAAATTTAAAAACAAAATAACCAAAATCCCATATGGTGCCATAATGACGGACACAAACTGTTGCTGCTTAAAACACTAGAGGAAATTAGAGTTGAATAGCGACGTTAATCGAACAATGTACTGTGCTATAACATGTAAAATGGGAACAAACACAAACAAACCCCGCACACACAAGTTCTTTGGTTTGAGCTGCTGAGCAGCAGCTAAACTGAGAAAAGAAAAAATAAAGTTAGTTATTTAGTTAGTTAGTTAGTTAGTTAGTTAACTTTATTTGTCCCCGTACGGAAATTTCATTTGCAGCATACACTCACAGAGACAACTAACAATTTCACATTTGGTATTTATATAAATAAATCATTAAAAAATCTAAATTACCATGACAGCCCTACTCTAAATGAAAATAAATGCACGATTGAAGGACTTTATGAACAGATAAAGCAAAACAAGAGAGGATAAAAAATAAAATTCTACACTAAATTGTGTCACCGTGTTTGTCTTTTTTGGTAGTCTCAAGTATAGCAGATAAAACACAGTAGACTAACTAACTAACTAACTAACTAACTAACTAACTAACTAACTAACTAACTAACTAACTAACTAACTAACTAACTAAATAAATAAATAAATAAATAAATAAAATAAACAATAAAAAATGATATAATTAAAATATTAATAAAGTAAGCAAATAAAATGTAAATAGAATTTAAAAATAAATATAATAAAAATGATAATAAACAAAAATAAACTGTGTAATGGCCAACCCATTTTACTTCTGAAATCGTATTTATTTACATGATATGAAATATTAAAAAAAAATTCACAAAACAAAACGAAAACAAAATATGAAACAAAACACAAAATGAAACAAAACAAAATACAAAACACGAAATGAAATAAAAAACATGAAACGAAACAAAAAACAAAACAACACAACAAAACTAAACATGAAACAAAACACGAAACAAAAAACAAAACACGAAATGAAACAAAACAAAATAACAAATGAAACAAAACAAAATAAAACAAAATACAAAACAAAACAAAAAACAAAACAACAAAACAAAACAATAAAAGATGAAACAAAAGATGGAACAAAACATGAAGTGAAACAAAACATGAAACAAAACAAAACAAAAAACAAGAAACAAAACAAAAACAAAACACGAAATGAAACAAAACAAAAAACAAAACATGAAACAAAACAAAACAAAAAACAAGAAACAAAACAAAAACAAGAAACAAAACAAAACAAAACACGAAATGAAACAAAACAAAAAAACAAAACATGAAAGAAAACAAAACAAAAACAAAACACGAAACAAAACAAAATAAAACACGAAATGAAACAAAACAAAAAACAAAACACGAAACAAAACAAAACAAAAAACAAGAAACAAAACAAAACACGAAATGAAACAAAACAAAAAACAAAACAAAACACGAAACAAAACAAAACAAAACACGAAACAAAACAAAACACGAAATGAAACAAAACAAAAAACAAAACAAAATACAAAATGAAACAAAACAAAAACAATAAAACAAAACAAAACAAAACAAAAACACAAAACAAAACACAAAATGAAACAAAACAAAAAACAAAACAAAATACAAAATGAAACAAAACAAAACAAAAAACACAAAACAAAATAAAACAAAAACAAAAAACAAGACATTTGAGACAAAATACTTCAAATGAAAATCAAAAGTCTGTTTTTTTCTATAGATTAACAGCTTGTGTATATGAATTGCAAAAAGATATATAAAAAAGGGTATTAAAAAGCTCCAGTTCATCACCAGCACAACACTAACAGCGAATGCACAAATTAATCAGTCAACAAACGAGTGGAAAAAGCTGAAATAATCACCCATCGCTCATGCGGCAGACACAAACTGGGGTTGACTGGAGTACACTCAGCTTGCATTTGGGAACGACACACACTCATTTGTTATAAATGCAGCATTACGCACTAAACTGATTAGCGATGAGCCTGTAATTAAGCGCTTTTGTCTCTCTGTATGGAGCTTTAATGCGCCTCCGTCCACGTGGCTGCAGTACTCTTTAAATGCGACCGCATGTCCAGCCGGCTCACCTGTTGCCATGGTAACACACGAGGGACGGCAGGCTGATCCATCATTTAGCTCACATTGTGTTTGACAGACGACTGCTCGGACTATTAAGATGGAGAGAGTGTTTCACATCTCTGTCTCTGTCTGTACACTCTCTGATTCTGCAGGAGAGCCTCATGGTTTACTTTAGTTCATTAGTGTGAATCTTAAAGGAACACTCATAGGAAATAGACTCATTTTAGAGTTCAACCAACAAACCTTCATTGAGGATATGTGCCCAGAACTACATATTTGGGAAACCACAAATACATGCCCTGGCATACAGTACTGTGCAAAAGTCTTAGGGCCCCAGTTACATTTGTTGTTTAAGTGAGGGTATAATGACATTATATATTACTTCTCTTTCTCTTTCACGCACAATGGCTTGTGTGAGCGCAGAGCACTAGTAAAACTACATGAAGAATGTAAGCCATAATGCTTCATAAAGCTGAGGAGGTCAGTGAACTAGAATGAGCCAGTGAATGCAGAGATCATCAGTTCAGCAACAGAGAAAAGAAAGAGGGTCTTTGAGTTCGTGCCATCTCAACTTCAGTCTTCTGCATTTCAAAAGGCTGAAACAACAGCGCTGGCACCACTCCATCAGCTTCAAAAGCAGAATCAGACATATCGAAGAGACAGGAGACTGGAGTTTGTCTCAGAGAACACACACACACAGCACTAATGAGGAGTACAAGACTGCATTCACAACGTTCACCACCTGCTGCAGCTTTCACACATTTACGACTCTTTGCAGTCAATGGGACAACATGACCTGCAACACAATCAACACATCAGGAGAGTAAATACATCTAGTCTGGAGAACTGACTGGGAATTTTAATTAAGTTGGCAGCAATGCACAGGACGTTAAGCTGGGATTGAAAGGGATAGTTCACCCCAAAAATGAAAATGTCCCGTTAATTTATTCACCCACAGGTCATCCAAGATGTAAGTGACGTTTGTCTTCAGTAGAACATTAAAGAAGATTCTGAGCTGATTTAATAGCAGATAATTAATAATAAACACATTTTAGACATAACTGACACTATCCTTTTAATTTTGAGCTATGTTTATGTATTTTCCTATTTATTATGATTATTTTTTTTTGTAATTCTAATTTTATTGAGCGACACACTGGCTCAGTGGTTAGCACTGTCGCTTCACAGCAAGAAGATCGCTGGTTCGAGTCCCTGCTGGGTCAGTTGGCATTTGTGTGTGGAGTTTGCACTTTCTCACCGTGTTGCCGTGGGTTTCCTCCGGGTGCTCCGGTTTCCCCCACAGTCCAAACACATGCGCTATAGGGGAATTGATGAACTAAATTGGCCGTAGTGTATGAGTGTGAATGTGAGAGTGTATGGGTGTTTTCCAGTACTGGGTTGCAGCTGGAAGGGCATCCGCTGTGTAAAACATATGCTGGATAAGTTGGCGGTTCATTCCGCTGTGGCGACCCCTGATCAATAAAGGGACTAAGCAGAAGGAAAATGAATGAATGAATGTAATTTCATTTTGTTTATAGGGAAGGGGTTGGGAATAACATATATTTTAATTTTTCTCTAAAACTATACTGCTATTTCTGTAAAAGTTTAATAATCAGATCAAATAAATAAAAATGAAACGCATAAAAACAAGTCCAAATTGCTCCTGATGACACACTAAAGCGCTGATCATCAACTGGCGACTGGATTCCAAAATTGTGAGGATCAAAAAGAAAATAGTGGTCCACACTATTAAAGCAACTAAAAATAACTGAGTCTCTTGTCAGAAAAACTACCATTTATGACTATATTTAGGCTACACTTCGAAATGAGGACAGACTCAGACAGATCATGCGGCGTTAAGCATTTATTGTTTCAAACAGGTTTTAGAGTATGTGAAGACCGGGTGGGGTGTAGGCGGGGTGCGCGCGACGTGTGTGTTATGAAGAGCAAGGAGGGATGCGGTGGAGAGGGGTGAGCAACGTATTTGAGAAGCCGGAGGAAGACGCGCGATTTCCGGGAGATTATCATTCGTTTGTCAGGGGGGACCCGATTTCTCATGACACCGGGAGTCTCTATGCATTTGCGGGAGACTCACAGAACTTCCGTGAAACTTGGGATGTCTGCCTCAAAACTAAAAAAAGGAGGAAAAACAATCTGGCACAACTTAAAATAGCATGGTAAATAAATAACCTGGTACCAGAACAAAACAGGTCACAAATAATGTTCGCACATCAAATGAAACGTTAAGTGGGCTTGAATTCAAATCTCAATGCTGAAACGGGTTACTCACAGTGCTTAATCAATGGCTAAAGTTACATTTCCCTTTTGAGTTGAGGCAAAATATCTATCACTCCTAGTGGTTGACTGTGGTATAGGTGATGGGAGCCTGAATCAAATGCCTTCAGTTTTGTTATGAAATTGAAGAAGTTTAAACATTAAACATAATGTTAAGCCAAAATGAGATTTTTTATTTGATTTTCTTCTTGGGGGTCCGGCCCCCCAAGGAGACTGTCTAGTAAAACTCTGGCCCTCTGACAAATACTGTATAGTTGATGACCCCTGCACTAAAGTGTTGTGAAGCTAAATGATCAGTCCGCGTAGGACATTAAACATTATTTACACTATTATTAGCTCTAATTTACTGCCTGCTCAAACAAATGTCTAAATTGCATTCCGGTCACTTTTGATGATGAAAGCACATTTTTATTAACTGTAACCCACCCGTCCTACTGCACCCAACCTGGTCTGAGCTGGGATCTGACCGGCGATTCTTTGTATGGGAGTCGGTTGCTCTAACAAGGATGCTAAAGAGCATGGTCCCTAACGTCTGTCGCTAGAGCACCTTTTGAGGTCAGAGGAGTGAGGTTTACCTGCATGGCACTTCGCTAGCTGGCCTCCGCTACACTCACCCCCCTAAACCTCAATCCCATCCCGGATGAGCCCTCACGTGTAACCCACCGGTCCTACAGCACCCAACCTGTTCTGAACTAGGATCAATGTGGTGATTCTTTGTATGGGAGTCGGTAGCTCTAACAAGGAGACTAGATCATGGCCTCTAGCGTCGGTCACTAGAGCACCTTTAGAGGTCAGAGGAGTGAGGTTTACCTGCATAGCATGTCGCTAGCTGGCCTCTGTTACACTGGGGGCTCATCCGGGATGGGAGTGAGGTTTAGGGCGTGAGTGTAACAGAGGCGAGCTAGCTAAGTGCTATGCAGGTAAACCTCACTCCTCTTACCTCAAAATGTGCTCTAGCGACAGACGCTAAAGGCCATGGTAATTACAACATTTATTTAATTTGACCTTTTAAAGCAGGGGTGCCCAAACCTTTTCGTATGTATTTAGGTATTTTCCTAATTTATTTCATATTATTTAAAAATAAATAGTAAACTTCACTTTGAATTGTATTAACTAATGCAGTAAAACTTTTTAATTATAACTTATTACATTAAAAACATAATCACATTTATAACACAGTGGAGTTCAATGCTGAATACACTAGTCAAGCAGAACTCCATCTGTTGGATGACAGTATGTACATTTTAAACTAAACTACAGCATTTAAATTAAAACATTTAATTTCAGACAGCTTTTTTTTTTGTAGTTTAACAATAAAACAAACAAATAAAAGGTTACATTAAATTTAAAAATGACAATACCTAAACCATCCCCACCATTCTCCCTCTCTTTTCAGATGGGATGATGGGCCAAATCAAAGGTTACCATGGGCCAATCTCTGTTTTAAAGTTTAAAGATTTGATGATAAAAAATAAGAAATTTATATTTAAATTTTAACTGATTTAAAGCCATTGATGATGTTATAAATATTTGTTTAAATTACACTGCCTAAAAATAGTTTATAAATAAAAATAAAAATATTAAGCAGCATACAGTTGAAGTCAGAATTATTAGCCCCCCTGTATATTTATTTAGCCCAATTACTGTTTAACGGAGAGAAGATTTTTTTCAACACATTTCTAATCATAATAGATTTAATAACTCATTTCTAATTACTGATTAATATTATCTTTGCCATGATGACAGTAAATAATATTTTACTTGATATTTTTCAGGATACTAGTATTCAGCTTAAAGTGACATTTGTTAGTTAGTGGTTTGTTCTGTAGACAATCGAAAACAAATATTGCTTAAGGGGGCTAATAATATTGACCGTAAAATGGCTTTAAAAAGTCTAAAACTGCTTTTATTCTAGCCGAAATAAAACAAATAAGACTTTCTCCAGAAGAAAAAATATTATAGGAAATACAGTGAGGAATTCCTTGCTAATGTTGCTAAAAATCAGATTTTTTATTTATGAATTTATTTTATCTGCTAATAAGCATATTATAATGATTTCAGACAGGTTGCCTGACACTGAAGACTGGAGTAATGATGCTAAAAATCAGGTTTGCACCACAGGAATAAAAACACCCAAAATATTTTAGAAAAACAAAATTGTGATTTTACATTTTGATTTAGTAATTTCAGCTATTGCCAAATCAGATCTCTCCACTGCAACTACAGCAATGCAAACTGATCTGTGCCAGAAATCTGCTTAACAGTGTAAATAAAATACACAACATAAAGCCCCAAAGCACCAGCGTCTGATTCAGATTCTACATCCTCCTCCACCATAAACATAGAGGAAAAACATCGAGCACAACACTGTGACATCAGCACATAGTCCATTACTGCACACTTCATACAGCAAACATGAATCAGCGCTCAATCCACAGCAAAACAAACTGCAACAACACAAATCTACAAATCGGTCTTAAAGAAAAACAGTACAGCTAATTGACAAACGAAGGAGCTGCATTATCAGTTTGTGGCCAATCCCTGCACTTGGATAAAAAGCATGAAGAAAACACATCTGAGGACACAGAAGGAGCTGCTGCTGGGAAATCAAGTGTTCGGTACAAATTGTCCCAAGCATAAGAGCATTTTATTTTAAACGCCTGAAAGAAGGTCACCAGAATACAGCTGTAAGTCGGTTTGCCATATTAGGTTATTTCTTAAAAATTCAGTTAAAAAAAAAAAATTTATATATATATATATATACAGTTGAAGTCAGAATTATTCGCCCCCCTTTAAATTTTTTTCCTTTTTTAAATATTTCCCAAATTATGTTTAACAGAGCAAGGAAATTTTCACAGTATGTCTGATAATATTTTTTCTTCTGGAGAAAGTCTTATTTGTTTTATGTTCACTAGAATAAAAGCAGTTTTTAATTTTTTAAGAACCCTTTTAAGGTCAATATTATTAGCCCCTTTAAGCTATATATTTTCCGATAGTCTACAGAACAAACCATCGTTATACAATAACTTGCCTAATTACCCTAACCTGCCTAGTTAACCTAATTAACCTAGTTAAGCCTTTAAATGTCACTTTAAGCTGTATAGAAGTGTCTTGAAAAATATCTAGTCAAATATTATTTACTGTCATCATGACAAAGATAAAATAAATCAGTTATTAGAAATGAGTTATTGAAACTATTATGATTAGAAATGTGTTGAAAAACCTAACTGTGTTCAACTGTGTGTGTGTGTGTGTGTGTGTGTGTGTGTGTGTATATATATATATATATATATTGCAAAATAAAAGTGCTAATTATTAACATTTAGCAATCGCATAATTCAAGTGACTCAAATCATGATGATTCACTGAATAATTGATTCAACTGATTCGTTCAAAATAGCTGATTTTTTTGTTTTTAAGAAAAGAAAGAAGAATTTTGCCCTGAGATCTACAAATTTTAATTTATTTGGAAGTTAAAAACAAAAAGACAAAAATAACGAAACAACAAACTTAAGATATAATAATAATAAAATGTATAATATAAAAATATATATATAATACTACTAATAATAATAAAATTTATAATACTACTAATAATAATAATAATGTATTATAATAATAAAATGTATAATAATAATAATAATAATAATAACAATAATAATGTATAATAATAATAATAAAATGTATAATAATAATAATAATAATAATAATAATAATAATAATAATAATAATAATAACAACAACAATAATGTATAATAATAATAATAAAATGTATAATAATAATAATAATAATAATAATAATAATAATAATAATAATAATAATAACAACATGTATAATAATAATAATAATAATAATAATAATAATAATAATGATTATTGTTATTATACATTTATTATTATTATGAGTGTTATTATTATTATATATTTTATTATTATTATTATTAATAATAATTTAATTTTATTAATAAAATTAATCTTTATTTTACATCTACAGAATTGTGAGAAAATAGTGATCTTTATTTTAGGCAAAAAAATTGTGATTCTCATTTTAGCCAGAATCGTGCAGATCTAATTATTACTATTATTATTATTATCATTATTATTACACATTTTATTATTATTATTATTATTATTATTATTATTATTATTACTATTAATTAGTATTATTATGTTACATTACTATACATTATTATTATTATTATTATTATTATTATTATATTTTATTATTACTATTATTATCATTATACATTGTTATTTTTATTATTATTATTATACATTATTATTATTATAATACATTATTATTATTATTATTATACACTATTATTATTATTGGCGATGCTGTGGCGCAGTAGGTAGTGCTGTCGCTTCACAGGAAGAAGGTCGCTGGTTCAAGCCTCGGCTGAGTCAGCTGGCGTTTCTGTGTGGAGTTTGCATGTTCTCCCCGTGTTCGCGTGGGTTTCCTCCGGGTGCTCCGGTTTCCCCCACAGTCCGAAGACATGCGGTACAGGTGAATTGAGTAGGCTAAATTGTCCGTAGTGTATGAGTGTGAATGAGTGTGTATGGATGTTTCCCGGAGATGGGTTGCAGCTGGAAGGGCATCCGCTGCGTAATGCATATGCTGGATAAGTTGGCGGTTCATTCCGCTGTGGCGAACCCGGATTAATAAAGGGATTATATTTTTATTATTATACATTTTATTATTAATATTCAGCCAAATTAGTTAAATCTAGAGGTTTCAAGAATAATGGCAAAGTAAAAAGTCTCACAGTTTGGTCCCAAAACACTCTTAATTAGCAAATTAATTATTTTTTAGATTTATTTTTTCTTTTATCATGTCATCAAATGATGACATCAAAGGACGACAAAGGGTCTTTGAAAGAAAGAAATAGCTTAAAAAAGAAAAAATAGGCTGTTATAATATTTAAAAAGTATATATATAGTGTACATAAAATATATATATGGTGTTAAAAAAGCTAAGAGTTACAAAAGAGTTCATCTTAGAGCAGGGATGTCAAACTCAATTCCTGGAGGGCTGCAGCCCTGCACAGTTTAGTTCAAACCCTAATCAAACACACCTGATCAAACTAATGTAGTCCTTCAGGCTTGTTTGAAACCTACCAGTAAGTGTGTTGAAGCAGGGTTGAAACTAAACTGTGCAGGGCTGCAGCCCTCCAGAAACTCAGTTTGACATCCCTGTCTTAGAGGTTTCAAAATTATAAAGATTATAAATGGCAATAAATGAGTGGCCAAACTGTGACACTTTTAATATCATCAAACATCAAATGACTCTCCTAATATTATATTCATTAAAGATAATATTACATATATTCATTTGTCACACAAACTATACACTAAATTACATTTTATTGAACGTCTTCTGTAAAACACAATAGTTGCGAATAGAACAATTGTTGACGTCAAACGTAGTTCTTAAATTAACCCCAATATATTTGACCACAAGCAAATTTATAGACTTCAATCTGCAACCAGATCAAAAGCACTATCCAAGTTACAAATTCCATCAATTCTTGCTAAAGTAATAAGTATGTGGCATGTCATCCAGGTCTTCTGTAAGCGGCTGTCAGCAGTATATATGAGGCTGCACCTGGAATCGTCTCCTGAACACCTGTGCGTTTCATTTCATTATGAGCACAGCTGAGAGATCCAGCGCATTTCAACACCACACTGCCTTTAATGACCCACACATACAGTCAGCCAATGCAGATCCGGCTTATTTAGTCAGCACAGGCTCATTGGAAATACCTGCCTCAGTCTAAGTTTTTGCGAAATTTTAGATGCTTTTCTCTGGGTACGTACTGCTGCACGTTTCCGATGACAAATCCACTAGAGGGCGCTGTCTACATTTTTGCGAATCTGCAATATGATACTTGGGGTATGTTTTGTTGTATATTCCACATCAGCTGGCAAACCACTGAGCTAAACTCTTCCTTAAGCCCAACCAATAGTGTTTTCAAAATCAAACATGAGAGAAAAATGCACTGTGACCACATAGATTTACCTTGATTTTACATTGCTTTCATCTCTTTTGTTGAAGCGTGCTTTACCAGACTCGAACCAGAACGCTCTGCAGAACAACATTGTACAAAATGAGCTACGAGCAAACTGACCACGCCAGAAAAGTTGCCCATGTGGAGATAGATAGGTGACACAATTCTATTCATTACAAATGACAGTCTGTGTTAAGTTGTTTTGTGGTATTTATTTGGTGTTGTGCAAAGAGCTGCATAAAAATAATAATCCTTTATTCGTCAGTAATATGTCCCTGTAAATATCATTAGTGTGAAAAGGAACAAACGTTGTTGCCATCATATTCCCCCCTAATGTTAATTTTACCAACAAACACCGCAAGTCAAACGTATGTTTAAGTACTTTTATTTTTTGTGATTTCACAAAAAAAGTAGGCCTAAACATGCATTTCCAATGAGACTGAGTAGCATTTACTTCTGTGAGAGGATTGAGTACAATAACTGCACATTTATAAACCAATCAAATAATCAATGCTAGAATGTGTCAAATCAACATGAACCAGATTTCAAGCATTGTTTCGGCTAATGTGTGTAAATATAAGTGTTGATTTCAGCCAACATTCTTACAACACGCAGCTCATTTTAAGGAAAATGTACCAAAAATGACATGGCTGTTATAGATCTGGGTTGGAGTCAAAGATGTTTGATATATATAATTATACACTCACTGGCCACTTCATTAGGTACACATTATTAGTACCGGGTTGGACCCCCTTTTGCCTTCAGAACTGCCTTAATCCTCCGTGGCGTAAATTCAACAAGGTACTGGAAATATTCCTCAGAGATTTTGCTCCATATTGACATCATAGCATCACGCAGTTGCTGCAGATTTGTCAGCTGCACATCCATGATGCCAATCTCCCGTTCCACCACATCCCAAAGGTGCTCTATTGGATTGAGCTCTGGTGACTGTGGAGGCCATTTGAGTACAGTGAACTCATAGTCATGTACAAGAAAGCAGACTGAGATGATTTGCGCTTTATGACATGGTGCGTTATCCTGCTGGAAGTAGCCATCAGAAGATGGGTACACTGTGGTCATAATGGGATGGACATGGTCAGCAACAATACTCAGGTAGGCTGTGGCGTTGACACGATGCTCAATTGGTACTAATACGCTTATTTCACGCGGTCGCCATTTCAAAACACGAAAGCGAGGCTGCGGTGGGAAGAAACCCGGAAGTATAGGATCAGCACTGTAAACATTGCAACAACATGCTGTGTACTACAAACCTCTAGCTGTTGCCGTGATTTCAAAACGCATATTTATACTTTAATGTCCTTCAGTTAAGTTTAATTTAAACTATTAAAAGCATATTAGGCATCAAACAACATCACAATCTTTTTAAGAGTAATACGCTTAAGTGTCCTCCTAGGCTTCAGTTCATGGCACCGGGTAAACACAATGGGGGCTTCCCTGGCTTGCTTCAGCCTATGTAACCCGATGAGCGATAAAACAATGCAGTCCTCTGCAGCGCACCCTCATGTTGTCTGTAATAGTGTTGTCCCGGTACTGAAGTATTGCCGAAGTATTCACCGGTGCTGAACAGAAATGACTGTGATTGGCCGTGAAGGTCATCAGTTCACCGCTCTTCACTGAGTGCAAACACAGATACACGGATACGAGCGTTTTAAAGCAGCAAAGATCAGTCAAGTCAAGAGCGGATCGCTCGTCTGTGTTTGCACTCGGTAAACAGCGGTAAAGTGCAGTGAACTGATGACTTTCAAGATTTTTCAAGACACTTCTATACAGCTTAACTAGGTTAATTAGGTTAACTAGGCAGGTTAGGGTAATTAGGCAAGTTATTGTATAATGATGGTTTGACTATCGAAAAAAAAATTAACTTAAAGGGGCTAATAATATTGACCTTTAAATGGCTTTTAAAAAAATTAAAAACTGCTTTTATTCTAGCCAAAATAAAACAAATAAGACTTTCTCCAGAAGAAAAAACATTATCAGACATACTGTGAAAATGTCCTTGCTCTGTTAAACATCATTTGGGAAATATTTAAAAAAGAAAACAAAATTCAAAAGGGGGCTAATAATTCTGACTTAAACTGTATATATATATATTTTTATTTTTTTTTATTTTTTTAATGATCATGTGACACTGAAAGCTACAGTAATGATGCTGAAAATTCAGTTATGAAAGCCAGGAATAAATGCCAATCATTATTATTATAAAACTGAAATCATTTTCACCCATTTTTACTGTAGTTTTGAGCAAATAAATGCAGCTCCAGCGATGTGACTGTTGCAAATGCACACATTGCGATATCGATCACATCAACAGACAACATATTCTATACTACTGAATTATTAAAGTACATCACTGATAATAATCATACATGTTTCTTGAGCATCAAACTTCATACTAATATATATTTTTTAAATGATTGTGTGACACTGAAAGCTACATAATGATGCTGGAAATTCAGTTTTGAAGCTCAGGAATAAATGCCAATCATTATTATTTTTAAACTGCAATCATTTTCACCCATTTTTACTGTAGTTTTGATCAAATAAATGTCACTGATGTGACTATTACAAATGCACACATTGCAGTGTCGATGCTGAAACAATATATTATTGTGTAGCCCTAAATCATGTCATTCAGACCTGAAATGCACAGTTGAGTTTGTTTTTGGTGTTTGTACCTTAGCAGCGAGGTGTCTGGCGGCTTGGTCCCGGTGGCGCTGGAGCTCAGGTGTGTTCGGGCAGCTGCTGGAGCTCAGGGTGCTGCTGGTGCTGAGTGGAGGAGTCGACTGACTGAGAGGAACATCTGAACTCGCGTCTGCACCTGAACAACACACACATCAGCATACATATCAGTACAAACACACAAACAGCTCAACCACACGCTGCTTTTTTTTCCATTCACATGCACATATGAATGAAATTTCGTTCCGCTGGCTAAAATAAATGAGGATAAAATGTTCAATAGTAGAAAAGAAAAATATAACATGTAGAAATAAACAAAAGCTTACATTAGGATTATCTTCATTAACAAAATCAATGGACAGGAAAGATTTGAAATGTTTTCAAAAGCATTTTTAAAAGCAAACTTATACATTAAATATGTATATATTAAATATGTAATGTAATGTGTATTTATAAAGCGTATTTATTGAGTATGGTCATACACCCAAAGTGCTTCACAATCATGAGGGGGGTCTCTCCACACCAACACCAGTGTGCAGCATCCACTTGGATGAGCCACAGCACACACCAGCTATTGGGGGAGTGGAGGGACAGTGATAGAGCCAATTCGGTGGATGGGGATGATTGGGAGGCCATGATAGGTAAGGGCTGATGGAGGGAATTTGGAGGACACCCGGGTCACAGCCCTACTCTTTACGAAAAGTGCCACAGAGAGTCAGGACCTCGGTTTAACGTCTCATCCGAAAGACGTCGCTCACTGATAGTATAGTGTCCCCTTCACTTTACTGGGGCATTAGGACTCACACAGATTACAGGTTGAGCACCCCCTGCTGGTCTCACTAACACCAATTCCAACAGCAACCTTGTTTTCCCATGTGGTCTCCCATCCAGGTACTGACCAGGCTTAGCCTTGCTTAGTTTCAGTGAGTAACCAGTCTTGGGCTGCAGGGTGATGTGACTGTGACGTAACATATATTATCATATACAGTTGAAGTCAGAATTATTAGCCCCCGTAGAAATTTTTTTTTTTTTTTAATATTTCCTAAATGATGTTTAAAGGTGCAGTATGTAAGTTTGACACCCAGTGGTTGAACTAGGTATTGCAGTCCTGAATCATAATAAAGGTACGCCGGGTTGCCAGTTTGAGGGATTTTAAACTGTGTTCTAAATAAAAGCAACGACACGCGATTGAGGGAATATTCTCCATATTAAAAGGAGTTTTGGTTCTAACCAACACCTCAAATTGATTTATTAGAAGCGGCTTCTATTTCTCACAGCTGAACAACAGAAACCTATGACAGATCACCTCAGGTAAGCCTCGTGTGCTTTATTCAGTGCTAAATGCTAACAATGCGAGTTTGAATGCATTTTACATGACGTGTATTACCATATACTGAAAGCAGAAAGTTCACTTCACCTTTAATGATGTTAAAGAGGGTTAACATGTATTAAATATATTCTAAACCTTACCGTTTCGTGAGCGAGTGCATATTCTGTGCTTCTGAAAGGCTGTATTTAAATTTCTGCCGTGTTTTGTGGTGCAAAACAGCCAAATGGCTCATCACTCATAACAATCTCGTCACAGCGTGTTGTTAGGACACGCGATGTAACCTGCTCACGTTCCTAATATTTATGTCATTTGCTAATTAACGTCATGTGGAACTGAATCTGTCTCATTTTGACATCTGATACTTTCCACTACACTGTAGCATTTCGCTCATGGACGCATGCTTTCAGAGTCTTTCTGAATGAATGAATGAATGAATGAATGAAATATGCTGTTTTCCAACAAGGCAACCCGGAGTGCTGAATTATAATTGGTTAAACTGGCATGTGCATGTGAAAATTACCTAAACAAAGACAGCGTTCCGGCACGGAAAAAAACATTTTCAAAGCAGAATATCTGACTTCAGCATTGTTTTTCAGTTAAACAAGTATGTTCACTTGGGATGTTTCTTAAATATCTGCACACATATTATTGTATTTTTATGCTTTAGAAGAGTCAAAAACTTACATACAGCACCTTTAACAGAGCAGGGAAATTTTCACGGTATGTCTGATAATATTTTTTCTTCTGGAGAAAGTCTTATTTGTTTTATTTCGGCTAGAATAAAAGCCTTTTTTTTAATGTTTAATAAATATTTTAAGGTCAATATTATTAGCCCCTTTAATCTATATTTTTCGATAGTCTACAGAACAAACCATCGTTATACAATAACTTGCCTAATTACCCTAACCTGCCTAGTTAACCTAATTAACCTAGTTAAGCCTTTAAATGTCACTTTAAGCTGTATAGAAGTGTCTTGAAAAATATCTAGTCAAATATTATTTACTGTCATCATGACAAAAATAAAATAAATCAGTTATTAGAGATGAGCTATTAAAACTATTATGTTTAGAAATGTGTTGAAGAAATCTTCTCACCGTTAAACAGAAATTGGGAAAAAAAATAAACAGGGGGCTAATAATTCTGACTTCAACTGTATATTATCATAGAAATAGATATATAAGTTTGTTCCTCAGTACTGTCGCCCCTAGCTTGCTTGGTTTGGGACATGTGGAGTTACATCGGTGGAGTTGCTCTTCATTGTTTGGACTTTTAGCAGAGAAATTTAAATTACACTAAGTGAAGTTTCATAAACAAATTTCGAGAGGAACACGTGATATTATTGACCGCGGCTGATCCCTCATCCACAATCATTAGCTAGCCAATCAGATCAATCCAAGCTCACTATAAGTAGCCTAGGGAAAATCACACCCTTATTTTCATTTTGAAGAAACCCCCCATCCACCCCTTCGCCTCATCTTTTCTTCCTTTTACCACGGGGAGCTCTCGAGAACCACCTGATCTCGTACTCCCCTGATACGCTCTATCGACCAGGCGGGAGCCCTGGGCTCAACTATCTCCAAGCTCAGGGTTCTCTCCCGGGACAGCATGCCAAACCAGCTAACATTTTGTTAAACAATATCTAAGTGCGAACTCTTGAAACTAAACTGACACAATCTACATTGTAAAAGCGCTATAGAAATAAAGAAGAATTGAATTGAATAGACAAATATATATTTAAATACATATATTTAAATATACACTTTAATTTAAATGTAAACTTTGGATTTTGATAAATGTTACCAGGGGTTGAAGTTTTGAACACCGTAAAGACATTCACAGAGAAAAAAATGGTGTAGATTTTTAAAAAATCAGTAATTGTTATAAAACATGTATAGAAAAACAGCAAGTTACACTGAAAACAAATCTCAGCATTTTTAGCATTAGAAAACGAGCATGTTGAAGCAGTATTTAGAAATAGAATTATTTATGAATGCTATTTTTTTTAATACACTCAATAATCTCTTTTTTTATATACAACTTGTTTTAGCATATATTGAATCTTCCTGCAATTAAACATGCTTTGTACACATGCATAGGAAATGTTATACATTTACTGTACAAGTACATTACAATGTGACTGTCGTCTTTAGAATTTTATTTCTATTATTATATGGGCGATTTGTGATTGGATCACGACCGTCACCTGATAGAAAGTTATTTAGAGCGCCTTGTATGGTGGTTCGGTCTCTCATTCATTATCACGCAGTCAGAGCATGCAGGTGATTCTGGGTCACGAGGGCATGCTGTTGTGTTTGCGTAGAGCGTGGTTGCTTGTTTCAAGCCTGGCTGCTGTGAAAATGTATGTTTTCATGCTGGTTGTTCTTATTCTGAAGGAGTGGCAGTGTTCCTCGGCGTTATCGAAAGTGCAAGTGAAAGTTTCCGATGCGGACGTAGAAGTAAAAACATTTATGAATGGGAGTGTTTTTTTGGCTGAGGATTTGTTTATTTGATGATGCGTGTTGAACATATCATGTGTTCGGGTTTGATTTGAGTGAGGTTCGTATTTTTATTTTTATTTTGGCGCTCGAGTTACCTATTTGTTTTGGGTTTTTTCTTTTTGTTTGAATGTTTGATCACTGCTGTGATCAGATTTAGTTTGAAACAGTTTTCTGGGCCCAGTATTATGAACAGGTGATGGAGTAAGCAAATGCTTTTCTTCTTCTTTAAACTGAGTGATGTTAGGAGTTTTGTATTCAAAGATATATTGGTTGTATGCTAATTTGGTAATGTATATGTTTAAAAAATTAACTGATAACATGGTAGAAGAGACATTACATAAGTTTTTAAGAACTATTCAATTATAAAAGCGATTAAAATACTTTCGAATTATTGAAATACATTACTGTTAATAAGCCGTGAGACTCACTTTTAGGTGATGCGGTGGGGCTGTTGGATGCGATCTGCCGCATGCGTCCTCCATGGCAGCTGAGTGCCACCAGGCGGGAGATGATGGCGGTTTTTCCGAAGCCCACGTTGCCGACCAGGATGGAGCCGGAGCCACAACTTTCGCCTGATTGGCTTGGGCTCAGGTCATCCTCCAGCTGCTGGAACAGCCAATCACGGCCCACGAACACAGAGTCTGTGGTGATGCTGGGAACCTCAAACAGCAGCGGCTTGAGCATGATGTCGGTGGGCTTGTACGGAGCAAAGCAAGCTGTAAAACATGTATAGTACAGGGTTACTCAGGTGAAAATAGGACATAAACACATACATACAGTTGAAGTCAGAATTATTAGCCCTCCTGTATATTTCTTTCCCCAATTTCTGTTTGACAGAAAGATGATGCGAGTGTAGGATTCAACATATTCAATAGCCTTTCTTAAAGAAAATACAACAATATTTTAGTAACAAAAGTTATTCCACTAAATACGGATTCTGAAATGAAATGAAATATAGATATAAACATCTGAAAACATGCCTCAAAATGTATTAAATGATTAATTTATGCAAAAAAAATTAAGCAAACTTAGGTTCTGCAGCAGGACAATAATCCAAAACACACGAGCAAGTCTACTCATGCATGGCCGAAGAAAAACAAAATTAAGATTTGGAAGTGGCCTAGTCAAAGTCCTGACCTGAACCCAATTGAGATACTGTGGCATGACCTTAAAATGGCGATTCAAGCCCAAAAATCCAGTAATCCAGCAAACACTCGGAAACATATGTCAACATGTAGTCTTGCCTACTTTTCACAGCAATTGGTTGCCGCCAAGTTTTAAGCTTGACATTTGCAGGAAGTCAAGAAATGTCCAACCTTTCTAATGCTCTTGGCAGCTCTCAATGCACTCTCTATGCCGCTTTCAATCCCAAAATGCATCATGTTACCATTTAAGCTCAACTTCTATATGATTAAACTGAAAACGCTCGCTGCACTGAAAAAAAAAAATATCTACATTAGTAAATCTGTAAATTTGTGATTCATATTTTTTATTTTCCTCCAACTTTTAACCATGTTAAGTTGTAAAAAGTGACTTTTATGAACATTTTTAATAGTTTGCACTGCTATATTGTCTGGGTTGGTGTTGTATATTAAACTACAAAGGCCTTGCAATAAACTGTCAGTACATTTTCTGCTATTGTAAAGACTTATTTCCCTATATATTATTTCTTATATTATATCAATCTACTAAAATGTCAATAAAGGTCACTTTGTTAAACTGTAGCGTTGAATTTTCAACATTAAAAGTGGACAGAGCAGAGATCAACATCCCATAATGCAATTCAAAACCATAAATAAACAGAACACCTGAGAATCACAAAATACAGAAACTGTTCATTAACATATTTTACAGTGTGCGCTGGGTTTGCAAGGCTCCATTAGAGATTCGCTTTTTAAGTGTGATAAGACTATAAAGTGATCATAAACAACTATTTTCTCTATTAAAATGAGTAGAGGCGTGGACCTGGAAACAGTCAAGTGGAAAATACACCTGTAAAACTGGAATAAACACTGACAATGAATCAAACCTCTGAGTCTCTCATTATATATTTGAGCATTCAACAAGGTTAGAATAACAGCTAAACACACACACATATACACACACAACCCTGAGGCTACACGGGCGTTTATATAACAAACAAACAGATGGAGCGAGAGGGTAAACACATGTATTTAAGCATGTTCTCCTGCATTATTAATAGACATAACCGTTTTAAACACCTCCTTTCACCACAGGAGTTTACTTATTCTGTCATAAGTGGGTAGATGGATCTATATGGAAGGAGTCTCTGTGAAATATTTTAAGGAATGATGTAAACCAGCACACAACAGATTGAGATTCTGCAAATGGGAATTAAACCAGACTGCTCAATAACATACTTTCATAATGAGCAAAAAGTATCAACTATATACTAAATGCTTTAAACAAAGCCTTGCTGTCTTGGTCACAGATGCCCTTCCAGCTGCAACCCAGTACACACACACACACACACACACACATAGACTACAGCCAATTTAGTTTATTCAATTCACCTATAGCGCATGTGTTTGGACTGTGGGGGAAACCGGAGTACCCGGAGGAAACCCACACCAACACGGGGAGAACATGCAAACTCCACACAGAAACGCAAACTGACACAGCCAGGACTCAAACCAGCGACCCACTTATGGTGAGGCCACAGTGCTATCCACTGAGCCACAGTGCCAATGCTCTCTATTGTTTGTTTGGCCTTAATAATATACAGTTGAAGTCAGAATTATTCGCCCCCCTGTTTATTTTTTCCCCCAATTTCTGTTTAATGGAGAGCAGATTTTTTCAACACGTTTCTAAACATAATAGTTTTAATAACTCATCTCTAATAACTGATTTATTTTATCTTTGTCATGATGACAGTAAATAATATTTGACTAGATATTCTTCAAGACACTTCTATACAGCTTAAAGTGACATTTAAAGGCTTAACTAGGTTAATTAGGTTAACTAGGCAGGTTAGAGTAATTAGGCAAGTTATTGTATAATGATGGTTTGTTCTGTAGACTATCGAGAAAAATAATAATTTTGACCTTTAAAAAATGAATAACTGCTTTTATTCCAGCCAAAATAAAACAAATAAGACTTTCTCCAGAAGAAAAAATATTATCAGACATACTGTGAAAATTTCCTTGCTCTGTTATCATTTGGGGAATATTAAAAAAATAAAAATAAATTTAAAGGTGGGCACATAATTCTGGCTTCAACTGTATATGTTTTGCATAAAGAAAAATAAGCTCCAGACATCCCAAGTTGGCAAAAGTCACTTCCAGGGTGCACATAGATGATTTGCTCGAGATGTGTGTGGACTGATCTGAAATGTGTGATGGGTATGTGTGTGTGTGTGTGTGTTTGATGGGGTTGTGCACAAAGTATTTGAATAGCATGCATAGGTTGCGTGATGTATCTGAAGAGTGGGGAGGAATGCGGTGGAGAGGGGTGCACAACTTATTTGAAGACCGGGGGGGAGACGCGCAATTTCCGGGAGACTATCATTCATTTGTGCAATGCAAATGCAGGATATGGGATGTCTGCAAATAAAACTATTATTATTAATATTATTATTATTATTTGAATTATTATTATTATTATAATTTTTAAAATTATTAATATTATTATTTTCATTTGTCATTAAGGTAACAAGAATTTGGGATGAAAATATGTTGTACAAATTAGGTCAGAATGCAAGATAAAATGTCTTTATTATTATCCCAAAATCAAATGTGGTGGTCCCACTTTTATATTAGTTGGCCTTAACTACTATGTACTTGCATCAAAAAGTAAATACAGTGTACTTACTATGTTAAAAATGTTTTGCAAAACACTTGTGGTGCTCTTGTGGTGGGATAAGGGTCAGGTTCGGGACAGTTTTAGTGGTATTAGGGGGGGATTAATGTGTAAGTTATGGTTAACAGTGCAATTACAGAAATTAATTACAGATGTGCAGGTATTTAATCAGCCATAAGTACAATGTAAAAACATGCATTTACACAATAAGAACATTGTAAAAAATGATTAATCTGAGTGTCAGTACATATTAGTTAAGGCCTCCTAAAGTGGGACCAATGTGATTTTGTGGTGGCTTGGTTATAGTGGGCTTTGTGATTTTTGTGCTGTACCTTTGTCGTGTGGAGCTCTGCCGCCGGTGTTGTGCCAGGGCAGGCGGATGGAGGTGCGCAGGGGGGTGTTTCGCTGTTCATCAAGAAAACTCAGATCCTCCAGCTTAGTGGAGCTTGTCGCTGCAGACAAACAGAGAAAAAGAGGAGATCAGCATTATTGGTAAAAATCAATCCATGGAGAAAATCAAGCTCAAACATTCATCAGGATTATTTTACTGATGTTAATATACTATTATGATTTATATATACAGTTGAAGTCAGAATTATTAACCCCTGAATTATTAGCCCACCTGTTTGTTGTTTTCCCCAATTTCTGTTTAACGGAGAGAAGATTTCTTCAACACATTTCTAATCATAATAGTTTTAATAACTCATTTCTAATAACTGATTTATTTTATCTTTGCCATGATGACAGTAAATAATATTTGACTAGATATTTTTCAAGACACTTCTATACAGCTTAAAGTGATATTTAAAGGCTTAACCTCCTAGGGCTTGAGTGTCCACATACGTGGACAGCACATTTTTAGCTATTTAAAATACTTTGAATGTTTTATATTTTGTTACAGACATACAGTGTCATCCTGTAACTGTTTTGCAGCATATGAAATGTCCCAAAACCTATTTTTAACTGTCCAAAATGGGAAGAAATGTTGTTTTTAGTCTCTGATAGTCAAAGCAAGTAAAAAAAAAATTCTATGTTATATATGCAGTAAAAAACATTCAGGAAAAAGTGTTTTATGTAAATTCGGACCACAAGTCCACATATATGGACATAATTTTTCTCTAAAAGTACATCATATCAAAAGATGATACTTGGATTTTTATTCTAATTAGGTTCCAATAAGCCCAAATAGCAAAGAGAAATAAAAAATGCATGTAAAAAATACCTTGAGCCTTATCTAGCTAGGTTAACTAGGCAGGTTAGGGTAATTAGGCAAATCATTGTATAACAGTGGTTTGTTAAGTAGACTATCTACTATCTAGACTATTTCAGTTTTAGTCATTTTTGCATTTTTAGACATTTTAGAGCATATTTCAGTTAGTTGGCAATGAATAATTTTCATATTTTGGTAATTTTCTTTTTTTTATTTATCATTTTCTTTTTACTTTATTGCTTTTTTATTTATTATAAAATTATGGTTTAATTTTTCAATACATAATAAAAAAAACAACCAAACTGCTTTTATTAGCAATGCATACGAAGTAAATATGCAGTACATGGAAAAAAAGTTTTTCTCTTTTTTTATTATTATCAGTATTATTAATGTTAGTTATTTATTTTATTTTTACTGTATTTTATTTTTAATCATTAAAAGTGATCTGTTAATGTTTTGTTAATAAATAATAACAATACATAAACAACCTAACTATATATTTTGCAATGTATACAGAAACGAATATTGCAAACATAAACATTATGAACAATATATAAACCAGAGAATTTGCAATATGTTAATAATAATAATGTATTCATTTTCTTTTGTTTCAATAAAGCAAGCTAAAGTTTACTATTTAAGTTCTGTAAATGTTGTAAATGTGCTTTTACCATTTCTATTGCAAACATTTACATTTTCAGTTTTCATTTTAGTACTTAACATGCCAAGGCAACATTTTAATTGTTGTTTTATTATTATTTGATTTATGGTGTCAATACATACATACTGTACATACACACAACAACAACAACAACCACCACAACAAAACTGCTTCAGTCAGCAATAAATAAATAAACAAATATCCATACATATTAAATCTCCATCAAAGAGAAACGTAAAAATGGTGACTGTTTTCAAACAGGTTTCCTCTGTCTGACTGTAGAGGGGAAAATGACACCATATGAAGTGATGAATATGACACGGAAGACCATCTCAACTCCCACAAATTGAGAGCTGGGTCAAAGGTCACTGACCGCAGTGCACACACTGACCTGTCTGAAACCACGCAGAGAGAAAGATGACATCATCCCAATGAAAATCACAAGCAGCGACCATAATAAACACAGTACAGAGAAAAAAAGAGTGAACTGAGCTACAATCATCCAGCATACACACACGCACACACACTAGGTTTTCATGTTTTATGGGGACTTCCCATACATCTATTGTTGTTGTTTTTTTACTATACAGATTGTATATACTGTCCTCTTTCCCCTAACTCTACCCCTAAACCCAACACTGCCAGAAAACAATCTACACTTTTACATTCTCACAATACTTCATTCTGTGCAATGTATTCTGTGCACTTTCCGCATGGGGACCATAACAACTGTCCCCAAAAGGTCAAACATGACTGATATTGCTATACTTGAAGAGATATTTGGTCTTCATAATGACAGGAACTCACGCAATCACACAATTACACAATCATACACACACACACACACACACACACACACACACACACACACACACACACACACACACGCACACACACACACACACACGCATGTTGTGTTTTATGTTTTATGGGGACCATATAAATGTCACCAAAAGGTCAACAATTACTGATATTGCTGTACTTGAGGAGATATTTGGTCCTTTATTAATGTAGTGAATGTCAGGAACACACACAATCACACACATATTGTATATGGGGTTTATGAGGACTCTCCATAGGAATAGTTTTTTTTATATGCTAAAAACCACTTAAAGAGCCCCTATTATGGGTTTTTGAGAATGACCTTCCATGTAGTGTGTAACACAGCTCTAAGTGAAGTGAAATATCCAGCTAAGGCTTAAATCTGTAAGTGGACAGTGTTTAAAACTATTGATTCATCTATAAAAGAGTCGACTCATAGTGGTTTAAATGAATCATCTTGATAACGAGTCTTTAGGCGTTTCGGCGTGACGTGGACACGAAACATAATTGTTGTGCGTGCAACTTTAAACCTGCGGCCCCGCCCACTAACACAGCAGCAAAGACAAACAGATCCTGAAGACATGAGTCATGAAGACGCTGTGCTTACCTGGAGATTATTGGAAGTGTGAGGGAAAGGAGTGCTTCAGCAATCTGCACACTTACAATGGGTGATCTATCAGTACACAGCTCATGGATTAGTTTAGGGGTGCGGGCAAAATGAGGACAGTTTATTAGGTACACCGTCAAACAAAGGCAGACTGGGCTTCTAGATGGTGCACTGCACTGGAAAGGCTTACGAAGACTCGGGGTGAGCGCGATGGGAGCCCGCAGAGACAGCTTGTCAGAGGACAGAGGAGGAGTGCTGGTGGGCGCTACAAACCCCCGGGCTGGGGATGCGATCGTTGGGCAAAGCAGAGTAAGCCCTGAGAAGATATAACACTTCACGCAAGAGGTGCCACAGCAATGATTGCATATAGAAATGATCTACATGTGTTGTTACTTGTAACCGCTTGTACTGTATCTGGTTAACTCTTTATATTCTCGTATCGCGTCTAATGCCATGTTGTAAATGTGACGTGTGCTGCTTTGTTTACGGATTTAAATGCATCTGTGAGCTCGTTCCACTGCCGTTTGTCGTTGCTATGGCCACCGTTAGCTGATCCTACACACGTGCAGCGGTCAAGGTTCAGAAGAGTTTAGCTTTTGCTGCTGTGTGGATTAATACTTAATGTGTGTCATACTTAAGAATAGAGCAATATGCTGGTGTTTAACTGCACTGCTTTCGGCGCTGAGGTGTCTGAATAACACTGTTGAGAACCGGGTACTGTTTACTGTGGTGTTAGTAAGTTTACTATGAAGCGTGTTTCGGGCATCCGCTGCGATCGGATCCTATACCAATGTTGGTCACCCGGGGGCTTAATAAACCGCGCTGGGCATTTTACTGTCTCGCGTTGAACGCTGTCGACCAATCGCAACAGGGTGTCATCGGTCCAATCAGCGCAGATTAGCTTCGCGCTAAGGAGGGGTTTGGGAACAAATGAATCGCTGAACGATTCATATGAGAGTCGCTGGGAAAATTAGGTAAAAATAAATGCAGATTTTAAGACCATGAAAGTGTTTTTTGAGCTTGCATGCAGATCAGCCTGTTGTTGGAGACCCATAAAACAAAATATGACCCTATTTAATGTATAATAGGGGCTCTTTAATATATGGCCATATTCCACCCTCACAGGAAACCTGTGGTATTTTTTGAATGTCAAAAATCTAGTTAAGTATAATTGTATAAGCATTTTGAATAACAAGGACACAAGGCGTGTCCTCATAAACCATCTCAATGTTGTAAAATCTACTTTAGGTCATACCAATGTCATTACACAATTTTGTGTCCTCAAAAAGTTTTTGTTTTTTATGGGGACCTCCCATAGACATAATGTTTTTTGTACAGTACACACTGTATATTGTGTGCTCTTCCCCAATTCTACCCCTAAACACAACCCCCATAACAATCTGCACATCCACATTCTGGATGTCTTACGCTGTTTTCCTCGTTGGGATCCAACAAATGTCTCCACAAAGTCAAAACCTATTGGAGGGAAGATTTGGTCCCCATAATGTAGGGCTGCACTATACATTGATTCAGCATCGATATCGCGATCGCGGTCACATCAAAGGGTATCCAATGTTGCGTTGGAAATAAAGTTAGTTACATAGTTACCATAGTCAATGCAGAGTTCAATCATAATGGAGTGAATGATTATCATCTGCATGTGTTTTTAAAGGGATACAGAACATGTCACTGCATCTGAAGACACAAGACTCATCGCTCAGTAGTGGTTCCACGATGTTGCCGTTGTCATGACAAATTGCTACCCCATAAACAGAAGCATCCCACCCTAAGTTCTTCCGATTGGTCCACTGCTCTAGAATTGACAGTATGACAAATGAGCCCTGCTGTGTGTGAAAATGGAAATTGTTTTATCTTCACAAAGGCATCTAAAAAAGATATAACGGTCACGCACGTCCATCAAACAATGGAAAATAAGGTAATGTCTCATCTTGTGAGCTCGTAAGTGAGTCTGTGAATAAGCAAAGACTATAGAATACACAAGACGTGTCATTCGTATAGTTTTGAGTAGGGAAAAGTGTAATGGTCGATATAGCAAATGATGCTCCGCCTACTAGTACAGGAGCCAATCAGCAATCGCTATAGACTGATGTTTCTCTGGGGGAGAAGCTAGGACCAGACGTGTGCTTTTACGACAGTTTGGTGGTCAACAAACACAATGAAATCTCAGCAAATACTTGTTCCACAGACACAAGAAATATATCCACAGACGCGCACCTCTCAAAAAAATGTAACTACACGTTGCAACGGCGTGTAGCGCAAGCTCTGTGATTGGTCGGCATGGTAGCACTGATGAGTGTGGTCGGGACCGAGAGCTACTGTTTACAAGTGTGGAGTCCCGTGAAGGACTCCAGTGTACCATTACACCCCTATATATATATATATATATATATATATATATATATATATATATATATATATATATATATATATATATATATATATATATATATACATATATACATATATACACACACATATATACACACACACACACACACACACACACACACACACACACACACACACACACAGTTGAAGTCAGAATTATTAGCCCCCCTGAATTATTAGACCGCCTGTTTATTTTTTCCCCAATTTCTGTTTAACAGAGAGCTGATTTTTTCAACACATTTCTAAACATAATAGTTTTAATAACTCATCTCTAATAACTGATTTATTTTCTCTTTGTCATGATGACAGTAAATAATATTTGACTAGATATTCTTCAAGACACTTCTATACAGCTTAAAGTGACATTTAAAGGCTTAACTAGGTTAATTAGGTTAACTAGGCAGGTTAGGGTAATTAGGCAAGTTTTTGTATAATGATGGTTTGTTCTGTAGACTATCGAAAACAAAATATAGCTTAAGGGGACTAATAATTTTGTCCTTAAAATGGTTTTAAAAAAATTAATAACTGCTTTTATTCTAGCCGAAATAAAACAAATAAGCATTTCTCCAGAAGAAAAAATATTATCAGACATACTGTGAAAATTTCCTTGCTCTGTAAAAATCATTTGGGAAATATTTAAAAAAGAAAATAAATATTCAAAGGGGGGCTAATAATTCTGACTTCAACTGTATACATATATATATATATATATATATATATATATATATATATATATATATATATATATATATATATATATATATATATATATATATATACATACAGGCAGTGCAGAATTGTTAGGCAAATGAGTATTTTGACCACATCGTCCTCTTTATGCATGTTGTCTTACTCCAAGCTGTATAGGCTCGAAAGCCTACTACCAACTAAGCATATTAGGTGATGTGCATCTCTGTAATGAGAAGGGGTGTGGTCTAATGACATCAACACCCTATATCAGGTGTGCATAATTATTAGGCAACTTCCTTTCCTTTGGCAAAATGGGTCAAAAGAAGGACTTGACAGGCTCTGAAAAGTCAAAAATAGTGAGATATCTTGCAGAGGGATGCAGCACTCTTAAAATTGCCAAGCTTCTGAAGCGTGATCATCAAACAATCAAGCGTTTCATTCAAAATAGTCAACAGGGTCACAAGAAGCGTGTGGAAAAACCAAGGCGCAAAATAACTGCCCATGAACTGAGAAAAGTCAAGCGTGCAGCTGCCAAGATGCCACTTGCCACCAGTTTTGCCATATTTCAGAGCTGCAACATCACTGGAGTGCCCAAAAGCACAAGGTGTGCAATACTCAGAGACATGGCCAAGGTAAGAAAGGCTGAAAAACGACCACCACTGAACAAGACACACAAGCTGAAACGTCAAGACTGGGCCAAGAAATATCTCAAGACTGATTTTTCTAAGGTTTTATGGACTGATGAAATGAGAGTGAGTCTTGATGGGCCCGTGGCTGGATCGGTAAAGGGCAGAGAGCTCCAGTCCGACACAGACGCCAGCAAGGTGAAGGTAGAGTACTGGTTTGGGCTGGTATCATCAAAGATGAGCTTGTGGGGCCTTTTCGGGTTGAGGATGGAGTCAAGCTCAACTCCCAGTCCTACTGCCCGTTTCTGGAAGACACCTTCTTCAAGCAGTGGTACAGGAAGAAGTCTGCATCCTTCAAGAAAAACATGATTTTCATGCAGGACAATGCTCCATAAAACGCGTCCAAGTACTCCACAGCGTGGCTGACAAGAAAGGGTCTAAAAGAAGAAAAACAATTGACATGGCTTCCTTGTTCACCTGATCTGAACCCCATAGAGAACCTGTGGTCCATCATCAAATGTGAGATTTACAAGGAGGGAAAACAGTACACCTCTCTGAACAGTGTCTGGGAGGCTGTGGTTGCTACTGCACGCAATGTTGATGGATTGTATATATATATATATATATATATATATATATATATATATATATATATATATATATATATATATATATATATATATATATATATATATAGCTTATAGTAGGGCTGGGCAAATAATCAAAAAGTAATCGAAATCAACATTCAGAACCTATAATTGATCCAATTTTACCAGGTCAGTTTTTTTCAATTACTTTCCCTACCGCATTTGGAGTCACTTGACCCGCACACCTCTCAAAAAAAATTTACTTACATGTCACGACAGGTAGCACAAGCTTCGTGATTGGTCGGTTTGGTATTGTGACGACGGTGGGCGGCGCAGAAAGCCGCATTTTAGGCAATGTGTGTTTTAATTTCAGTTGTTCAGCCTTGATGTTCAATAAATAATCATAGATAGTGTGTGTTTCCTTCAATTATTTTAAAATCAAGTAATCCACCCTTCATTCAAAGCTCACTGACTTGTAATATGTCAGCATATTTACAGTACGAAACTTGTTAGTGAATTATGAGGGCAAAAACATAAAATAATCGTTCATTAATCCTAATCGAGTTAAAATGTTCAATTAATCAAGATTTTGATTTAAGGTCAAATCGCCCAGCCCTAGCTTAAAGTGCATTTTAAAGGCTTAACTAGGTTAATAAGGTTAACCAGGCAAGTTAGGGTAATTAGGGAAGTTATTGTATAAAATTATTTGTTCTGTACACTACTGTAGAAAAAAAAAAAATATTGCTTAATAATTTTGACCTTAAAATGGTTTTTAAAAAATTAAAAACTGCTTTTATTTTAGCCGAAATAAAATAAATAAGACTTTCTCCAGAAGAAAAAAACATTATAGGAAATACTGTGAAAATTTACCTGCTTTGTTAAACATAATTTGGGAAATATTTGTAAAAGAAACGAAAAAAACAGGAGGGCTATTAATTTTGACTTGTATATATATGGAAGATTTTTCCAATATTGTGCAGCCCTATCACAATGTGATGAACACCAGCACAACACACACACACACATACCAAAAAAATCTGACATATTTCAGAACCAACACATCAACGACAATGCAAATTAAACTAATAAACCCTCTTCTTCCAGTGAAAAACCTCCACTTTTCAAACAACTGTGACAGAAATGTGTTATCTCTAATGCACATGCATGCATCAGTCTGAAACTAAAGCACCAGCAACCTGTTTGCTCTCCAACTACTTTCCACACACATGGAAGCTTCTCCATACTCACTGTTGCTCATGTAGATGCATTATTCAGCCAAACACAGATGCGGTCCGGCAAACCTCAGGGCTTTTTTTATTTTCCTCAGGGCACCTCCATGTTCAGACACTGAATTTCACAGTGCATTCAACTGGTGAACGGCAGAGCAGCTTCACCGCATCGCTGAACACATCCACAAAACATCACAGACGATCACAAACGCAGATCTCCGCAGTCCACAGAAGATAAAAACGAAGATCTCTTCTCTCCTACAGGGCGGATGATTGCAATTTGCAGTGAAATAATCTGCAATCCTCTCAGAGAAAATGAAGAGAGAGCTAATAAGGAATAGGTGAGGTGAGTTTGTGCAGACGGGCTGCTGAAGTGAATGGAGAGAGAGCAGACAGATGATGGAGGGAGGAGGTGCCGGTGCAGAGAGAGAGAAAGAGAGAGAGAGCACACTACACACACACACACACACGTACACACATGTTTCTAGATTGTTAGATAATGCATGTATAGAAAATGTATTCAGTGGAGGGCAAAATTATTAGTCATCCCTTGCAATCATTATTCTTTTACATGTACAGGGAGTGCAGAATTATTAGGCAAGTTGTATTTTTGAGGATTCATTTTATTATTGAACAACAACCATGTTCTCAATGAACCCAAAAAACTCATTAATATCAAAGCTGAATATTTTTGGAAGTAGTTTTTAGTTTGTTTTTAGTTTGAGCTATTTTAGGAGGATATCTGTGTGTGCAGGTGACTATTACTGTGCAGAATTATTAGACAACTTAACAAAACACAAATATATACCCATTTCAATGATTTATTTTCACCAGTGAAACCAATATAACATCTCAACATTCACAAATATACATTTCTGACATTCAAAAACAAAACAAAAACAAATCGGTGACCAATATAGCCACCTTTCTTTGCAAGGACACACAAAAGCCTGCCATCCATGGATTCTATCAGTGTTTTGATCTGTTCACCATCAACATTGTGTGCAGCAGCAACCACAGCCTCCCAGACACTGTTCAGAGAGGTGTACTGTTTTCCCTCCTTGTAAATCTCACATTTGATGAGGGACAACAGGTTCTCTATGGGGTTCAGTCAGGTGAACAAGGAGGTCATGTCATTAGTTTTTCTTCTTTTAGACCCTTTCTTGCCAGCCACGCTGTGGAGTACTTGGACGCGTGTGATGGAGCATTGTCCTGCATGAAAATCATGTTTTTCTTGAAGGATGCAGACTTCTTCCTGTACCACTGCTTGAAGGTGTCTTCCAGAAACTGGCAGTAGGACTGGGAGTTGAGCTTGACTCCATCCTCAACCCGAAAAGGCCCCACAAGCTCATCTTTGATGATACCAGCCCAAACCAGTACTCCACCTCCACCTTGCTGGCGTCTGAGTCGAACTGGAGCTCTCTGCCCTTTACCGATCCAGCCACGGGCCCATCAAGACTCACTCTCATTTCATCAGTCCATAAAGTCTTGAGATATTTCTTGGCCCAGTCTTGACGTTTCAGCTTGTGTGTCTTGTTCAGTGGTGGTTGTTTTTCAGCCTTTCTTACCTTGGCCATGTCTCTGAGTATTGCACACCTTGTGCTTTTGGGCACTCCAGTGATGTTGCAGCTCTGAAATATGCCAAAACTGGTGGCAAGTGGCATCTTGGCAGCTGCACGCTTGACTCTTCTCAGTTCATGGGCAGTTATTTTGCGCCTTGGTTTTTCCACACGCTTCTTGCGACCCTGTTGACTATTTTGAATGAAGCGATTGATTGTTCGATGATCACGCTTCAGAAGCTTGGCAATTTTAAGAGTGCTGCATCCCTCTGCAAGATATCTCACTATTTTGACTTTTCGGAGCCTGTCAAGTCCTTCTTTTGACCCATTTTGCCAAAGGAACGGAAGTTGCCTAATAATTATGCACACCTGATATAGGGTGTTGATGTCATTAGACCACACCCCTTCTCATTACAGAGATGCACATCACCTAATATGCTTAATTGGTAGTAGGCTTTCGAGCCTATACAGCTTGGAGTAAGATGACATGCATAAAGAGGATGATGTGGTCAAAATACTAATTTGCCTAATAATTCTGCACTGCCTGTATATATCAAGTTTTATTTACAGAATTAATGAATTTTTCACAGTATTTCCTATAATATTTTCTCTTCTGGAGAAAGACTTATTTGGTTGATTTCGGCTAGAATAAAAGCAGTTTTTGTTTGTTTAATAAACATTTTAAGGTCAATTATATTAGCCCCGTTAAGCAATTTTTTTGTTTTCAATTGGCTACAGAACAAACCACTGTTATACAATGACTTGCCTAATTACCCTAACTTGTCTAATTAATCTAGTTAAAGGTGCTGTATGTAAGTTTTTGACTCTTCTAAGCATAAAAATATCCTAATATGTTTGCAGATATTTCAGAAACATGCTAAGTGAACATTCTTGTTTATCTGAAAAACAATGCTGAAGTCAGATATTCTGCTTTGAAAATGTGCGTTATGTGCCGGAACGGCTGTCTTTGTTTTGGTCTCTTTAACCCGCCCAATGCCAGTTTAGCCAGTTATATTTCAGCACCCCGGGTTGCCTTGGTGGAAAATAGAGTATTTAATTTATTCAGTTATGAAGGCTCTCAAAGCATGCACTAGTGAACGAAATGCGACCTCCGGTGGACAGTAGCAGACTCGAAATGAGACATAGATTCAGAGATTCATATGAGGTTATTAACTAGCAAATAATATAAATATTACGAATGTAAACATTAGGTGAGCAGGTTATATTGTAAACGCTGTGTCCTAACAACACGCTATGTGACGAGATTTGCAGTGATGAGCAGTTTGGCTGTTTGCACCAGACAAAACATGACAGAAATTTAAATACAGCCTTTCAGAAGCACAGAATATGCACTCACTGCACTCCAGCGATATGGTAATGTTTATAATCTAATTAATACATATTAAACCTCTTTAACATTATTAAATGTAGATGCTGAATCACTGGTATGTGTTGGTATGCTCTGAGTCTCAGTTCTAAAGCTCAATTTCAGACGGTTTATTTTATTTTCCAGATCTGAGGTGAACTATCTCCGGCTGCTTTCAGTATATGGCAATAAATGTCATGTAAAATGGCATCAAACCCACATTATTAGCATTTAACACTGAGTAAAGCACATGAGGTGTACCTGAGCTGATCATTGTCAGTTTTCTGTTGTTCACCTGTGAGAAATAGAAGCCCTTTTGGGTTGAGAGAGTGGGTTTCTGCCAAATTACAGAACATCAGACCATACAGTATGTTCACCCTTCAGTCTCTGATTGACAAATACATCAATCAAAACAAAAACTAAATATTTGCTTGCTTTGTAGATTTTCAGAAAGCGTTTGATTCAATTTGGCATGAAAGTCTGCTGGCTATTTATGTCAATCAATTGGCAATGCTCTTAGAGCAAGCAGATACACCAGGTCTCACACAATACGACTCCAGTGTAAAGTTCCTGCTGTTTGCAGATGATCTGGTGCCGCTGTCGCCAACAGAAGAGGGTCTACAGCAGCAGCTGGATATCCTGCACAGCTTCTGTCAGACCTGGGCCCTGACTGTTAACCCAAAGAAAACCAAAACCCTAATATTTCAGGAAAAAAAAACAGATTCAGGAAAAGAAACACAGTTTCACTCTTGGTATGACAAAAGTTGAACCTGCCACAAGCTACAAATACCTTGTGTTGAAAATAAATGCTAATGCAAAACTAAAGTAAACTTATCATTTTAAAGCCCTCAAAAATGTTTAAGGAAAAAGTGTGATTGGTGTAATTGTAATTTCATGTGTCTTTTTTATGATAAAAACTGTTTAAAGAGCCCGTATTATGGGTTTTTTGAAAATGAGCTTCCATGCAGTGTGTACCACAGCTCTGAGGGAATGAAAACAACCAGAGGTTTAAATCTGAAAGTGCACAGTGTTTAAAACTATTGATACTTTAACTAAATAATCGACTCTAAGAGTCGAATAAATGAATCGTGTTGGGTTTGGATCTTTTGCCTTAACGCGTCAACGTCAATACCGGACATCTTCAAATATGAAGTGCAGGATTCATTAAAATCTAAACTCGTCTTTCCCTTCAGACATTAGCGGAGGCGCGGGGGATCACAGGATTGATAATGACGCGAAGATGACGATCACTGACAGATGGAGATTTGGCTGAGGGGAATAAAGGGTTAAACAGGGTTTCTGCAGATATCATAATGTCAAATTTAAGACTTTTTAAGATCCTTAAGTATTAAATTTAAGACCTATATCACAATATAAAAAAACACGCGAGAGAAAATGCAAAATCACAAAATTAGTGGTAAAATAAATTGATTTAAATTGAACAGTACTGAAGACAGGTTAGATGCACCACTGAACTACAAAAAAAAATCTTAAGGGTGATTTATACTTTCGCTGGCGGCGCATCACGCACCTCCGCTGACTGCACGCGCACCTCACGAAACGGACGAGGCTTTTATACTTGACACGTTCGCTGTTGTGATATTCTTTAAAACGACAGGGGCCCACTGTAAAGTCAGACGGATAAACAAGAGATGTAGTACGTTTCTGGAACTACGTCATATCATTAATATCGTTCAAGCTAATTATTTTTATAATTTATTATAATGATTATAAAGATTTTTATAACCAATCAAGATTTTTTAAATCAAACTTTGATGCATCACTTGCTTTTGTTCATATCTCGGACAGTTCTACCTATTAAAGTTAAATATCAATAACAAGAGAAAATGGGCTGCTCTACAATTATATTTTTTATTATGGTAAGAATAAAAGCAAAAAAAACTTACTAAAAATACTGACGTTTTTTTATTTTGTCCACTCAACAATTCTCACATTACTGTCTGGCTAGTTTCTGTCCTCTAAAGGCTAAAAAGACAATAATGGTCCAACATTCCTGACCATTATCACCAATAAAGCCCAGAATTTGGGCATCAGTATATTATAAACTGATAGGTTCATATATTCTTTTCCAGTTATCAAAGACATAATTTGTCACTTAATTTTAGTTTGTAGCTATTAACCCCCCGGGTCTCCACTTTTGCCATGGCATCTTTTTTTGTTTTAACAAACTTATCCCTTAGGTTTTTCCAAACTTCTACAAAAACTTTCCTCCTTTTCCACGGCTGTTGCAATTTATAGCCAAGAATTATTGGTCATCTGGTTATCTCTATGATGATCACGCATGGACGGATCGTTAAGATGTCTGTACAGTCGTACCTGTTTCAGACAAAATCTCTTTAGGTGTTTCATATTCAACTCAAATCAAACGCGTCATCGCACGAACTGTTCACCCGAAATCTGTTCACGCTGCCAGCCGAAATCATGTCGCGCACACCGAAAGCGAACCTCCGCAAACACAGCAATGACGTCACATTCGTCACAATATGTGAACAGCCCCATACAGATTTAACCTGAGATATACAACACAAGCTTTCTGTTATAGTGCGCAGGCGCACTGAGTTCAATAACAGAAAGCTGATTGGCTATTGCATGCTGGTCTCATTTGTAGTTGTAATACTGCAAACTACATTAGGACTAGTGAAGTAAAGGACTACAACTGCAGGAAAACCAAGCAACAGCAACAAAAAAGAATTTAAATGAGCCTTAGATGTAGTGTTACATGGACATCGGAAAAATAAGACCTGAGCAAAAATATTTAAGACCTAGAACAGCCAATTTTAGACCTTTTAAGGCCTAAAACTTAAATTTTTCAATTTTAGACTTTTTAAGACTTTAAGACACAGCGGAAACCCTGGTTAAAGTTCATTTTCACAACAAGACCAGCGTATAGCCAACCTAGTGCTATGTTTGTTCCTGTAATTTTTCTGATGATTAATACAATTAACTATGCTGCAACGCGGGATTCGCCGGTCATTCACTATTGAAGGAGCAGCAGAGACTGTTATGTATGGGATTTTGTCAGGCTTTGACAGGGACTTTGTCAGTAACTGTTACAGTTCATATGGATCAGTTTCTTCTTCCTCCGGATCATAACATGTAACATACCTGCCAACACTTCCGTTTTTCCCGGCAGTCTCCCGTATTTCCCGGAAAAACTCCCGGAATTTCACCCCCTTCCCCCGGTCCTCTGGTGTTTGGAACTATCTAGAACATCCCCCAGATCGCCGACTATTCCGATGGCAGCCGGTGCATAGGACAGACAAGGCACCCCTCATATCCCCCCCCCCAACCCTCCCTCGGTCTCCCAGATTTTCAGAGACAAATGTTGGCAGGTATGACATGTAAGTGTCATTAAAATTGTTGCCTCGTGTTGTGTAGTTTGCAAAATATGTGTTTATTTTGTGTTGTAACTTGTAATCGCTCCACATGAGTTGTAATCACATATCTATTATAAATCAGTGCTTGTGTTGTATCTCTCAGGTTAAATCTGTATGAGGCTGTTCACATATTGTGTCCAAAACCACGTTGTAAATGTGACGCGTGCTCCTTCCTTTACTGATTTAAAAGCATTTCTGAACTCGCGATCCTCTGCTGTTTGTCTTTACTATGGCCACCATCAGCTGTTCCTCACATGTGCGGCGTGGTCAATTTTCAAAATAGTTCAACTTTTGCCACTGTGTGGATTAATACTGAATGTGTGTTGTTGTTATTCCTTAGATTAAGGTTAAGAGTAGAGTAATATGCTGCTGTTTAACTGCATTGCTTTAATACATTCCTGCATTGGGCTCTCACATACTCTCTGCTACTTTATAGCCATGGTGGGCATTTCTCTCTGTCTTACGCTGAAGCCAGTCGATCAATCACAACAGACTGGGTCATCGGACCTAACAGAGCAGATTAGCATCACGCAAATGAGGTGTTTGGGAACAAATGAATCGCTGAAAGAATCATATGGGAGTTGTTGGGATAATTAGGTAAAAATAAATGCAGTTTATAAGACAATGAAAGTGTTTTTTGACCTTGCACGCATATCAGTGTGTTGTTGGAGACCCCCAAAACCAAAATATGGCCTTTTATAATGCATAATAGCGGCTCTTTGCTGCCTCAAATGAATCTGAAAAGTATGGTGCAAAAGCCTTATGGAGCAGGCACTATCTGCTGAAATAATATCAGATGCTAAAACTACACTAAATTGCAGCAGAAAGGATTGTGCTGCGAGTCAAGAGAGCTGCAGTAGACTAATACTGTATTTATTTTAATAATAATCTGCTGACAAGGATGTGGGCGAAGAGCTGCCCCTGGACAATGTCAAAGTGTCTCCGCATCCAGCATTTCAATTACACACAGATCCAAAAACTGAATCTTCAACTTTCTGAAAACTTTATCCTTATTCTCTGACTGTCTGCCTTTAGGAGATGCTAATCAACTTCAGACTGACTCCAGTGGTCAAACCACAGATCTGATGTTCAACACACAGAACAGCAGACTGCATACTGATACACCATCTGTTTCTAAAACTACTGCCTGAAAGACGCTTGCTTGAGTGATCCATCTGGTTGCTAAGGTGTTCTGAGTGATTGCTTTAATTCAATTCAATTCAATTCATCTTTATTTGTATAGCGCTTATACAATGTAGATTGTGTCAAAGCAGCTTCACATGGAAGATTATAGTGAATTGAAACAGTGTCAGTTCAGTTTTCAGAGATTTAGTGTTCTATCTGGTTGCCAAGGTTTTCTGTGCGAAGGATTGAGTGTTCTATTAGGTTGCTAAGAAGTTCCTAAGGTATTTTAAGTAGTTGACTGTTTTATCCGGTTGCTAAGATGTTCTAAGAGGTGTATTAAGTGTTCTATCTGGTTGCTAAGATGTTCTGAAGTAGATTAAGTGTTCTATCTGGTTGCTAAGGTGTTCCTAGAGTGTTCTAAATAGTCGATTAAGGGTTCTATCAGCTTGTTAAGGTGTTTTGAGGGGTGTATTAAATGTTCTATCTGGTTGCTAAGGTGTTTCAAGAGTGTTGATTGGTAGATTAAGGTTTCTATCAGGTTGCTAAGGAGTTCTGAAGTGGATTAAGTGTTCTATCTGGTTGCTAAGATGTTCTGAAGTAAATTAAGTGTTCTATCTGGTTGCTAAGGTGTTCATAGAGTGTTCTGAATAGTGGATTAAGGGTTCTAGCAGGTCGCTAAAGTGTTCTGAGGGGTGGATTAAGTGTTCTATCTGGTTGCTAAAATGTTCCCGGAATGGTGGATTAAGTGTTCTGTCTGGTTCCTATAGTGTTTTGAGGGGTTGGATTAAGTGTTCTATCTGGTTCCTAAGGTGTTCTAAAGTGAATTAAGTGTTTAATCTGGTTTCTAAGGTGTTCTAAAGTGGATTAAGTGTTCAATCTGTTTCCTAAGGTGTTCTGAAGTGGATTAAGTGTTCTATCTGGTTCCTAAGGTGTTCTGAAGTGGATTAAGTGTTCTATCTGGTTCCTAAGGTGTTCTGAAGTGGATTAAGTGTTCTATCTGGTTCCTAAGGTGTTCTGAAGTGGATTAAGTGTTCTATCTGGTTCCTAAGGTGTTCTGAAGTGAATTAAGTGTTCTATCTGGTTCCTAAGGTGTTCTGAAGTGGATTAAGTGTTCAATCTGGTTCCTAAAGAGTTCTGAAGTGGATTAAGTGTTCTATCTGGTTCCTAAGGTGTTCTGAAGTAAATTAAGTGTTCAATCTGGTTCCTAAGGTGTTCTGAAGTGGATTGAGTGTTCAATCAGGTTTCTAAGGTGTTCTGAAGTGGATTAAGTGTTCAATCTGGTTCCTAAGGTGTTCTGAAGTGGATTAGGTGTTCAATCTGGTTCCTAAGGTGTTCTGATGTGAATTAAGTGTTGAATCTGGTTCCTAAGGTGTTCTGAAGTGGATTAAGTGTTCAATCTGGTTGCTAAGGTGTTCTAAAGCGGATTAAGTGTTCTATTTGATTCCTAAGGTGTTCTGAAGTGAATTAAGTGTTCTATCTGGTTCCTAAGGTGTTCTGAAGTAGATTAAGTGTTCAATCTGGTTCCTAAGGTGTTCTGAAGTGAATTAAGTGTTCTATCTGGTTCCTAAGGTGTTCCGAAGTGGATTAAGTGTTCTATCTGGTTCCTAAGGTGTTCTGAAGTGGATTAAGTGTTCTATTTGATTCCTAAGGTGTTCTGAAGTGAATTAAGTGTTCAATCTGGTTGCTAAGATGTTCTGAAGCGGATTAAGTATTCTATCTTGTTCCTAATGTGTTCTGAAGTGGATTAAGTGTTCAATCTGGTTGCTAAGGTGTTCTAAAGCGGATTAAGTATTCTATCTGGTTCCTAAGGTGTTTTGAGGGGTGGATTAAATGTTCTATCTGGTTGCTAAGGTGTTTATAGAGTGTTCTGAATGGTGCATTAGGGTTCTAATAGGCTGCTAATGTGTTCTGAGGAGTGGATTAAGTGTTCTATCTGGTTGCTAAGGTGTTCTGAAGTAGATTAAGTGCTCTATATAGTTGCTAAATTGTTCTGAGGAGTGGATTAAGTGTTCTATCTGATTCCTAGGGTGTTCTAAAGTAGATTAAGTGCTCTATATGGTTGCTAAGGTTTTCTGAGGGGTAGATTAAGTGTTCTATCTGGTTCCTAAGGTGTTCTGAAGTGGATTAAGTGTTCTATCTTAATTCTTCACTTTCATCAATTGGTGAAGTTTTTTCCTCACCGCTGTCGCCACTGGCTTGCATGGTTCGGGACCTGTGGAGCTGCGCATCGATGGATTTGCTCTTCAGTGTTTGGACTCTCAGCAGTGAAAATTAAACCACACTGAACTAAACTAAACTGAACTTCAACACTGAACTGACACTGTTTCAATTCACTATAATCTTCTATGTGAAGCTGCTTTGACACAATCTACATTGTAAAAGTGCTATACAAATAAAGATGAATTGAATTCTATCTGGTTGCTAAGGTGTTCTGATGGGTGGATTAAGTGTTTTATCTAGTTGCTAAGGTGTTCTAAGAGGTGTATTAAGTGTTCTATCTGGTTGCTAAGGTGTTCCTAAAGTGTTCTGAATGGTGGATTAAGTGTTCTATCAGGTTGCTAAGGTGTTCTGATGGGTGCATTAAGTGTTTTATCTAGTTGCTAAGGTGTTCTAAGAAGTGTGTTAAGTATTCTATCTGGTTGCTAAGGTGTTCTAAGAGGTGTATTAGGTGTTCTATCTGGTTGCTAAGGTGTTCTAAGAGGTGTATTAGGTGTTCTATCTGGTTGCTAAGGTATTCCTAGAGTGTTCTGAATGGTGAATTAAGTGTTCTATCTGGTTGTTAAGGCATTCTCTGAATGGTAGATTAAGTGTTCTATCAGGTTCCTTAGGTGTTCCCTAAATGGTGGATTAAGTGTTCTATCTAGTTGCATTATGTGTTCTATCTAGTTCCTAAGGTGTTCTGAAGTGGATTAAGTGTTCAATCTGTTTCCTAAGGTGTTCTGAAGTGGATTAAGTGTTCTATCTGGTTCCTAAGGTGTTCCTAGAGTGTTCTAAATTGTGGATTAAGTGTTCTATCTGGTTGTTAAAGTGTTCTGATGGGTGGGTTGAGTGTACTATCTAGTTTATAAAGTGTTCTGAGGTAAATTAAGTGTTCTATCTGGTTCCTAAGGTGTTCTGAGATGGATAAAGTGTTTTATCTGGTTCCTTAGTTGTTCCCAGTGGTTGATTGAGTGTTCTATCAAGTTGCTAAAGAGTTGAGTATTAAATGGTTATTTGAGTCTTTCCTCTGTTTAATTAGTGGTTCTGAGTGGTGGATTGAGTGTTCTATCAGGTTGCTAAGATGCTGCTAATATGTTCTGAGTGGTAGTTTGCATATTCCACCTGGCTACAATGGTGTTCTGAGTGATGACTGGGGGATTTTTTTAAGGTTGCTAAGTAGTTCCTAAGGTATTTTAAGACGTAGGTTGAGTGTTTTATCAGGTTGCTAAGAAATTCCTAGGGTGTCCAGGGTGCTGGATTAAGCATTCTCTCAGGCTGCTAAGGTGACACTAATGTCGAGTTCAGACTGCATGATTTTAGCCCTGATTTTAACTCACCGACAGGTTTTGAGAAATCGCAGACAAATGCCTGAAGCCACAGGTGAATCGGTGCTCGTTCATGTGAGTGACAATCACACAGTATGAACTATCAAGGACGCGATATGAGAGAATCACTGATGAGTCGCCGATGCCCTTGGGATTTTTGGCATGCTAAATATCTGGAGCTGTCGCCGATTCAAATCATGCAGTGTGAAATGTGTTCTGACTGAAATTAACATCCGTGATCACCTACAGCCAATGAGAGAGCAGCATTCACTAGTACGGGTACCTGCAGGCCAGCGGGAGGCTGGGGGAGACGTTAAATGCGCTCATTTTCAGTTTATTTGGACCCAAGAAATGGAAGAAAAACTAGTGTGAATTTGGCAGGAGCACTGTGTCTGTTTGACATGTCATCTGAGCAATATCACAATCAGGTCGAAAAGTAAAAAAAAGTTGAGGAGAGATTGTTAATTCTCTTCAAAATCCAGGCGAGCAACGCAAGTTTCTAAAGCTAAAGCCTTCTTTTTCCATTACTTAGTTAATAACGAAAGATATATTACATGACCTCGCGTTGTTTCCATGTCACTTCTCGCATTTGTTTGGTTGAGACGTAGTTGTCTGTGATTCTTCCTATTGTAAAGTCAGTGTAAACACAGTCTACAGCAGGGCTATTCAATTAGTTTGTCACGGGGGCCAGTTCATGGAAAGCATCCCAAATGGGGGGCCGGAGAGATATGACCTGCAATATAAGTGATGAAACAACAGCAATATAAGAGCTCATATGCTGTTATTTGGCTCCTTAAGACACCCACATTGACTTTTTCTACATTAAAACGTTAACATGTTGTATTTTGAAACTACATAACATCACTGCATTTTACAATGTGGCTTTTTTACAAGCATATCTAAATGTATTTCAAGGCACAAAGTCAGTGTGTTGCTCCAGTAGGCTTCTTCTACATTCAGACACATTCACATTCTAACAATTAGGGATACAACGATTATAGATTTTGGTTGTACGATTATATAGTCTGAAGAATAATCATGGTTTCACAGTTATCACCATTATTATGCATTTATTACATTTAAAACACGACTAGTTTAGAAAATAACAAGAATTAATTACTGTTAATTTAAGCTATATATTAGCTAAGAATTTAAATGAACTGTTGTTATTATCTGCGTTCATACATACATAATCATTTTAATAATTTGTAATAATTCATCTAACATATCTTTTGTTTACATTGCACTGAAAGCCACGCACAACTCTCTCCACTACAGCCTGAGATCATTTCTACTGTGTGCCGCACCTGCAGGGCGCGAGTGTGTCGGTCCGCTTGTGAGCCGTGCGCGCACCGCTTCCAATATGCGCACGTCTCCATTGGAAATAATGTAGGCTACTTGTGCGCGGAAAAGATGCAATATGTCAACGGCTTGCTGCTATAGTTAATCCAATGTGCGTGTGTATTGGCATAAGTAGTTGCAGCAGCTTTTTTCCGTGCAACAGAAATGCGACGTTGAGAAGCCTTTAATGAATAAAAGCGGGGTTAATAGTGAAATCGGCTAATCGTTGCATCCCTATTAACGATATCAGTGCATTGTACAAAAGCCGTTTTCTACAAACATATCCAAAAGTTTTCGGCTGCTCGCGCCACTCACTTAATGTCAGGTGACTCGCGCTCTGCGCAGCATTCAACTGCAGCTCGTCAGTATTGAACAGACGCACGTCACTTCATAACTATAGCCGCTGTTTTTTGACTGAACTAAATTTATTTTTGATGTCTTGTTCACACTATTTAAGGGGCCGGAACAAATTGCTTCGGGGGCCGGGTTTGGCCTGCGGGCCGCCAATTGAATAGCCCTGGTCTACAGTGTAAACACAGCACCAACAGAACACTAGCCCAGATAGTCATGCAGTGTGAAAACAATCTGTGACACGACTACTTTGAAAATCATGCAGTCTGAACTCGGCATAAGGTGTTCTAAGGGGTGGGTTAAGACTTATATCTGGTTACTAGGGTGTACTGAGTAGTGGATTAAGTGTTCTATCAGGTTGCTAAATGGTCGCTATGCTGTTCCGAAGAGTTGTTGGGTGTTCTATATAGTTGCTAAGGAGTTCCTAAGGTGTTCTGAGTGGTGGATTAAGTGTTCTATCAGGTTGCTAAAGGGTCGCTATGCTGTTCCGAAGAGTTGTTGGGTGTTCTATATAGTTGCTAAGGAGTTCCTAAGGTGTTCTGAGTGGTGGATTGAGTGTTCTATAAGGTTGCTAAAGGGTCGCTAAGCTGTTCCGAAGAGTTGTTGGGTGTTTTATATAGTTGCTAAGAAGTTCCTAAGGTGTTCTGAGTGGTGGATTGAGTGTTCTATCAGGTTGCTAAAGGGTCGCTAAGCTGTTCCGAAGAGTTGTTGGGTGTTCTATATAGTTGCTAAGGAGTTCCTAAGGTGTTCTGAGTGGTGGATTGAGTGTTCTATCAGGTTGCTAAAGGGTCACTAAGCTGTTCCGAAGAGATGTTGGGTGTTCTATATAGTTGCTAAGAAGTTCCTAAGGTGTTCTGAGTGGTGGATTGAGTGTTCTATAAGGTTGCTAAAGGGTCGCTAAGCTGTTCCGAAGAGATGTTGGGTGTTCTATATAGCTGCTAAGGAGTTCCTAAGGTGTTCTGAGTGGTGGATTGAGTGTTCTATAAGGTTGCTAAAGGGTCGCTAAGCTGTTCCGAAGAGTTGTTGGGTGTTCTATATAGTTGCTAAGAAGTTCCTAAGGTGTTCTGAGTGGTGGATTGAGTGTTCTATCAGGTTGCTAAAGGGTCACTAAGCTGTTCCGAAGAGATGTTGGGTGTTCTATATAGTTGCTAAGAAGTTCCTAAGGTGTTCTGAGTGGTGGATTGAGTGTTCTATCAGGTTGCTAAAGGGTCGCTAAGCTGTTCCGAAGAGTTGTTGGGTGTTCTATATAGTTGCTAAGAAGTTCCTAAGGTGTTCTCAGTGGTGGATTGAGTGTTCTATCAGGTTGCTAAAGGGTCACTAAGCTGTTCCGAAGAGTTGTTGGGTGTTCTATATAGTTGCTAAGAAGTTCCTAAGGTGTTCTGAGTGGTGGATTGAGTGTTCTATCAGGTTGCTAAAGGGTCACTAAGCTGTTCCGAAGAGTTGTTGGGTGTTCTATATAGTTGCTAAGAAGTTCTTAAGGTGTTCTGAGTGGTGGATTGAGTGTTCTATCAGGTTGCTAAAGGGTCGCTAAGCTGTTCCGAAGAGTTGTTGGGTGTTCTATATAGTTGCTAAGGAGTTCCTAAGGTGTTCTGAGTGGTGGATTGAGTGTTCTATCAGGTTGCTAAAGGGTCGCTAAGCTGTTCCGAAGAGTTGTTAAGTGTTCTATATAGTTGCTAAGGAGTTCCTAAGGTGTTCTGAGTGGTGGATTGAGTGTTCTATCAGGTTGCTAAAGGGTCGCTAAGCTGTTCCGAAGAGATGTTGGGTGTTCTATATAGTTGCTAAGGAGTTCCTAAGGTGTTCTGAGTGGTGGATTGAGTGTTCTATAAGGTTGCTAAAGGGTCGCTAAGCTGTTCCGAAGAGTTGTTGGGTGTTTTATATAGTTGCTAAGAAGTTCCTAAGGTGTTCTGAGTGGTGGATTAAGTGTTCTATCAGGTTGCTAAAGGGTAGCTATGCTGTTCCGAAGAGTTGTTGGGTGTTCTATATAGTTGCTAAGGAGTTCCTAAGGTGTTCTGAGTGGTGGATTGAGTGTTCTATCAGGTTGCTAAAGGGTCGCTAAGCTGTTCCGAAGAGATGTTGGGTGTTCTATATAGTTGCTAAGGAGTTCCTAAGGTGTTCTGAGTGGTGGATTGAGTGTTCTATAAGGTTGCTAAAGGGTCGCTAAGCTGTTCCGAAGAGTTGTTGGGTGTTTTATATAGTTGCTAAGAAGTTCCTAAGGTGTTCTGAGTGGTGGATTGAGTGTTCTATCAGGTTGCTAAAGGGTCGCTAAGCTGTTCCGAAGAGTTGTTGGGTGTTCTATATAGTTGCTAAGAAGTTCTTAAGGTGTTCTGAGTGGTGGATTAAGTGTTCTATCAGGTTGCTAAAGGGTCGCTAAGCTGTTCCGAAGAGTTGTTGGGTGTTCTATATAGTTGCTAAGGAGTTCCTAAGGTGTTCTGAGTGGTGGATTGAGTGTTCTATCAGGTTGCTAAAGGGTCGCTAAGCTGTTCCGAAGAGTTGTTGGGTGTTCTATATAGTTGCTAAGGAGTTCCTAAGGTGTTCTGAGTGGTGGATTGAGTGTTCTATCAGGTTGCTAAAGGGTCGCTAAGCTGTTCCGAAGAGTTGTTGGGTGTTCTATATAGTTGCTAAGGAGTTCCTAAGGTGTTCTGAGTGGTGGATTGAGTGTTCTATCAGGTTGCTAAAGGGTCGCTAAGCTGTTCTGAAGAGTTGTTGGGTGTTCTATATAGTTGCTAAGGAGTTCCTAAGGTGTTCTGAGTGGTGGATTGAGTGTTCTATCAGGTTGCTAAAGGGTCGCTAAGCTGTTCCGAAGAGTTGTTGGGTGTTCTATATAGTTGCTAAGGAGTTCCTAAGGTGTTCTGAGTGGTGGATTGAGTGTTCTATCAGGTTGCTAAAGGGTCGCTAAGCTGTTCCGAAGAGTTGTTGGGTGTTCTATATAGTTGCTAAGGAGTTCCTAAGGTGTTCTGAGTGGTGGATTGAGTGTTCTATCAGGTTGCTAAAGGGTCGCTAAGCTGTTCCGAAGAGTTGTTGGGTGTTCTATATAGTTGCTAAGGAGTTCCTAAGGTGTTCTGAGTGGTGGATTGAGTGTTCTATCAGGTTGCTAAAGGGTCGCTAAGCTGTTCCGAAGAGTTGTTGGGTGTTCTATATAGTTGCTAAGGAGTTCCTAAGGTGTTCTGAGTGGTGGATTGAGTGTTCTATCAGGTTGCTAAAGGGTCGCTAAGCTGTTCCGAAGAGTTGTTGGGTGTTCTATATAGTTGCTAAGGAGTTCCTAAGGTGTTCTGAGTGGTGGATTGAGTGTTCTATCAGGTTGCTAAAGGGTCGCTAAGCTGTTCTGAAGAGTTGTTGGGTGTTCTATATAGTTGCTAAGGAGTTCCTAAGGTGTTCTGAGTGGTGGATTGAGTGTTCTATCAGGTTGCTAAAGGGTCGCTAAGCTGTTCTGAAGAGTTGTTGGGTGTTCTATATAGTTGCTAAGGAGTTCCTAAGGTGTTCTGAGTGGTGGATTGAGTGTTCTATCAGGTTGCTAAGATGCTGCTAATATGTTCTGAGTGGTAGTTTGCATGTTCCACCTGGTTACCATGGTGTTCTGGGTGATGATTGGGTGATTTTTAAGGTTGCTAATAAGTTCCTAAGTTATTTTAAGATGTAGGTTGGGTGTTTTATCAGGTTGTTAAGAAGTTCCTAGGGTGTCATGAGTGGTGGATTTAGCATTCTTTCAGGTTGCTAAGGTGACACTAAGGTGTTCTAAGGGGTGATTTAAGACTTATATCTGGTTACTAGGGTGTACTGAGTAGTGGATTAAGTGTTCTATCAGGTTGCTAAAGTGTCACTAAGGTGTTCTGAGGGGTTGTTGAGTGTTATATCTGGTTGCTAAGGCGTTCTTAAGTTGTTCAGAGTGGTGGATTGAGTGTTCTAACAGATTGCCAAGTTGTTAAATCATATTGATTGGTTGTGAGCCAGTAGGTTGAGTGTTGTCTCTGGTTGCCAAGGAGTCCTGAGTGATTGCTAGCCAGAAGTTTGAATGAAATGGAGATTTCAGGTAGAACCAAATAGACTACTCAAGCAATCCTAGTAACACATTAGCAACCAGATGAAATGCAAAATGCAAAATAGGAGCCTGCATTCTGATAGCCCAACTTTAAATAAAGAATCTGAAATGTCTCTGCATCCATGAGTGTGTGTTTGGGCTCCAATACAAATGGCTGAGACCCAGTGAAAGCTCGCAGAGAGAGAAATCTAATCAGAGCGGCTTTAGTAGAGGACTGGCCCGTGACCAGCTCCACAGATTATGCCCTATTCCCCTGCTTTGCTCTGCAGACAGACAAGTAATCCGCTGTTCTCATTGTTTACTTGTATAAAGGAGCCCATCGATGCATATGCATAACCCAGATGATGTCACTAGCTGAATATTCATGAGGTCAAACGAGTGGGCCTTTAGAACAGTGTTGCGTTCCTGCATCTCAGCGCGATGTTAATTAACACGTTTGATTCATGTTGATCAGTGGTGTCTGTTGAGACTCAGGGTCACAAGCTCCATCGGGATGATGCTAATCGATCTTACAGACACAGGCAGACCCGCAGGACTCGGTGTTGTTACTCGGCATTAATGAGTGATGTTAATAAACAAACACGGCTGATTAGCATGTACATCAGTAACTACTGTATGCAACTCTGTGGGCTGATGCATAATTAGACTGTTTGCAAACAAAATATACACTACAAGTCAAAAAAACTGGAATAATTACCATTTTTAATGCCTTAGAAAGTCTCTGTATCACTTAGTGGGGTATAAAGTTAATGTTTATTAATGTATAGGCTAACATGAACTAATAATGAACAATACTTATTAATCATAGCTCAATATATACTAATGCATTATTAACATCCAAAGCTGTGCTTATTAGTTAATGCACTGAGTTAACATGCATTAACGAAGAACGAATGCATTTTAATTGACTTAATTTACATTTTAATGTTAACAAACAATAATAAATGCTGTAACAAATGTACACTACCTGACAAAAGTCTTGTCGTTGATCCCAGTTGTAAGAGCAACAAATAATAACTTGACTTCTAGTTGGTCATTTGGAAAAGTGGCAGATATTTCTGCTGAATCATCTGTTGAGCTGCATCCCAATCATCACAAATACTGCAGAAGACCTACTGGAACCCACATGGAGCCAAGATTCTCACAGAAATCAGTCAAGTTTGGTGAAGGAAAACTCATGGTTTAGGGTTACAGTATGGGGGCGTGCGAGAGATCTGCAGAGTGGATGGCAACATCAACAGTCTGAGGTATCAAGACATTTGTGCTGCCCATTACATTACAAACCACAGGAGAGGGCAAATTCATCAGCAGGATAGCGCTCCTTCTTATACTTCAGCCTCCACATCAAAGATCCTGAAAGCAAAGAAGATTAAGATGCTCCAGGATTGGCCAGCCCAGTCACCAGACATGAACATTATTGAGCATGTCTGGGGTAAGATGAAGGAGAAGGTATTGAAGATGAACCCAAAGAATCTTGATGAACTCTGGGAGTCCTGCTGAATGCTTTCTTTGCCATTCCAGATGACTTTATTAATAAGTGATTTGAGTCACTGCAGAGATGTATGGATGCAGTCCTCCAAGCTCATGATGGAGTCAGACACAATATTCATTCTGTTTCCACTGCAGCAGGACTTTATATTCTATACTGGACATTATTTCTGTTAAGTGACAAGACTTTAGTCTAAGCAAAGTCAGACCTTACTGTCCTAATGAAATCATTCAAAATCAAGACATGATCATATTTTATTGTGGTCAAATAAGCGTAATCTAGAGGTCTTTGCCTTTCATATAAGCCACTTCCGATACCAAATGATCAACTAGAAGTCAAGTTATTATATGTTGTTCCTAAAACTTGGATAGGCGACAAGACTTTTGTCAGTAGTGTATTGTTCATTGTTTGTTCATGTTAGTAAATGCATTAACTAATATTATGTCCCGCATTGTAAATTGTGTCCAAAGTCTCCTTTTGCTCACCAAGGCTGCATTTATTTGATGAAAAATTCAGTAAAGTAATTAATACTGTGAAATATTATTGGGATTTAAAATAGGTGGTTTCTTAGTGCATATATTTTCATTTAATTCTATTATATAAAGCAGAATTTTCACCATCACTACCACATAGTATGAAATTTGTTTTTAATTAAGAATAAAAGAAATAAAATATTATCTAATTATAGTAACATTTCTATACATTTCAGAGGAAAAAAGCAAGGACATTTCTTTTAGTTTGGCTGGAATAAAAGCATTTTTAAACTATTGAAATTTAAAATAAAAGGTTAATATTATTAGCCTCGTAAGAAATTATTTTATTATTTTCAATCGGCTACAGAGCAATCTGTTGTTGTCCAATGACCAGGGGTCCGTTCTTCGTACGTGGATTACTCAATTAGCTAGATTTGGTTATTGGCGATTTGGCATAATCCAGGATCGTTTCATTCTTAAAAACTCATCCAAGAGTTGTCTTGATCAAGATCAGCTCATCCAGACATTTTAATCTGATTCGCGAACTTGTTTGAAGAACCAAATTAGCCAGAGATCAGTTATATAGATTAAAAGATCCAGGATCTGCCAAATCATCTGAGATCATTTAAGTGGGGTACGATGAAAGGACCCTAGGAGACAATTTACCAGAAGAAATTACAGCGGTCGCCTCAATGAGGTCAGAAAATACAGAAATCTGCATTTATATACACACTGTAAAGAGTTCCACACAATTCATTTATGTCATCCCAACACAAATCGATTAAGCTACTTTAACAAATGTAAGTAAATTAAACATAAAACAATTAAGTTAAAAAAATCTCAAGAATTGTGTTGTTTCACAAAGCAAAGCAAAGCAAAACAAAACCCTCTCATAAATATATAAATATTAAAAATGTTATGATCAAAATAAATGAATGTAATAATAAAAAAATAAAATAAAATAAAAATTCAAATACCTTTTCTTCGGTTAGTCCCTTTATTCATCTGGGGTTGCCACAGAGGAATGAACCGCCAACTTATCCAGCATATGTTTTAAACCACGGACGCCCTTCCAGCTGTAACCCAGTACTGGGAAACATCCGTACACTCATTCACTCTCATACACTACGGACAATTTATTTTATTCAATTCCCCTATAGCACATGTGTTTGGACTGGGACTTGGAAACCGGAGCACCCAGAGGAAACCCACGCCAACACAGGGAGAACATGCAAACTCCACACAGAAACGCTAATTGACTTAGCCGGGACTCGAACCAGCGACCTTCTTGCTGTGAGGCCACAGTGCTAACCACTGAGCCACCGTGCCGCCCTAAAATAAAAATAAATAAATAAATGTTTGATTAAAAATGAATCAAACACTGTCAGTGGAGTGAAGCTGAACACATGCGCGGCCACAGCTGAAGACACCAGTGACTCCAGATGCAGATTCACCAGAGCGAACAAATCCTCCAGCTGTCAGGAAAGAGAAGAGCTGCAAACAGTGTAAATATTCACACGTGTCGTTTTCTGGGACACAAGCCAGAAACACACAGAGACATTTACCCACAAACCAACCCTGAGTCCACAAACAAACCAGCACTGTAAAACACTGAGCACATGTGCACGAGACGCACTGCAGCTGAGGAGAACAACTGACTTACACTGCATCAATATCAGTATCAACTCAATAAACAAACTGACATTCAAATTTGCATTTAAGAACAGGTAATCTTACAAAAAAGAACCAATAAATTATATTCAAAATTCCATTGAGGAACAGTTAAAATTCCAAAAAAGTAATTCTACAGTTCTATCCCATTCTACTTATTCAGAGTGAGTGTGTATATATATAGTTGAATATAAAATGATTATCCATTCTGTGAACATTTTTCTCCAAGTGCAGTTTAACAGAAATAGTTTTTTTTCCCACATTATTTCCTATTTTATTTTTCTACTGCACTCAATTTTTAAATTTTCTATTCATATATGAACAAATATTCTGCTAATATTTAAAATGATATATAAACACTATTTTCCATTCATATATTAACAAATATTCTGCTAATATTTAATGATATATAAACACTATTTTCTATTCATATATTAGCAAATATTTTGCAGTATTTTCATGTCATTTACAGATGTGGTTCCCAAAGTTTTTTTGCCTGAGACCCCCTTTTCCCTTGGAAAATATTGTAAGGCCCCCTCCACATTTATTGACATTATCGCTCAATAAGTTTGCAGTAGGTATGACAAAAAAATGCTGTTTTCAAACAAGCTGTATGTTTATTACTATATCTAGATATGTTTATGCACAAATAATAGTCTAAAGTAAAATATAGAAGCAAAACATCAGTAGACCATTTGTAACTGAAAAATGTAAGCCTTTGGCCTTTAAATTGGCCCTATTTGAAATTCAATAACAGAAATATCAGTATTCACACAGGTGTATAAGGGAAAAAATAATATATGCTATTACAATTTAATACTTGCATGTTATTTGTTATGCTCTATCAATTAGGGTGAGGATTGCTGCGAGGCGAGTCAGACTCTGTTTTTTTTGTGGAGAATGGATTACAAATTTGTCCATTTTTGGTCAGCTAGGGCAATGGTCCTCAACCTTTTTATCACTGCGGACAATTAACAATTTTACTGTGGACCGTGTGCGGGTGGGGGGGGTATTTCGTAGGTTGCTAGGCGACAATCAACCGTTTTTCCCAGAGGATGACAAGCTGACAAAACATTGCTGTAACTCTGATACAAGTTTTATTTATGGAGAACATTACAAAGCACTGCAATGTTTGTGTGTTCTGTGTTTGTCTGAGAAAACTAATCTTACCGAAATGTGTATATTCCAAACAAGCTGAAGCTGATCGGTCAATTCTTGTCACGTGACTCGAGCAGGAGTGACAGCTTCAACGCTTCCCATTCACTTTGAATGGGTGACGTCAGGCGTTGCCGAACTGCATTGGATCCGTCGGCGGCCCTTCAGAGGCGTTGCTCGCTGCAGAAGTTGGCACTTGCTCAACTTGTCAAGCGCTGACGGAAGCGTCAGCCAATCACATCGCTGTATGCAAATACACCAGCTCAGACAGTGGCCTATTGCTGACTAATTTCATTGGCTGACGCTGCTATGACGACCGCGTCAGCCCCAGCTTCAGACACGCCCTCGGTCAAGTGTTGACGCTGAAGCCCCGTGTGAATGGGGCGTTATTGGCACAAGCGCGTCAAGCCAAGCACCTCCATTGGAAGCAACAAACTTGTGCAAACTCTAGAAATACGCAATATGCGAACGGCCCCTAAAAGGCCGCCGTCATTTGCGATCTCCATCAGTTGATCTTCTTGCAGAGCCATGCTGGATTCACCTGATTTTTTGACAAATAGGTTGCGGATCCATACCGTGGCAGTTCGTGGGTCGTTCACTGGGTCTTTTCCCCTTAGCAAAGACACTTTCCAAGGCGTCTGTTTCTTACTCATTATGCTACTTGTGGGTTAAATTTGGGCGCTCAAGTGACCGAGACGCAAGCGAGAGAGTACAATCATTTTTCAAAATAACAGAATTTTCAAAATAAAAGATCGTTCAGACTCAGATAATGAATGAAAATAATTAATGATTTCTTGTGCGGCCCGGTACCAATTGATCCACGGACCGGTGGTTGAGGACCACCCAGTTAGGGAATAAAATGAACTAAGGCAACATGATCATTAATTTAGTTCACTGCTAAGAAATGTTTAAAATATAACGCGACCCCCCACAGAGCTTGCGGAGGCCCCCTTGTGGGCCTGAACCCCCTGTTGGGAACCACTGCTTTACAGCATAGAATTCATTCAAATAGAAGTAAAATAACAATCATTACAAGTTAAACCTAAGCAGTTTTGCCTTTTGTGATCAACAAATGGACCATCAAAATAACGTGTGATCCTATTTTCCTGTCATATATTTCATTATTGAAGAGGGTAAAAATCTCGTCTCATCTCATTCTCATGAACCCAATCATCTCGTGTAGTAAGTGTCTCATCACACCCCTACCAATTAACTTCATAATTTTGTCTTCAACTGTACTATATAGATAATTATGCATATCATAATTGATCAACATCAATCTACACTGTAAAAAAAAAAAAAAAAATCGCTATAGAAATTAAGATAAGAATAGTTTCATACATGAAGTCTATTTAGTCAAGTTGGTTACTTTTGTAATTTGGTCTTTAACCGTACTGTATGGATAATTATGCATATCATAAGTGATCAACATCAATCTAAAGCACGTTAACGTGCTGTGTTAACGCGAGACTCTTATCGGGCAATAAAAATAATATCACCGTTAATCTCTTCTTAAAGTTGTGTTGGGAGCTGGGTCTATTCTACGCAAGCTATGATCACTTTCACCTTGATATTTTAGCGTGGATGTATACCTGACCAGTGAGCCGTCTGACAAAAAAGTGCCCTTCTGAATCAAATCAGCAGGATGCCCTTCTGGATCTTTCACTTACGTCGAAGACACGACTGACTACGCTTACATAGACATCTGTAGTCTAGTTATTTACCTTAATAGACAATAATATAATGAAGGTGTTCACGTGAAGTGCTCTCATGTAAGAGTTTTCTGTAATTTTGGGTGACTTTAACTGCAGTTCAGCAGTTTCACTTTAACTCATGAACATTTCATTTATGCCCCCGTGACAAACGGTGGTATTAGACGCAAATAAGGAGTAAGGACTGGTGAGAGTGTTATGGAATTTAATAACGCACGCCTAATGGAAAGAAAAAAATGTTTTGTGGTGTGTGTGTGTGTATGTGTGTGCACGGTCCTTTACTGACAGCCGGGTATGTGGATCTTGTCGGAAAATATGGCGAAAAGTCCTACATGACGGTAATAGTTTGATTGCTGTGTTTACTTCAGTAATGCCACTAATATCAGCATACTCCACATGTCTTAATTTCATTTCTGTTTAGTTCAGTTATGATAGTTTAGTTGGATTAAGGTCATCAAAAAAATAAATAAATAAATGTAGTTTCTCAAGCAGTTTGTGATGCATTTTGGAAACAGGAGATGAGCCCCTGGTCTAATGCGCCACCTGGATTCAGAAACCCGTTCTCAAAGACTTATTATTTGGGTAGCACACATATTCTGAATGCCTTCGGCAGAATTCAAATGAGCCATTTTAATCTAGATTAATTCCAAGATTACAGTGAGATTAATCTAGATTTAAAAAATTAATCTTTGCCCACCTATAATATATATATATATATATATATATATATATATATATATATGAACACAGAATTATGAGTAGGGCAGGATGTCATCATTCCTATCAGTAAATGTGCGTTTCATGTCGAATATGAAAGTGAAAATTGACCGAAATTACCATCTGATACTTTTTCCATATTTTAATCTTATAATATTTTGTATTAGGCCTGTTGTTTTGTTCATTTCTGCACGGACACTTTGAAAGAAAGATCAACATTGATCTGCTTCATGATCTGACTGCAGTTTCAGTTCATCTGTTATTTCTCTCTATAATTTAAGCCTATAATGCAGAATTCTAGACAACATTTTTTTTAACAGATTGATTGATTGATTCAATACATATATTTTTACAACCCTTGAAAACTGAAATGAGGCTATGTGTATGAGAAAGTCTCTGATTTATAGTTGGTGACGATGTCTGTGAGTGTCAAAATTAAAGGGCAGCTTTTCTCTTGTAATGTCTTATTACTCATCATCATAAATTAAAAAAACAACGTATGACAGCTGAGCGGAATCCGTGGGACTCTGAAAAATAAATCCTGAAACTCTGACCAATGTGAGGAGAGTTTACTCTCACATGATTTGTTTGAACTATTTTGGTCCATTTAGAAACTTTGCAGTGTGAAAGTGAACCGCACCAAGAACAAAGAGCAACATTATAACAATTTTCAACCCTGTTTCGGAACAAAACAATTGATCCACAGGTGTGAAAGCACCCTAATTCTGTCATTCCAACGAAGACTCATACCCTGATCAGTTTAATTCAACTGGACTCTTCTGAAGTGAACGCAGGCCAGTTGTTAAAATGTGAATTGTGGTGGTCTGTGAATTGTGCGCCATCTGGACGGATGGATTAAGGACGCTGTAAAGTTTCTGGAAAGCTGCCGCTGCACAGCAGATGAAATGTTAAGCACGTCTCTGAAGACCAGCGAGCAAAGAAGAGCAACGGCTGAATTTCTCAGAGAAACACCATCTGCCTCCTTTCCCTTCATCTTCTGAGAAAGACGAGAAGGAGAGAGTGTATATGTGAAGGAGAGAGGAGACGCTTCATACAAGTGCTGAGAGGAGGAGGAGAAGAAGACTAAGAAAAAGTAGAAGAAGATGATGAAGAAGAAAACAAGGCGACAAACATGATGAAAAACACAAACAATGAAGAAAAAGAAGATGATGATGACGAAGATGAGATGAAGAGGAAGACGAAGAAGACAGATGACAAAGACATATAAGACAAAGAAGAAGATGAAGAAAAACAAGAGAAGATGATGACGAAGATGAGATGAAGAGGAAGACGAAGAAGACAGAGATGACAAAGACATATAAGACAAAGAAGAAGATGAAGAACAAGAGAAGATGATGACGAAGATGAGATGAAGAGGAAGGAGAAAAGAAGCCAGAGAAGATGAAGAAAAAGAAGACAAGATGAAGATGAAGATGAGATGAAGAGAAAGAAAACGAGAAGCCAGAGAAGACAAAGATTGGATGAAGAAGATGAGATGAAGACGAAGGAGATGATGAAGACAAAAAAGACGACCAAGAACATAAATAAGAAGACAAAGAAGAAGATGAGATGAAGACAAAAACGACAAAGATGAGATGAAGATGATGAAGACAGGTTGAATATGAAGAAGAAAAAGAAGAGGATGAAGACGAGATAATGAAGATGAGATAATGAAGAAGACAAAGACGAGATGAAAAGAATGACAAAGACGAAGATGGCACAGAAGAAGACAAAGACAAAGAAAAAGATTAGATGAAGAAGACGACGAAGACAAAGAAGAAAAGGATGAAGAAGAAGAAGAAGATGAGATGAAGGAGATGATGAAGACAAAAAAGAAGACAAAGAACACAATTAAGAAAAGAGAAGAAGATGAGATGAAGATGAAGACAAAGACGATGAAGATGAGATGAAGATGATGAAGACAGGTTGAAGATGAAGAAGAAAAAGAAGAGGATGAAGACAAGATAATGAAGACTAGATAGAAGGAGACGAAGAGGAGATAAAGACGACAAAGACGAAGATGGCAAAGAGGAAGACAGACAAAGAAAAAGAAAAAGATTAGATGAAGAAGACGACGAAGAAGATGAAGACGAGATAAAGACAAGAAGAAGAAAAAGAAGAGGAAGTAGAAGATGAGATGAAAGAGATGATGAAGACAAAAAAGACAAAGAACACAAAAAAAGACAGAAGATGAGATGAAGATGATGAAGACAAAAAAGACGGCGAAGAGGATGAGATGAAGATGTTGACAAAGACGACGAAGATGAGATGAAAATGATGAAGACAGGTTGAAGATGAAGAAAAAGAAGAGGATGAAGACGAGATAATGAAGATGAGATAATGATGAAGAAGACAAAGACGAAGGCGAAGACAGACAAAGAAGAAGAAAAAAAGATTAGATGAAGAAGATGACGAAGACGAGATAAAGACAAAGAAAAAGAAGATGAATAAGAAGATGAGATGAAGGAGATGATGAAGACAAAAAATAAGACAAATAAGAAGACAGAAGATGAGATGAAGATGAAAATAAAGACAAAGACGATGAAGATGAGATGATGAAGACAAAGAAAAAAAGAAGACGAAGACGAGATGAAGACGACAAAGAAGACAAAAACAAAGAAAAAGACTAGACGAAGACTTCTTTAAGAAAAAGATAAAGATGACAAAGAAGAGATGACAACGATGAAGACAAAACAGATGACAAAGACGACGACAAGATGAAAATGATGAAGACAAGATGAAGACGAGATGAGACAAAGAAGAAGACAAAGATGAGATGATGAAGAAGAAGATGAAGAAAAAGAGCTGATCTACGTTTACATTTAACTCCTCGGAGAATCACCATTAAAGTCTGCGGGGAACCGGAAGACTTTGATTTCACAATCTTGATGTACCAAGAACTAGGGATGGCCGATTTCATAGTGTTGTAAAAATTAGAATAGCATGTAAGGAATTTTTGGGGAGAGAATACAACTCATCCAATAATTACTTTAAATGTAGATTCTTAGTATGAAGAACTTAGGCAAAATCTGTACAAAAAATATTCTGGAAAGATTAATCAGTAATTCATACAAATAAACTGATTTTAAAAAAATCAATACTTAATCTTTAAAAATTACATTTACAAAATCAGTACTCAAATTATTAAATTAAATATTAAATATTTGTACTAAAAAATAGTACCTAATACAACAAAAAATGAGCTTCCATGCAGTGTGAACCACAACACTAAGTGAATGAAAACATCCTGCTGAGGTTTAAATCTGAAAGTGCAGCATGTTTAAAACTATTGATTCTTCAACAAAATAGTTGACTAAGAGTTGAATAAACGAATTGAGTTGGGTTCGGATCATTTGACAGATCGCATCGACGTCGATATGATACATCACCAAATATGTAGTTTCAGTTCCGGTAAAATGAGCACGCGCTTTCCCTACACACACTAGCGGAGGCGCGGAGGATCATGACGCGAAGATGACCATCACTGACAGATGGAGGGGAATAAAGGGTTAAAGGTGCAGTATGTAAGTTTGACACCCAGTGGTTGAACTAGGTATTGCAGTCCTGAATCATAATAAAGGTACGCCGGGTTGCCAGTTTGAGTGATTTTAAACTGTGTTCTAAATAAAAGCAACGACACGCGATTGAGGGAATATTCTCTATATTAAAAGGAGTTTTGGTTCTAACCAACACCTCGAATTGATTTATTAGAAGCGGCTTCTATTTCTCACAGCTGAACAACTGAAACCTATGACAGATCACCTCAGGTAAGCCTTGTGTGCTTTATTCAGTGCTAAATGCTAACAATGCGAGTTTGAATGCATTTTACATGACGTGTATTACCATATACTGCAGAAAATAAGCAGAAAGTTCACCTCAGATCTGGAAAATACAATAAACCGTTTGAAATTGAACTTTAGAACTAAACACATATGAGTGATTCAGCATGTACATTTAATGATGTTAAAGAGGGTTAACATGTATTAAATAGATTCTAAACCTTACCGTTTTGTGAGTGAGTGCATATTCTGTGCTTCTGAAAGGCTGTATTTAAATTTCTGCCGTGTTTTGTGGTGCAAACAGCCAAATGGCTCATCACTCATAACAATCTCGTCACAGCGTGTTGTTAGGACACGCGATGTAACCTGCTCACGTTCCTAATATTTATGTCATTTGCTAATTAATGTCATGTGGAACTGAATCTGTCTCATTTTGACATCTGATACTTTCCACTACACTGTAGCATTTCGCTCATGGACGCATGCTTTCAGAGTCTTTCTGAATGAATGAATGAATGAAATATGCTGTTTTCCAACAAGGCAACCCGGGGTGCTGAATTATAATTGGCTAAACTGGCATGTGCATGTGAAAATTACCTAAACAAAGACAGCGTTCCGGCACGGAAAAAAACATTTTCAAAGCAGAATATCTGACTTCAGCATTGTTTGTCAGTTAAACAAGTATGTTCACTTGGGATGTTTCTTAAATATCTGCACACATATTATTGTATTTTTATGCTTTAGAAGAGTCAAAAACTTACATACAGCACCTTTAAAGTTCATTTTTTACAACACCACCACAGTATAGCCAACCGTGTGCTGTGTTTGTTCCAATAACCTATGCTGCAATGCGGGATTCGCCGGCTGTTTGCTATTAGAAGAGCAGCAGAAACTATTATGTATGGAATTTTGTCAGGCTTTGACAGGGACTTTGTCAGTAACTGTTACAGTTCATATGGACCAGTTTCTTCTTCCTCCATATCATAACATGTAAGTGTCATTAAAATTGTTGTAATCGCTCCGCGTGGCTTGTAATCACTTATTTATTATAGATCAGTGGCTGTACTGTATCTCTCAGGGTAAATCTGTATGGGGCTTTTCACATATCGCATGCAAAACTACGTTAAAAACGTGACGCGTGCTTCATCCTTTACCGATTTAAACACGTTACTGATCCTCTGCTGTTTGTCTTTACTATGGCCATCAGCTGTTCCTCACATGTGCGGCGCGGTCAATTTTCAAAACAGTTCAACTTTTGCCACTGTGTGGATTAATACTGAATGTGTGCCGTTGTTATTACTTGGGGTTAGGGTTAAGAGGAGAGTAATATGCTGCTGTTTAACTGCATTGCTTTATTGCATTCCTGCATTGAGCTCTCACATACTCTCTGCTACTTCATACTGTAGCCGTGATGGGTGTTTCTCTCTGACTTGCGCTGATCGCAGTCGACCAATCACAACAGACTGGGTCATCGGTCCAATCAGCGCAGATTAACCTCGCGCTAAGAACATACCTGCCAACATTTGGTTCCTGAAATCCGGGAGTATGGGGGGCGGGTTGTTGGTGTTGAGCGCGAACTGACAAGGGTAGGCGTTCGCTGAGGGTTAGCTGAGCGAACATGCACCAGGTTTTAGGCCGGACTGTACCAAAAAAGCTAAAGAGCAGGGGGGGGGGCGTGGTTGTTGGTGTCGAGCGCGAACTGTAGAGGGAGGGCGTGTGCGTTGGGTTTGCTGAGCGAACATGCACCAGGTTTCAGGCCGGACTGTACCAAAAAAGCTGAGTTCCGGGAGTTTTCCACGAGACAACACACTACGGGAGATGGGTCTGAAATACGGGAGACTCCCGGGAAAAACGGGAGTGTTGGCAGGTATGGCTAAGAATGGGTTTGGGAACAAATGAATCGTTGAAAGAATCATATGGGAGTTACTGGGATAATTAGGTACAAATAAATGCAGTTTATAAGACAATGAAAGTGTTTTTTGACCTTGCATGCATATCAGCGTGTTGTTGGAGACCCCCAAAACCAAAATATGGCCTTTTTTTTTACAGCAAAATAGGGGCTCTTTAAATAAATAAAAATCAGTACTCAATACAAAAAATGTACTGTACTAAATAATCTGTACTGACTCCCCAAAAAACTGAATAAAACATCAATATTTAACACAAAAAAGAAGAAAAAAAAATCAATGCTCAATACAAACTATTAGTACTACATACAACAAAACAATAAAAATAAATTAGTACTCAATGCAAAAAAACTGTAGTCAATACAAAACTTAATTTGCCCAAAAAATGATGAAATAATAAACAAAATATCACATTGATTGAAGTATATGATATAATAACTAATGCAGTCATCACATACACTATATATAAAAAAAGAAAGATGCAAGCAGTTCTTCAAACATTGTCTATCAGAACTATATTCTTTGATTTATTTGTTAGTCCACACTTGCCCTCATGTCTGCTGGTAATCAGATTTGTGGAGCAGAAGGTGAGGAGAGACGATCTGCAGACGTGCCCTGCTGAGCTCTAATACAATTATAGATTTATGTCCGTTATTTTAGGAGGCTTTGGGGCATTAAGAGGACGATCGAACCATATCAAAACACCTCCAGAAAGCGTCTCCGTCTGTCTGTGTTTGTGTGTTTGTGAGGATCAATGTGGCCACACGTCCAGCTGCTCAGCCCTTAAAATACACTTTGTTTTTCATTTTCCACATATTAAATGGCAAATCAGCTTAATTAGCTTGAGCTCTTTGCTTTCTCCAGTCTAATTAAACTCATGTAGCGCCGCCAGTTGGTGTGTGTATTCGCTCTTTAAGCTCATTAGTGCTGTATGCAAAGGCAGGAGGCGCTGTTACTATTGCTCATTCCAGAGGTTACAGGCTTTTTTTAAATGCGGAATATTAAATATGAGTTTGTGTGTGTGTGTGTGTGTGTGTGTGTGTGTGTGTGTGTGTGTGTGTGTCATACCTGCCAACATTTGGTTCCTAAATTCCTGGAGTTTGGAGGGGGGGGGGGGGGGGGGGGGGGGGGGGGGGTTGGGGGGTTGGGCTACGTCATACGCTAATTTGCATATTACTGACGTCATCATGTTCTACCATTTCTGTTTAACAGCCTATGGTAAATAAATGGGGTATTTTATATTTGCACTACGCTTTATGTAAGCATGCCAATTTAAATAAATGTATTGTTGAATACAGTATATCATTATAGATGTGTAGTGAATTAGCAGTAATCTCTCAGACGTAATAAACTCAGACAAGTTCTGAAACACTCACTTAAAACATCTCTGATTATAAACAAGAATAAACGGTCAAATTAAATTGTTAAAATAAAGGAGAAGCAGATCAGTTTGACTGTACAAGGGCAATACCTTCACACTCCCGGTGCATTTGCCGTCGGTACGCAGAGGGGTGATCTGCTGTCAGGCTGCAGGTGGGAGAGGCTGCTGTACGAGTACTGGGCCCCCTGTCAGTGCTCTGAGGCGAGGGAGGGGCCGGCGGCATCATCACCCTCAGCTCGTTGAGAAGAGTAGGGACGGTACAGTAATGGACAAACGACAGTCTATAAGAATCGCTAGTAACACACAAAAAAGTCGCTAGATTTGTCGCTAGTCGCTTTTTTGAAAATTTGTCGCTAAGTCGGCAACACTGGCACGAACTCAAGAGAGGAGAGCGGGAGGGGTGAGAGGTTTGGGGAGATGGGGGCGCGCTGCGCGAACTAAAGCGCGGGGAGGTTGGGCGCGACCGGAAGAGCACGCGCACAAGCACCAGGTTTCAGCCCGGACTGTACCAAAATGCTGAGGAGCGGGGGGGAAGGGGAATTCCGGGAGTTTACCAGGAGACAGAACAATACGGGAGACGGGTCTGAAAAACGGGAGACTCCCGGGAAAAACGGGAGTGTTGGCAGGTATGGTGTGGTGTGTGTGTGTGTGTGTGTGTGTGTGTGTGTGTGTGTGTGTGTGTGTGTACGTGTTTTTGTGACATATCAGGACACAAATCTGTATAATGACATAGGTATGACACAGGTATTACTAAAAGCAGGTGAAATATGAGGACATTGGTGACATCCTCACTTCTCCAAAAGCTTCTAAATCACACAGGATGAGTTTGTTCAGGGAGTAAAGCTGTACACTGTCTCCTGTGATGGTTGGGTTTAGGGGTAGGGTGGGGTGAGGGCAATATAATATACGCTTTGATCTGTATAAAATGAATGGAAGCCTATGTAATGTACCCACTTTTCACAAAAACAAACATGTGTGTGTGTGTGTGTGTGTGTGTGTGTGTGTGTGTGTGTGTGTGTGTGTGTGTGTGTGTGTGTGTGTGTGTGTGCGTGTGTCATACAATTTTCTAATAAAACACACCTTTGATTTGGTTCAAAAGGTTTGGGGTCAGTAAGATTTTGGTGGAACTAAATGCATCGTATAATAATTAAGACTGCATCATGATGATTAAAAGTGAGATTTAGATTTTTTTATAGGCTTTTATATATATTTTGTTCTTAGATTTTATTAAAATGTTCAGTTTTTGTTTTAATTTATTTTATTTTAATTTACTGTTTATTTCTGTATTTGCATTTAGATTTTTCTTATTTATTTTAAATTAGTCAAACATTTAACTTTTTTTTTTTTTTTTTTTTTTACAAAATATTAAGCAGTAAAACAGAAAAAAATATTAATAATCATAAATCTTTTAGTAAGTGTATTATAATTAGTTTCACAGTTTAAATGTTCAGGCTTTTATATTTATTTATTTTCTTAAATTTTCTTAATGATTTATTAAAATGTTTGTTACATCGCATTTACAAGCCAACTAATTCTCATTAGATTATAAGTAGACTGTTGATTGGGGTTAGAGTAAGTTGACATGTACTAGCAAAGTTTCTTATAGTCAGTTAAATGTCTAAACCATCAAAATAAAGTGTTACCAATTTAATTAATTGCAATTTAATTTACTGTTTATTTGCATTTAGATTTTTCTTTTTTATATTTTAAATTCATCAAATATTCACAGAATTTGAAAGCAGTAAAATTGAAAAAATATAATAATCAGAAATGTATTTATTGATGGTAATCTTTTATTAAATGTATTAAAATGTGTTTTAATGGTTTGAAAGTTTTTGCTTTTATATAATTTTTTTTCTTAGATTTTCATAGTAATTTATTAAAATGTTTTACTTCCTTCACATTCTACTGTCCAAAGCTGAGCCCAGTAATTTAATCGAATTATTTAATTATATTTTATTTTCATTTTACTTAATTTACTGTTTATTTCTATATTTGCATTTAGTTTTTTCTTTTTTTCTTTTAAATTAATCAAATATTCAACTTTTTCTGCAAAATATAAAGCAGTAAAACTGTTTTTTAAAAATAATAATAATCAGAAATGTATTTATTGATGGTAATCTTTTATTAAATATTAAAATGCGTTTTCCATAAGGGTTTAAAAGATTAGGGTTTTATATATATATATATATATATATATATATATATATATATATATATATATATATATATATATATATATATATATATATATATATATATAATTATTATAATTATTTTTTTTTTTTTTATTAATAATTTATTCAAATGTTTAACTTGCTTTACACATGAGCTCAGTAATTTAATTTAATTTAATGCAATTTAATTTACTGTTTATTTTCTAGATTTGAATTTAGATTTTTTATTTTTATTTTAAATTATCAAATATTTAACTTTTGTCACAAAATATGAAGCAGTAAAACTATTTCGAAAATAATAATAATCAGAAAAGTATTTATTGATGGTAATCTTTTATTAAATATTAAAATGTGTTTAACCTTACTGTTTAAAAGTTCAGGCTTTGAAAGCTTAGGCTTTAATTTTTTATTTTTTATTTTATTAATAATTTATTAAAATGTTTAACTTCCTTCACGCTTGAGCTCAGTAATTTAATTTAATTTAATTTAATTTAATTTTATTTTATTTTATTTTATTTTATTTACAGTTTTTTTTCCTATATTTAAATTTAGATTTTTATTTTTAATTATTTAAATTAATCAAATATGAAACTTTTTTCACAAAATATGAAGCAGTAAAGCTGTTTTGAAAAAGTAATAATAATCAGAAATGTATTTATTGATGGTAATCTTTTATTAAATGTATTTTTTTTTCGGGTTTTCACCCAGTACTCAGCAGAGAGTACTGACAGGAAAGTGTGGGGAGCAAAGAGAGAGGAAGGATCGGCATAGGACCGCGAGGCGGAATCGAACTCGGGTCACCGTGAGCACCGAAGTGCATGTGTCGACGCACTAATCACTATACCACTGGCGCCAACTTATTAAATGTATTTAAATGTGTTTTACATAACGGTTTAACATTCAGGCTTTTATATTTATTTATTTTTCCATACATTTTATTAATAATTTATTAAAATGTTTAATTTCACACACTACTGTTTAAAGCTGAGCTTAGTAATTTAATTTAATGCAATTTACTGTTTATTTGCATTTAGAATTTTCTTTTTTTATTTTAAATTAATCAATATTCAACTTTTTTCACAAAATATGAAGCTGTAAAACTTTTAAAATAATAATAATAATTAGAAATTTATTTATTTATGAGATTTTATTAATAATTTATTAAAATGTTTAACTTCCGTCACACACTACTGTTCAAAGCTGAGCTCAGTAATTTAATTTAATTTAATTTAATAGTAAAACTATTTTGAAAAATAATAATAATCAGACATGTATTTATTGATGGTAATCTTTTATTAAATGTATTATAATGTGTTTTACATAATGGTTTAAACATTCAGGCTTTTATATTTAATTTTTTTATAAGATTTTATTAATAATTTATTAAAATGTTTATTAAAAACATCCTGCACTCTACTGTTCAATTTAATTTAATGCAACTTTATTTACTGTTTATTTCTATATTTGCATTTAGATTTTTCTTTTAAATTAATCAAATATTCAACTTTTAAATTAATCAAATATTCAAATATTCGACTATTATTAAAATAATAATAATCAGACATGTATTTATTGATGGTAATCTTTTATTAAATGTATTAAAATAACGTTTTAAAAGTTTAGGCTTTTATATTTATTTATTTATTTTTCCTTAGATTTTATTAATACATTATTAAAATGTTTAACTTCCTTCACACTCTACTGTTCAAAGCTGAGCTCAATAAATTAATTTAGTTTTATTTACTGTTTATTTCTATATTATATTCATCAAATAGACAGAAAAACAGATGTTCCTGTAAGAAAATGTATTGCATTTGTTTCCATAAAAATATAAAGCAATACAACTTTTCTTTTGCATTGAAAATAATCAGAAATGTTTCCTGATCATCAACTATATTACAACTATAACTATATTATTTTGATTTCTGAAGAATAATGTGAGACTGAAGACTGGAACAAAATACACTTCAAAGTAGATTCAAGCACAATAGGTTTACACTACCTGACAACAGTCTTGTCGACAATCCCAGTTCTAAGAGCAACAAATAATAACTTGGCTTTTAGTTGATCATTTGGAAAAGTGGCAGAAGGTCGATTTTTCCGATGAATCATCTGTTGAACTGCATAACAATCATCACAAATACTGCAGAAGACCTACTGGAACCCATATGGAGCCAAGATTCTTACAGAAATCAGTCAAGTTTGGTGAAAACAAAATCATGGTTTGGGGTTACATTCAGTATGGGGGGCGTGCGAGAGATCTGCAGAGTGGATGGCAACATCAATAGCCTGAGGTATCAAGACATTTGAGCTGTCCATTACATTACAAACCACAGGAGAGGGCAAATTCTTCAGCAGGATAGCGCTCCTTCTCATACTTCAGCCTCCACATCAAAGTTCCTGAAAGCCACTTTTGATACCAAATGATCAACTAGAAGTCAAGTTATTATTTGTTGTTCCTAATATTTGGATAGGCGACAGGACTTTTGTCAGGTAGTGTATTATAAATACTAATAATATTGCGTAATATTTCAGTCCTGACGATGCAAAATCAGCTCAAAATAAAAATAAAAAATCTTACTGAGCCCTGAACAATCTCAATATTTATTTATACTGCTGAAGGCAAACATATTTTATATTATATTTCACAAGTGATGTTTAAAAAAGCAAGGAAATATTCACAGCATAATTTTTCATCTAATACTTATTTTAATCTGGCCGAAATAAAAGCAGCTTTTACATTTTTAAAAAGGATTTTTAAGATTAATATTAGTATGCCCTTTAAGATTTTGTGTTTTCGATTGCCTACAGAACAAACTGTTGTTTTCGCCTAATTACTCTAACTTGCCTAATTAAGTTAAGCCTTTAAATGTCACTTTAAGCTGAATACTAGTGTCTTGAACAGAACATGTACTGTCATCATGGCAAAGATAACAGAAATTAGTTATTAAAATGATGTTTAAAAATGTGTTAAATGGCACTTGGAAGGTCATGATTCGCATTCATTAAATAATTATTTTGTATAGCTTTATTTTACATTCTTAGGGGATACAAAACACAGGCGTTTCGGCACAATGCCTTCCTCATGGCGTAACACAATCCTCTCACTCCATCTTCCTCTATTCCAAAGTCAATCACACTACGGCATTAGTTATACGACCACTCTATAGCTAAAAACAATCTCATTTTCGTTTTAATATACTGTAATTAACCACACATAAAATATTTTCCTTCACCTTTAAAAGCATGATCTCCATTGCACAGGAAAATAGCATATCAAGTATCATCATTCACTTATTCATGTCTACATCAATGCAATGAAATTCCGACAGTCCAAAACATTAAAAATACATTTCATTGTTTGAATTATTACTAGTGGTGGGCCGTTATCGACGTTAACGTGCTGTGTAAACGCGAGACTTATCGGGCGATAAAAACAAATATCTCCGTTAATCTATTCTCAAAGTTTAGATCTATTCTACGCAAGCTATGATGACTTTCACCTTGATAGTTTAGCGCGGATGTATACCTGACCGGTGAGCCGTCTGACAAAAAAGTGCTCTTCTGAATCAAATCAGCAGGATGCCCTTCTGGATCTTTCACTTACTTTGAAGACACTACTGACTACGCTTACATGGACATCTGTAGTCTAGTTATTTGCCTTAATAGACAATATTATAATGAAGGTGTTTACGTGAAGTGCTCTCATGTAAGAGTTTCCTGTAATTTTAGGTGACTTTTTTAGTGCAGTTTCACTTTCACTCATGAACATTTCATTCATGCCCCTGTGACAAACTGGGGTATTAGACGCAAATAATAGAGTAAGGACTGGTGAGAGTGTTATGGAATTTAATAACGCACGCCGAATGGAAAGAAAAAAATGTTTTGTGATGTGTGTGTGTGTGTGTGTGTGTGTACGGTCCTTTACTGACAGCCGGGTGTGTGGATCTTGTCGGAAAATATGTCGAAAAGTCCTACATGACAGTAATAGTTTGATTGCGGTGTTTACTTCAGTAATGCCACTAATATCTGCATACCCCATGTCTTAATTTCATTTCTGTTTAGTTCAGTTATGACTTTAGTCGGATTAAGGTCATCAAAAATCGCTGTTTGGAGCTTATGTAGGCCTACAGTTCACATTTCATGTTTAACTGAATAAACAGTTAGTAAACACAAGTACATCTTACTGAACATCATTTATTTTCATCACCAATTATCATAGTAGAACAGTTTCTCAAGCAGTTTGTGATGCACTTTAGAAACAGGAGATGAGCCCCTGGTCTAATGCGCCACATGGCTTGAGAAACCCGTTCTCAAAGACTTAATATTTGGGTAGCACACATATTCTGAATGCCTTCAGCAGAACTCAAATGAGCCATTTTAAGATAGATTAATTCCAAAATTACAGTGAGATTAATCGAGATCATGGGTGACCAACCCTGTTCCTGAAGATCGACCTTCCTGCAGATTTCAGCTCCAACCCTGATCAAACACACCTGAACCAATTAATTAGAACCTGAGGAGCACTTGATAATTACAGGCAGGTGTGTTTGATATGGGCTGCAACTGAACTCTGCAGGAAGGTCGATCTCCAGGAATAGGGTTGAGCACCCCTGATCTAGATTAAAAAAATGAATCTATGCCCACTTATAATCATTACATACTCAAAATTCATGATTCACAATATTAAAGATAAACAATACATTAAAGAAACGCAGAAAGGTCCTCATTTATTCCTCTTGGTGTAAGTGATTTTAATTTATGAATCCAGAACGCTTCTCTTTGTAATAATCTTTTATTCAGATGACCTCCTCTACGGGACTCAAATACTTCTTCAATTCCTATACATTCTAGTTGTTTAACATCATGTCTGAAATCTATAAAATGTCATGCTACTGCCGAAGTTATATCTTGTCGTCGCACTAAACGGCACTTGGGAAATATATGAAAAAGTATAAATAAATTTACCTTCAACTGTAAGTGCTTAAAAATACCTCATCATATCAGTCAAACAGCAGATTATAATCAATAATTAACAATTATGGACTGAATCCTAGAACTAAATCACTCTTATCAGCTCTAAAACAGTTTCTATGACTGACGTTTACATCACAAACACTGAAACTAACTCTTACATCATAAACCAGCTCTGCACAAGCACACAGATCCAGACGGAAATGTTTAATCAATATACTGCAACCGAACACACACTTAACCTGCATTACTGCATTATTGTGGTGTAAAAACCTCAGTACTCAGGGGGAAGATGCTTAGCAGATGTGCTATTATTCAGGTAAGCAGCTATAAACTGTTACCTGACCAAGACTAATAAATGTTGACAGCTTAATTAAATAAATAGCAGCAAGATCCTCTTCAAACTTTAGCTTGAGATGAAAGAGCAGAAGCAGAAAATGAACACTAATGTCTGCTAGAACCAGCTCTGTGAGATTACAAAGCCCTAAAGTGCAGCATTATGCAATTTTAACCCTCAAACTTACACTGCAGCACTTAATCTTCTGCTTTAATTTGGGCACAAAGGTTTCAAGAGTGAACCCACTTTTTTTAAACGTACATTGAAACTGAAACATCTGGTTTAAGATCACAATAATTCATTAGTATGTTGTAGGGCCTCCTTTTGCGGCAAGTACAGCATCAATTGATCTTGGGAATGACAGATACAAGTCCTGCACAGTGGCCAGAAGGGTTTTCGAGTCATTTTTCTAGCAGAATATTGGCCAAATCACCATGTGATGCTGATGGAGGAAAAAGTTTCCTGGCTTGCTTCTCTAAACACCCAAAAGTGTCTCAATAATGTTTAGCTCTGGTGACTGTGCAGGCCATGGGAGATGTTCTACTTTACTTTCATGTTCATCAAACCACTCTGTCACCAGTCTTGCTGTGTGTATTGGTGCATTATCGTCCTAAAACACCGCTCTAACGGATGTGGCCGATCATACACGCAACTATTTTGTTTTATTTAACAAATAATACACTGTCAACCTCTCCTACCCAGAAAAGACTGGATGGTCAGTGTGTAATCCGACTCCAAAGGTATTTACGACATGAAAGGAATGCCTGCTTGAAAAGTTATGTTGGTTTTTTTTTATGTAACCATTTATTCTCTCTCTATGTGTAATCAGGTGTTTTAGAACAAGTCTCCTGCTCATGTGTTAATATTATAGTTTAATCCTCCTGCAATCAATGTTTTAGCACTACCACAGCTAAACCAGATTGTAGATAGATGTTGATGTCCCTGGAGAGCTCATGAGCAACATATTAACATTTCAAGAAACTTTAAACATCAGCAGTCATCCATAATGCATATGCAAATCACCAATCTTCCCAACAAAAGATCATAAAACTGCTCTTGGGAAAGCAACTTTCTCATTGGTCAACTCAGCTCCTGAGGGTGGTACAAAACCATCCTTATAAAACTGACGACTAAGCAAGATTACCTTTCTTTCTTTCTGTCGAGAGTCTTTTTTAGGACGCCGTGAAACCAGAAGTCAACACGACTACAGTTTTTTGCTGCTTCAAACTTAAAATCCAGACTCCACCCCACTCCACGCCTCGCGAGAGCAAACCTACATGGGAACCCAGCTCAGCAGCTCTTCACATCACAAAAAGGAATGCAAGTAACGCCTACAGATTACCACAGAACTGGTGTAAAATAATTGTAACCCTAAAGAAACCATATAAGGTTTAAATTGATTACTTTTTGTTCACTTGGTTTGGTCTTACAAAATCTGAAGTATTTACATCATTGCGAAAGCACATTAAGGATACAATGTTTGAACCACTGGGTGCACTTGGTCCTCCAGAATGGTTCTGTAGTCCTTGGCAGTGATGCGGCCATCTAGAACAAGTATTGGGCCTAGGAAATGCCATGATATTGCAAGGCAAACCATCAGTGATCCACCCCCATGATTCATTCTAGGCATGGAGCGGTCTGGATGGTACGCTTCTTTGCGGCTTCTCCACACCATAACTCTCCCGGATGTTGGAAAGACAGTGAAGGTGGACTCATCAGATAACAATAGATGTTTCACATTGTTCACAGCCCAAGACTTTCACTGCTGGCACCATTGACCAGCCTGTCCATGTTTATTGACCCTGTGGAGCTCCAGATGAACGGTTTTGGTGGAAACAGGAGAGTTAAGGTGCACATTTAATTTTGCAGGAAGTAGGGCAGCTGTGGTTTTATGTTTTTTGGATACAATCAGGGTTAGCACCCAGACATTCCTTTCAGAGACAGCTTCCTCTTGTGTCCACTGTTACTCCAGGTAGATGCGGTACGTCCTTCTTGGTGGTTTGCTGACATTACTCTGGATACTGCGGCTTTTGATACATCACAAAGACTTGCAGCCTTGTTCACAGATGCGCCAGTAAGACGTGCACCAACAATTTGCCCTCTTTTGAACTCTGCATTGCAATATTTGAAGCAAAACTATGCTATTACTCAACCAAATAAACCTTCACACTCTGCTCTTACTGGTGAAATGTGCAATCAATGAAGATTGGCCACCAGGCTGCACAAATTTAGCCATTAAACTGCCAACACTAAATTGGCCTGTGTTTCAGTTTCATTGTCAAACCCTTGTATATCAGTAAACACTTCAGCTCTACATCGGAATGACAAGTTTACAACGCCTGTCTACAATCCACAAAATGCAGTTCCTTGTTGCAGGCTCAAACTTTCTCATCTTCAAGACAGAAATGAATCTGTGAAAAGTTTCAGATGAAATCTCCGACATGATTGAGATTAGCAGAGCCGTGGAGGATTGACAAGAGCGAGATTTGTGAGTCATTTTAATATCTGAGAGCTTAAAATGGGCTCTTTGTTTTCTACGAGAGCGAGCGAGAGAGAGTAAGAGAGTTCAGTGTGGTCTTAATGAGCTGTCCAGTAAATGGATCGGTTGCCTGGACACAAATGAAGTTCAGTCTCAGGAATTAAAGGGAATGATTATTCACCGAGGTGGAGAATCCTGTAGAGTCACGACTGAAACAGCAGCAGCAGAAGCTGCACTACATTTACACTTCAAGAAACAGATCACAAACAAACAACAAACTGCTACCTGTCAAGCTTTAAAAGGTGCACACATACAGTTGAGGTCACAATTTTTAGCCCCCTGGTATTTTTTCTCATCTCTAATAACTGATTTATTTTATCTTTGCCATGATGACAGTAAATAATATTTGACTAGATATTCTTCAAGACACTTCTATACAGTTTAAAGTGACATTTAAAGGCTTAACTAGGCTAATTAGGCAAGTTAGGGTAGTTAGGCAAGTCATTGTATAACATATAATAAATAAGTGGTTTGTTTTGTAGACAATCAGAAAAACAAATATTGCTTAAGGGGGCTAATAATATTGACCTTAAAATGGTTATTAAAAAAATAAAAGCTGTTTTTATTTTAGCTAAAATAAAACAAATAAGGCTTTTTCCAGAAGAAAAAAATATTATAGGAAATACTGGGAAAAATTCCTGAATCTGTTAAACATCATTTGGGAAATATCTGAAAAAGAAAATAAATTCACAGGATTACACCGACTTTAACTGTATATAGACTGAGGACATACGTAGTGTGAATGGAACTGAATTCTTGGTGTAATCGACCACTAAAACTTTGTTCAGTATTATTATCAAGCATGCAAATATCGCAATGACATCACTGTGATATTCAGCTTAGTGTTGAACGATCAATATTTTACCAGTGTCAGTCAATCTGACATTATAAGACTAAACACAAGCAAATACATAAAATAAAACTGAAGTAAAATGTAAAAAGATCACCATTTATTTTAAACAATGATTTGACATTTCTAACACTTCATGATTACTGGAATCAGGCTAAAATTCATCGGGCCTCATTTTGGGCCAATTAATTTATTAATCATTTGGGCTGAGTCAGGAGCTCTTATAGCTAAATGGAAAGAGCTCAAAGCATCAGTGACTACGTGTACATGGACATCAGTAATCAAATTATTTGCTTTAATCTAATTAAGAGAATAATAAGACTAAAGTGTTATATGAGTTGCTTTTTGAGTGTTACTTTCATGATCCTGTTTTACATGTTATAGCACATAATTCGATTAACGTCATTGCGTCACTGCGCTATCTGCATTTCCTCCGGAGTTTCATGTAATTTCGAGTGTTTCATTTTTAATTTGTCGAGTTTAACTGCAGTTTGCCACTTTCACTTTTCATTCACAAAGATTTCATTCAAGCCCACCGTGACAAACAAGATATTGAATGCAACTATGAACTGCTGGAAGTGTTGTTTTAATGGAAGTTCATACCGCAGGCTGAATGGAAGAAAAAAAAACTCTGCATTTCACGATGCAGGTGTTTGTGGTCCGCACTGACTCGGTAGGTGCAAAGAGTGTCAATCAGCCGTGCGTGTGTGTCTGTGTGTGTGTGTGTGTGTGTGTGTGTAGACTACCCTGTCGCAAAAAGCGGCTTAAAGTCCTGCAGGTTGAAAATAGTTTGATTGCGGTGTTTACATGTCTGTACTGCACTTCAATAATGCGACTAAGATCGGCATACTCCACATGTCTTAATTCGATTTCTCTTTAGTTCGATTATGACCTTAATCTGATTAAATCAATCAAAAATGGCTGTTTACATGGTCGACTCTTAATCAGAGTATTGTCTTAATCGCATTAAAGTCGAATTATTGGTGTCCATGTAAACGTAGTCAGTGACTACGTTTACATGGACATCAGTAATCGAATTATTTGCTTTAATCTAATTAAGAGAATAATATGATTAAGGTGTTTACATGAGTTGCTTTTTGAGTGTTACTTTCATGATCGCGTTTTACATGTTACAACACATAATTTGATTAACGTCATTGCGTCACCGCGCTATCAGCATTTCCTCCGGAGTTTCATGTAATTCCGGGTGTTTCATTTTTAATTTGTCGACTATAACTGCAGTTTGGAACTTTAACTTTCATTCACGAACATGTCATGCAAGCCGACCGTGACAATCGAGATATTGGATGCAACTATGAACTGCTGGAAGAGTTGTTTTAATGTAAGTTCATACCTCATGCTGAATGGAAGAAAAAAATAAACTCCGCATTTCACGATGCAGTTGTCTGTCTGTAGTCTGCACTGACTCGGTAGGTGCAAAGTGTCAATCAGCCGTGCGTGTGCGTGTCTGTGTGTGTGTGTGTGTGTGTGTGTGGACTACCCTGTTGCAAAAAGCGGCTTAAAGTCCTACATGAGGGTAATAGTTCGATTAAGGTGTTTACATGTCTGTACTGCACTTTAATAATGCGACTAAGATCAGCATACTCCACATTTCTTAATTTGATTTCTCTTCAGTTCGATTATGACCTTAATCTGATTAAATTAATCAAAAATCGCTGTTTACATGGTCGACTCTTAATCAGAGTATTGTCTTAATTGCATTAAAATCGAATTATTGGTGTCCATGTAAACGTAGTCAGTGAGTATGTTTATATGGACACCAATAATCTGATTAAGAGTCTACCATGTAAACAGCCATGTTGATGACCTTAATTCAACCAAAGTCATAATCCAACTAAACAGAAACGGAATTTAGATATGTAAAGTATGCATATTTTAGTGGCATTATTGAAGTGCAGTACAGACATGTAAACAAACTATTACCATCACATAGGACTTTTCACCACGTTTTGTGAAAGGATAGTCACTACACACACGGCTGTTTGACACTATTCTCGGCACCTACAAAGTCAGTAAAGGACCACGGACACTCACATCGCAAAGTCCAGAAGTTTTTTCTGTTCATTCAGCGTGCGTTGGGGCTGTGCAAATAATTGAAAATTCATTTTTTGGCTTGTAATGATTAAGAAAAAAACATTAATCAAGATAAAACGATTATTGCATCATATACCGCCCTCTTTCCAGTTGTACACATTTGTTGCTCTGCAAAGCTCACTTCCACATGAAAATGGCTAAAATCATGTACTGTAGCGTAATTTTTTGCAGCACGGGATGCGCATCATTCATTGATGTACATTTGAATCATTCATGTTTTTAAAAGAGCGACAGAGCGCATGCTGTTGTGTGTGTGTGTGTGCGCTTAGCCTCAGAGACGAGCAGAGCACACACATCTAAAGTCATCTTTATGCGAGCGCTTTAATGGTCAAATACATGCAAATTTTTGTCAAAACAACGCAGCGTTTAGTGATTATTCATATTAACTCTCATTATGTAATAAACAAACGAGTTAAGAATCAAAAGACATGTGAAAGTGAAACCATAAATCAGAACCATACTGCTCTTAAAGAGACAGCGCGCAATATTCCTGCTACCGACCGTTTTTATCATTAATCAAACAACACAAGGACAAAATCACTCACTGCTCTTGACTGAAGGACTTTTGTAGCTTTTTTCTTACAGTGAAGATGCTTAAAGCACAGTTTGTTTCATATTTTTATTCTATTGTATTTATTTCCCTTTCCTTATTTACAGGGAGGAATATTACTGTATTTACAGTATACAGTTGAAGTCAGAATTATTAGCCCGCCTGAATTATTAGCGGCCCTTTTCCCTTAATTTCTGTTTAATGGAAAGAAGATTTTTTTTCAACACATTTCTAAGCATAATAGTTTTAATAACTCATTTCTAATATCTGATTTATTTTATCTTTGCTATGATGACAATAAATAATATTTCAATAGATATTTTTCAAGATACTAGTATTAGGCTTAAAGTGCGATTCAAAGGCTTAATTAGGGTAATTAGGCAAGTCATTGTATAACAGTGATTTCTTCTGCAGACAACCAAAAACATAGCTTAAAGGGGCTAATAATATTGACCTTAAAATAGGTTTCAAAATATTTATACCTGCTTTCATTCTAGCCAAATAAAAACAAATAAGCCAAATAAGAAGAAAAAATATTTTAGGAAATATTGTGAAAAATTCCTGAATCTGTTAAACATCATTTGGAAAATATTTATAAAAATAAAATAGAAAAAAATTCACAGGAGGGCGAATAATTTTGACTTCAACAGTAATCGTTTTGAATAAACATGATTACAATTATGATCAAACTAATCATGATTATGATTTTTCCCATAATCGAGCAGCCCTAGCGTGCGTTATTAAATTCTATTAAAACAACACTCTTCCAGCAGTCCTTACTCCATACTCGCATCAAATACCTCAATTTGTAACGCGGGGGCATGACTGAAATGTTCCTGAATGAAAGTGAAACTGCCGAACGGCAGTTAAAGTCGACAAATTAAAAACGAAACACTCGAAACTACATGAAACTCCAGAGAAGACGTGGATAGCGTGGTGACGCAATGACATTAATGGATCTACAGTTAAAGTCAGAATTATTAGTCCCCCTGTTTATTTTTTTTCCCCAATTTCTGTTTAACAGAGAGCAGATTTTTTCAACACATTTCTAAACATAATAGTTTTAATAACTCATCTCTAATAACTGATTTATTTTATCTTTGCCATGATGACAGTAAATAATATTTGACTAGATATTTTTAAAGACACTTCTATACAGCTTAAAGTGACATTTAAATATTAATATATTAAAATATTATCAGACATACTGTAAAAAATTTTCTTGCTCTGTTAAACATCATTTGGGAAATATATATATATATATAAAAATAATAATAATAATTCAAAGGGGGGCTAATAATTCTGACTTTAACTGTATGTGCTATAACATGTAAAACAGGGTCATGAAAGGAACATACTGTATAAAAAGCAACTCATGTAAACACCTTAATCATATTACTGTCTTATTCAGATGAAGGCAAATCTCTCGATTACTGATGTCCATGTAAACGTAGCCTATGTTTTTACAAATTAATCAGTGATCATCCAGCCAATTGAAAAGAATTGACTCGCATTGCAAAATTAGTTCAACAACTGCTGAAGCAGATTCATTTGCTCATTTAAACAGAAGAAAAAAATCTACTTAGTTATGAACTGGTCCCAATTAGATGGCAATACCATTTTTTTTTTAATTAACCTCTTAGAATGATGCATTAAGTGGACTATCGACTGAGGAATCATCTTAACTGGTTCAAATATTTAATAAGAATCAATTAGCAAGAACCAAATGTTCATCAATGAATCATTAAAACTGACAGCAACTGAGTAGTCAATTCAACATAAGTAACTCACAAAACAGCAGCTGGTTCAGGAATGACTCTTTGAAGCTGATTCATTTGCTAGTTCAAACATTTTTGAACAATTCATTCACAAATTGCATCTCACATGCAAGCATTATTCAACACTAATGCAATAACTGACAATATAAAACTGACTCCACTTTGCTCCATCATGTTGTTTTAGCACAGAGGCAGCGTGCCATTGAGCGTTTGAGTCTCTGGTTCATTTACTTGAAGTCGGCACCGATCCAAAGTCTGTGAGACGGTGTGTCCTGTACCTGTCCTCTGTGAACCTAATGATGCCGGGACCACCTGTCCTTCCCATCGTCCTCTCGGAGGACTCACAAAACCAACACTATCACATCATCAGGCCAGGGGACACACGGGCTTTATGACGTCAAATTCGCTTCACAATAGACGTGGATTTGTATCACGGGTGGGGCTTCTGTCTGCCCGGTGACTCTAGCTTCATTGCTAAATGGCTAACATGGATTTTATTGAGAGAGTAGCTGTGTTTATGTGCTTTAGGAAGGTTGAAAAACAGCGTAGATTCGTTCTGCGCCATGTCTGAGTCCACTAGATCCTTTCCGAGGTGCACCCAGTTCATCAACTCCTCCACAAATTACACCTGGATGATGGAGGCTTTCAGAGGTGCTTCCGACTGAGCCGAACCCAGTTTGATGAGCTGCTGTCCGGTGTCGCCAGGAGGATTTCCCCTTGGGACACCAACAACAGCCAATAATCACGCCCCTACAAGAGAAAGCTCCTGATTGGTAAACGCGGCGCGAATGTCCGTTTGAGTTGAAAAATCTGAACTTCAGCAGACATTAAACGCATTAAACGCACAAAACGCTCAACTCACGCCACATCATTCACGCCGCTTCATTCACGTGAATCGCGCCACAGGATATTCGCAACTTTGCATTGACTTAACATGTAAATCACTCGCGATTGACGCTTAATCTGCGTCTGGTGTGAGCGCACCATTATGTTCAGTTTGAGACATAAATCAATAAGTAAACTAACGGATTTATTATTTTTGTAAAGCAACATGTAGTTAAAAATACACATTGAAAGCAGAATTTTGATTATCCAACAGAATGCATAAATAAATAAATATATACATGTTTTGTACCATAAATATTGACTGAACAATGCTTCGTTCTAAAAGTTTAAGAGTCATTAAAGAGCAGGTCAGATGGGTTTTTGAAAAAAACAAATATCTTATTTGTAGTTTGTAACATATGTTTGCTATGTTGTTAATAAATAAATTATATAATAAATAAGGATATAGTCTCTCAAAAGAAAGATTCAACTTTGAATCATCTTAACGAGTCATTATATTTTTATCTTTTTCCGGTTACTGATCTACATCAACATGATCAAAGTAACTCATCTGCATAATCTTTACCTGCCAGACATACAAACACTCTGAAATGGGTGTTTCCAACATGGAAAGACCAATCAAAACAGACTTGGTGAGCTGACCAATCAGACCAGAGTTGGATTATTGAAGGGAGGGGCTTACATATCTTAAGCTCCAAATTGATTAAAATTAGGTGATGCACAATACTGGATTTTTGCAAATATCCGATATATTTCAACAAATTTTGGCTGATATTTAATACTCTACATACATTACCTGACAAAAGTCTTGTCGCCTATCCAAGTTTTAGCAATGACAAATAATAACTTGACTTCTAGCTGATCATTTGGTATCAGAAGTGGCATATATGAAAGGCAAAGGCCTCTAGATTACGCTTATTTTGCCAAAATAAAATATGATCATGTCTTGATTTTGATTTCATTAGGACAGTAAGTTCTGACTTTGCTTAGACAAAAGTCTTGTCACTGAACAGAAATAATGTCCAGTATAGAGTATAAAGTCATGCTGCAGTGGAAACAGAATGAATATTGTGTCTGACTCCATCATGAGCTTGGAAAACTGCATCCATACATCTCTGCAATGACTCAAATCACTTAATAATAAAGTCATCTGAAATGGCAAAGAAAGCGTTCTTGCAGGACTCCCAGAGTTCATCAAGACTCTTTGGATTCATCTTCAATGCCTCCTCCTTTATCTTACCCCAGACATGCTCAATAATGTTCATGTCTGGTGACTGGGCAAAGCGCAGCCTTGGGCTGGAGGGGGTCCAGTTCGGGGACCACAGGATTTCATCTCTGTTATTCGCAGATGATGATGTTATGTTGGCTTCATCGAACATGGACCTTCAACATGCACTGGGGCGGTTTGATGCAGAGTGTGACGCGGCTGGGATGAAAATCAGCACTTCCAAGTCCGAGGTCATGGTGCTCCACCGGAAAAAGGTGGTTTGCCATCTCCAGGTTGGAGGAAAGTCCTTACCCCAGGTGGAGAAGTTAAAGTATCTTGGCGTTTTGTTAAGGAGTGAGGGAAGGATGGAACGTGAGATTGACCGGCGGATTGGTGCAGCAGCAGCAGTAATGAGGTCGATGTACCGGTCTGTTGTAGTAAAAAAGGGGCTGAGCCGAAAGGCAAAGCTCTCAATTTACCGGTCAATCTACGCTCCTACTCTCACCTATGGCCATGAGCTTTGGGTCATGACTGAAAGGACAAGATCTCAAATACAAGCGGCCGAAATGAGTTTCCTTCACAGGGTGGCAGGGCACACCCTTATAGATAGGGTGAGGAGCTCTGTCACCCGGGAGGAGCTTGGAGTAGAGCCGCTGCTCCTCCACACCGAGAGAAGTCAGCTGAGGTGGCTCGGGCATCTGTTTCGGATGTCCCCTGGATGCCTACCTAGGCATGTCCCATCGGGAGGAGGCCTCGGGGAAGACCCAGGACACGCTGGAGGGACTATGTCTCTCGGCTGGCCTGGGAACGCCTCAGGATCCCCCCGGAGGAGCTGGAGGAAGTGTCTGGGGAGAGGGAAGTCTGGGGGTTCTCTCCTAAGACTGCTGCCCCCGCGACCTGGCCCCAGAAAAGCGGTAGAAAATGAATGAATGAATGGGATGCAGTTCAACAGATGATTCATGAAAAAAAAAAAAAACACTTGCCACTTTTCCAAATGATCAACTTGAAGTCAAGTTATTATTTGTTGCTTTTACAACTGGGATTGAAGACAAGACTTTTATTGGGAAGTGTAAAGTATATTTTATTTTTTCCCTTACTGGAATCTTTTTGGGATTTATAAAGCAAATGCTGTATTTGTTTCTATATTTAGGCTATTGTTTGTTTAAAACAATAGACTAAACGTTCTTTTAAAGGGCAGCACGCTGGCTCGGTGGTTAGCACTGTCGCCTTACAGCAAGAAGGTCGCTGGTTTGAGCCTCGGCTGGGTCAGTTGGCATTTCTGTGTGGAGTTTGCATGTTCTCCCCGTGTTGGTGTAGGTTTCCTCCGGGTGCTCTGGTTTCCCCCACAGTCCAAACACATGCGCTACAGGCGAATTGGGTAAACTGAATTGTCCGTAGTGTGTGTGTGTGAATGAGTGTGTATGGGTGTTTTCCTGTACTGAGTTGCAGCTGAAAGAGCATGTGCTGCGTAAAACATATGCTGGAATAGTTGGCGGTTTATTCTGCTGTGGCGACCTCTGATGAATAAAGGGACTAAGCCGAAGGAGAATGAATGAATGCCTGTTAAAGAGAGAACACTGTTAAAATTAACTTTAAAAATAACACTAAATGGGTCCTTAATGATTATTAGTGTGCCCAATTTCAACTAATCATATTGAAATCACTGCAAAATGACTCTACTATTAAACATGTATTCTGAGAAAATTGCAATGTTTTCTGTCTTAGATAAATTTAAGCCTGGTGTAGGAGACTCAACACTTTAACATAGCATGTGACCTGCTCTTTAAGCTGAAAATAAATTGCATCCAGAATCACAAAATACCTCTATTTCCATTAGTAGCAGTAATGTGTGTGTTTAAGTGTGTGTGTTTGTGGTAACATCACATTGGCAGCTGTGAATGTAGTGAGGTTACAGATCTATCAAACGCTCTGTAAAGATTAATGCTTTATGCACTGAGGCCAAACAGGGTGTGAAATGAGTAAAAGCAAGCAGGTGTACAAAATGAAAATGTGAATATACACACACACACACTCTAAAGGAAACATACTCTAACCTTGACAACTGCTCATGCTTTATAGTGCCAAGCGCTTTTTATTGCTTCACGTCGACTCGCTTAGTTTAATGACTGACAGCTTTTTATGAGAAACGTTTCCGCACCTTACCTTCCACAACACAGACATCAAAATAAACCACACACACACAAATCTCTCTTAAAACAGCTCAACAGCTTCTGCTGACATCAAAACATCAGCTTTAGATTCTGATGCAAGCAAAAGATCAAGGCGGATATTTATCCTACTAAATAATCACCACTAAATATGACACTAAATATAAAGTAGTGTAATAGAGATATGACCCAAATAATGACAAGACAAATGTCTAAAGTCATCCAGAAACCCATCAGCTTGGTCAAATAACATATGGACGTAGCATTCGTGACCTCACACATAGGCTTCTGAAGAACACAAAAGAAGCTACAAGTAGGCGTGGCCAATCGTTGCCATTTTGTTCGCGCGTCATCGCACTGACCAGGGGTTACCAAACAAGGGCAAAGAGGCGGAGCGTGACACAGACGCCTGCTAGCATGTTGCTTAGACAGACTTTTCTTTGGGAGAAAGGCTTAATACTCCATTACCTGCGTCTCGTTTGTGTTCTGACCACATGTGCTTGGTTGTACACTATATCAATAAAGTGTTTAGTCTTTTAAAAACACTGTTGTAACACATTGAGCCACTAAACATTGTTCTTATGATGTTTTTCTACAGGAGGAAAACGCAAATTACTATCAAACGCTTCAGATATAGTCTGTGTTAGTAAATGCAAGGCTATTGATGAAATCCAGGCAGAACACTGTATGACAACGCTTCAGATGACTGTTCTAGAGCCTACAGCTAATCAATCTGTCAGATTCTGGAGTGCATTACAGGTCTAAAGAAAAATATAAATGATAAATGATCTTAAATAAAACAAATACATTTATAGAGATCATATAAGTATATAATAATTTCACTCACCTGGGAAATGGAGGCCACGTGAACGGTTTATGAGCATAATGAAGTGCACACAGCATGCTATATCATCTGATAATTGTAGGAAATAATTCCAAAAGGCAACTGACTGTGTAAAGCCACATAAAACAACACAAAAATATGATGTATATGCCGAGTTCAACAGGTAATCAGCCGGAATCAGCTGAGGTGAAGTGACAGGGACCAGCGAGACCTAGCTGTCACTCAAGTGGCCACGCCCTTAATTATGCGGACTTAATATAACCTAATATAAAGGAAACAGATGAGTTATAAAAAAATTTCACCCCCTCACAGTTGTCATGAAGGGTAATATTAGCTATATGCACCAAAATCATTCTTTGTACCAGGCTGTAAACACCTTTTTGTTTCAATGTTTTCAAGAGTTCACACTTAGCTGATGATTAATTATAAAGCTTGTTTGGCATGCTGTCCCAGGAGAGCCCTGAGCTCATGAGATCCTCGAGCCCGGGGCTCCCTCCCGTTGCAAGGCGAGAGGGGAGATCGAGCTCAGGTAGATCTCGAGAACTTCCCCTTCGTAGTGATTGAAGAGCAGATAGTAGTTCTCTTTAACGAGATAGGTACTAGACAGGGAGCAATTCTAAAATGTTGATCAATCAATAATTTAGGTTGCATGTTTTTAATCGGTGGGAGGAAACTGGAGGACCCGGGGAAAACCCACGTGAGCACGGGGAGAACATGCAAACTCCGCACAGAAAATGCCCACTGGTTTGGTAAAGTCTAGAACCATTGACATTCTTGCTGTGAGGCAACAGCGCTAAGCGCTGGGACACCGTGTCACCCATCTAGGAAAGAGAAGGAGTAGGGGTGAAAGGGGGGATTCTTCAAAGCGAAGATAGCGGTGATATGGAACCCGGGTATTTGTAGTAGCTTAGGGATCATCTGATTAGTGCATGAGGATTTGGATAATGTGGGTCCAGCCGCTAGCAATCATAAGCAGAGATCCTCTCGAAATTAGTTTATAAATAAACTTCACTTATAATGTATTGCAAACGACAAAGGCGCATCGCTACTCACATCAGAAGGAGGCGTGAATTAATTTTGCTAAACAGTGACATGGTCATCTTCCAGAAATATTACCAATGATCCATCAGATCATGTTTTCCCCTAACTCTCTCGCTGTTTAAAATTGTTGGTAAAGCGCTGTCAACAAATATTTTTCCTCCATATCCTATAATGCACAGCGCATTGGCCTACAGCAGCTGGATTAGTCCAAAATGGCACAGTACTTTTTGCGGTTTGGTCTGTTCTAGTTCAGATCATGTTCTCAGCACAAATTAATCGCTCCAGGGTTTGTTTAAAAAAAGAAACCTCTTCAAAGAGGTCTCGTTGCTGTTTTGGTCTGCTTTTGGTGGGCACTCAAGTGTGATTGCTGCATTCACACCTGCCCAAACGAACCACACCAAGAGGGAAAATGAACTCTGGTGCGATTTAACCGAACTAAATAAGGCAGGTGTGAAAACACCCTAAGAGTACTACGCTTAAGTGTCATCCTAGGCTTCAGTTCATGGCACCAGGTAAACATCATGGTTCAGCCTACTGTATGTAACCCGGTGAGCGATAAAACAATGCAGTCCTCTGTAGCAGCAATAGTGTTGTCCCGGTACTGAAATTTTAAAAACGTCCATTTCCCGCTAACATTTAAGTGCTGCTGAGCGCATTCTTAAACACTGCTGCTTTGCCATAGTATTCATCACTGTTCAACAGAAATGACTGTGATTGGCTGTGAGACTTCATCGCTCTTCACCGAGTGCAAACACGGATACAAAGACACTGGAGCATTTTAAAGCCACGAAGATCAGTCGATTGTTCGTCTGTGTTTGGACTTGGTAAACATTGGTGAAGAGCGGTGAACTGATGACCTTCACAGCCAATCAGTTATTTCTGTTGAGCACTGGTGAACACAATGGCAAATCAGCGCTATAATATAGTGAAAGAATCAGTTCATTAACTTGAGTTTGATAAATGGCATCTAAAACGTTAGCTAACTAGTGCCATTTCCCTTAACTTAGCTGAAAATGAGGTCTGATATCCCTTTTTATTTTCACTATTCATTCAGAACGGACCTTCAGGTCACTCGGAAGGCGGTGAAATGATAAATTTGTGTAAATTTCTCTTTGCTGACAAGATATACAGCCAGATACACAACGTTCCTGTGTGACTCAGGCAATACTTCTGGGTTGCTTTCCACCACAGCCTCGATTTCGCTTTTAAAATGGCAGCCGTGTGAAATCAGTCTATGGAGACACACACTGTACATACACACACACAGTAGCTATGGACACACACACATATGAAATAAATCTTCATATTTAATTTAAATATATATTTTAATGTCTTCATTAATGGGAGTTCAACAAATGTCATTTGTTTCTGTTGATTTGAGTGTGAAATGCAACATGCTCCTGCAAGATTCACCTAGCAGACAGAAAGCGGGAAACATCACGTGATCAGACAGACCAGCCTGAGGAACGAGGAACTGATGCTAAAGACAGAGCCGGCCAACAACCAGCATAGACGCATACACACATGCACATGCGCTCACATTCACTCTCCATCCATAGACAAAATGTATTTTATACAGTAAAAACCACTTTTTTATTACCTCCCTACCTCTAAACAGAACCCTCACATGAAACATGAGGGAAAATTATGATTTTGAAGTGTTTTGAATAGCAAGGACATCCAGCATATCCTCAAAAACCAGCTTAATAGAGTACAACTAGATCATACCCATGTGTTTATACAAAACACTGTCCTTATAAACCACCAAAACCAGTGCGCGCACACACACACACACACTCAAAACAGCTGCCCAATGTTTCTGCTTCCTCACAGAGCAACAGCAGAAAGAATGTGTGTCCTGATAATGAGCTCTCACAATCTACACCACACACACACACTCTTGACCTGATGGCTACATCTTCCCATGAGCCCCTGCTTCATTCCAGCAGTCACGCATCAGTCATCAGCTCAGGAATCAGCACAGCACTCTTACCTGCCACTGAGTTTGGTCGAGGCATTATCAGGCTGGACGGGTTCTGTGTGGGATACTGGACGGGCCCTTCTGAGTTCTTCTTGGTGTTGGGGATGATTCGTACGCCTGTCCCGGACGCTGACGGTTCCTCTTCGGCCACCGGAGAGCACGTGTCTGTCCGCGCGGCCATCTGTCCCAGAACATACTGACCGCAGCTCCTTATACTGCCCTCTTTACTCCACTCCAGGCTGGAGCCGCTGCGCTCCTCATTCTCAGAGGAGCTGGTGATGGTGGCTGGACGACAGAACAAAAACACATGCAGATATAAGTGACAGTGTTCATGCATACGATTCTGATTCATTCTTTTCAAGGCAAGGCAAGACATGCAAAGATGTATCTCCCCAAATTGAAGGATTGGTTTAATATAATTTACAATAATAAAGCAAGTGACTGTTCTTATGAATCGATCACTGAATCATTCATTTAAATGATTCATTCAAATCAGATGATTCATGAAACAAAGCAAGTGACTGTATTTATGAATGGATCAATGAATCATTTTATCAAATGATTCATTAAAAGATGATTCATGAAACAAAGCCAGTGAGTGTCCTTACAAATGAATCAATAAAAAAAAACAATTAAAATGATTAGTTCAAACCAGATGATTCATGAAACAATGCAAGTGACTATATTTATAAATGGATCACTGAATCATTGAATCAAATGATTCATTAAATGATTCAAAAAATCAAAGAAATCAAAAAATGATTCTATAAATGAATGACTAAATTATTTATTCAGATGATTTATCAGAATAAAAAAAGGATTCAAATGTTTCATTCAAAACAAATGATTCATGAAACAAAGCCAGTGAGTGCCCTTTTAAATGGTTCACTAAATCATTTATACAAATGGTTTGTTAAAATCAGGTGATTCATAAAACAAAGCAACTTTCCTTATGAATGGATACCTAAATGCTTCATTCAAATGATTTGTTCAAATCAGATGATTTATGACTCAAAGCCAGTGACTGTTCCTATGAATGAATCAATGTATCATTCAATAAAATGATCCATTCAAAACTGATGATTCATGAAACAAAGCCAGTGAGTGTCCTTATGAATGAATCAATTAAAAAAATCTATTCAAATGATTCATTCAAATCAGATGATTCATGAAACAAAGCAAGTGACTGTATTTATGAATGGATCAATGAATCATTTTATCAAATGATTCATTAAAAGATGATTCATGAAACAAAGCCAGTGAGTGTCCTTATAAATGAATCAATAAAAAAAAAAACAATTAAAATGATTAGTTCAAACCAGATGATTCATGAAACAATGCAAGTGACTGTATTTATAAATGGATCACTGAATCATTGAATCAAATGATTCATTAAATGATTCAAAAAATCAAAGAAATCAAAAAATGATTCTATAAATGAATGACTAAATTATTTATTCAGATGATTTATCAGAATAAAAAAAGGATTCAAATGTTTCATTCAAAACAAATGATTCATGAAACAAAGCCAGTGAGTGCCCTTTTAAATGGTTCACTAAATCATTTATACAAATGGTTTGTTAAAATCAGGTGATTCATGAAACAAAGCAACTTTCCTTATGAATGGATACCTAAATGCTTCATTCAAATGATTTGTTCAAATCAGATGATTTATGACTCAAAGCCAGTGACTGTTCCTATGAATGAATCAATGTATCATTCAATAAAATGATCAATTCAAAACTGATGATTCATGAAACAAAGCCAGTGAGTGTCCTTATGAATGAATCAATTAAAAAAAATCTATTCAAATGATTCATTCAAATCAGATGATTCATGAAACAAAGCAAGTGACTGTATTTATGAATGGATCAATGAATCATTTAATCAAATGATTCATTAAAAAGGATGATTCATGAAACAAAGCCAGTGAGTGTCCTTACAAATGAATCAATTTAAAAAAAACAATTCAAATGATTTGTTCAAACCAGATGATTCATGAAACAATGCAAGTGACTGTATTTATAAATGGATCACTGAATCATTGAATCAAATGATTCATTAAAAATGATGACTAAGCAATGACTGTCCCTATGAATGAATGACTAAATTATTTGTTCAGATGATTTATTCGAATAAAAAAAGGATTCAAATGTTTCGTTCAAAACAAATGATTCATGAAACAAAGCCAGTGAGTGCCCTTTTAAATGGTTCACTAAATCATTTATACAAATGGTTTGTTAAAATCAAGTGATTCATGAAACAAAGCAACTTTCCTTATGAATGGATACCTAAATGCTTCATTCAAATGATTTGTTAAATCAGATGATTCATGACTCAAAGCCAGTGACTGTTCTTATGAATGAATCACTGTATCATTCAATAAAATGATCCATTCAAAACTGATGATTCATGAAACAAAGCCAGTGAGTGTCCTTATGAATGGATCCCTAAATCATTCAAATGATTTGTTTAAATCAGATGATTCATGAAACACAGAAAATGACTGTTCTTATGAATGTATCACTGAATCATTTAATCAAATGATTCATTCAAAACTGTTCATTCATGAAAACTAAGCAAGTTTCTGTCCTTATGAATAGATCGTTAAAACAATTAATTCAAATGATTCATTCAAATCAACTGTACAAACTAGGGGTGTGTGATACTGAAATAATATTCTCACCAAATTGGGGGGTTTAATATATTATAATAATAAAGCAAGTGACTGTTCTTATGAATGGATGACTAAATTATTTGTTCAAATGATTTATTCAAAACTGATGATTCATGAAACAAAGCCAGCGAGTGTGATGGAGTCTGTTAGAATGCAAATCACGAGCCTGTAATCACTGTAAATATTTATATTTGTTTAAAGGTGAAGGCAAAGTTATTAGTCCTCCAATGAAATTTCAATTACTTTTCGAAATATTCAATATAAGTAATGTTTAACAAACTTTTATTTTGGATGTGATTCATTTTTAAAGTTTCTTCTCTAATGAGTTCTCAATGCCACCTCAAAAATCATCTCCTAAATAATAAAGTGAAGCATTTCACATATCAACTGATAAATAAAGCTGAAGAGCAGCTCGACAGGACTGAGCGTAAGTGAAAAAGGTCAGAAGACGAGACGGATGAGCGCAATCAATCTCAGATGACCATCATAACTCACGTCTGCTGGTCATATTTATAGCTGATAAACACTGATGACTCCTCACTGACCTTATCAACACACTCACCTAATGAACATCAGCACACAACCCCATTACAGACGCGCTGATCACTTTAGATTTGCTTTGCTGGTAAAATGTTTACATAAATATGCAATAAACAGACAAAACAGGGTGTCACGGTGGCGCGGTGGGTGGCACAATCGCATCACAGCAAGAAGGTCACTGGTTCAAGCCCCGGCTGGGTCAGTTGGCGTTTCTGTGTGGAGTTTGCATGCTCTCCCCGTGTTGGCGTGGGTTTCCTCCGGGTGCTCCGGTTTCCCCCACAGTCTAAACACATGCGCTATAGGGGAATTGGGTAAGCTAAATTGTCCGTAGTGTATGTGTGTGAATGAGAGTGTGTTTCCTAGTGATGGGTTGTGGCTGGAAGGGCATCCGCTGCGTAAAACATGCTGAATAAGTTGCCGGTTCATTCCACTGGGGCGACCCCAGATTAATAAAGGGACTCAGCCGAAAAGAAAATGAATGAATAGACAATACACACACCAGAATAATAGTGAATAAAGACTGTGTGTGTGAATTCATGCACGTGTGTTTGCGCAGTGATCTGAGGGCGATGGTTGAATCTGTGCTTCAGTTTCATTTATTGCAGAATAACACATGTGACAACAGCTGCATGTGTCAGAGTTCAGACACACACACACACACGTTCTTACATGCACACTCTCAAACGCTCATACACACACTCAATCTTTCAGACATACACAGACACACACAGACACGCACACTTTTACAGTGAGCGGCAAACATTCAAGAGTGTTTGCTTTTCTGATGCACTAATTAGGTTTCAATTAATTCGACTTGCTATCTACAATTTCAATAATAAAGACTATCTACACAAACAAGAACCACAAAATAAAAATGACTAAGTTTGTAGGACCAAAATGAAAACAATGAACATAAACGGCTAACATTAAAAAGTAATTAATTGAGTTATTGCAACACCAGGTAGCTCTAATTGCCTGATTATTATGTATTTAATCATCTGATTATTAATTAACTAATCAATTATTATTTAAATATTATCACTTTCCAATAAATAATAATAAAAAATAATAAAAATGTCTGTTAAAATGCAATCATGAGCCTGCAATCCCTGTAAATATTTATATTTATTTAATGTTGAAGGCAACGTTATTAGTCCTCCTATCAAATTTAAATTCTTTTCCACAAATATTTCTCAAGTAATGTTTAACAAACTTTTATTTTGGATGTGATTAATCGTGATTCATTTTTAAAGTTTCTTCTATAGCAGTGTTTCTCAACCACACTCCTGGAGGACCACTAGCTCTGGACATTTTTCATGTCTCCTTACGCAAGCACACCTGATTCAGATCATCAGCTCATTAGCAGAGACTGAAAAACTGTAATGGGTGTGACAGAGAAAGGAGACATTCAAAACATGCCATGCTGGTGGTCCTCCAGAACATGGTTGAGAAACACTGCTCTATAGTGAGTGAAGTTCTCAATACCACCTCAAAAATCATATCAAAAGAATAATCATATTAAAAAATATTCAAAATGATAAAATAATATTAAAAATCCTCTTATGAAATTGACCAATGAAACTCCATGGCTGTCCATTTTTGTAAACAGCTTTATGCACACCTTGCCAAGAAAAATAAAAGAACTACCAGAGAACTTTAGTAATTTGTCATAAAAAAAGAAAAATCCGATTTTTTTCGTCTTTTTTTTCAAGATTATCACCCCAAAATCTTAATTTACTCATAATCTACTCAAAATAAAAAAAATATGACACCATTGACTGATTATTATCTATTAAATTAATTTGTTAATTAATTAACTACACTGTAAACCCCGCTGTTGTCATTGCTAAAGGCGGCTTAGCCCCTTTATTAATCTGTGGTCGCCACAGCGGAATGAACCGACAACTTATCCAGAATATGTTTTACGCAGCGGATGCCTTTCCAGTTGCACCCCATCACTGGGAAACACCTATACACACCCATACACTACGGACAAGTTTCCCCCACAGTCCAAAGACATGTGCTATAGGGGAATTGATAAACTATATTGGCCGTAGTGTATGTGTGCATGTCCTGCTCCTCCAGGTTGGGGGCTGATCACTGGGCTAACGACCCACCTTGTAAAAATTAGATGTTACAAGACACCAACATGATGCGCTAAATATTAATTTCAATATAAACGGCCCTGGGAGTAAGAAAGAAAGTAAAGAATATAAAAGCTGAAAAATTTGGAAGTTTAGTCTATTAGCCATTTTAAGTTATCTGTACTTAAACATTTAAGGTATCTGTACTTAAACATTTAGGTTATCTGTACTTAAACATTTAGGTTATCTGTACTTAAACATTTAAGTTATCTGTACTTAAATATTTAAGTTATCTGTACTTAAACATTTAAGTTATCTGTACTTAAATATTTAAGTTATCTGTACTTAAACATTTAGGTTATCTGTACTTAAACATTTAGGTTATCTGTACTTAAACATTTAGGTTATCTGTACTTAAACATTAAGTTATCTGTACTTAAACCTTTAAGTTATCTGTACTTAAACATTTAGGTTATCTGTACTTAAACATTAAGTTATCTGTACTTAAACCTTTAAGTTACCTGTACTTAAACATTTAGGTTATCTGTACTTAAACATTTAGGTTATCTGTACTTAAACATTTAGGTTATCTGTACTTAAACATTTAGGTTATCTGTACTTAAATATTTAAGTTATCTGTACTTAAACATTTAAGTTATCTGTACTTAAACATTTAAGTTATCTGTACTTAAACATTTTCAGTTACCTGTACTTAAACATTAAGGGTGCTTTCACACCTGCCTTATTTAGTTCGGTTGAATCGCACTAGAGTTCGTTTTCCCTCTTGGTGCGGTTCGTTTGGGCAGGTGAGAACGTAGCAATCGCACTCGGGTGCGCACTAAAAGCGCACCAAAAAAGGGGTTCGTTTGAAAGCGTACCGAGACCACCTTTTCAAGCAGGTCTCGGTACGCTTTCAAACGAACCCTGGAGCGGTTCGTTTGTGGTGAGAACGTGATCCAAACTAAAACAGACCCAACCGCAAAAAGTACTGCGCCTTTTGGGACTAATCCAGCTGCCGTAGTGCGATGCGCTGTCTATCTTATGGGGTTTGGAGGAAAAATATTTGTTGACAACGCTTTACCAACAGTTTTAAACAAAGAGAGAGAGAGAGAGAGAGAGAGAGAGAGAGAGAGAGAGAGAGAGCGGGAGAGAGAGAGAGAGAGAGAGAGGGAGGGAGAAACATTACCTGATGGATCATTGGTGATATTTCCGAAAGATGACCATGTCGCAGTTTAGCTAAATTATTTCACGCCTTCTCCTAATGCTTTCGCCGATTGCAATGCATTAAAACATTGTTTTCCAGCCCCAGCCGCCCTTCATTCTCGAAATGTATAGTTTGTCTAAAGTGATGCATACAAACTACATAGTATACTATGACCAGGGATACTGCATCAGCCAGCGCAGCGACATTGTGTGTCTGCCGGTTTGTTTATTTGCGGTAGTTCCACGTGAATTTTGACCAATTGAAAAGCAGTTTAGGAAATGCGTTCAATAACATTTGGCCAGTGAGTGATGTAGATTTTGTCACATGACTGCATTTTGGTTCGTTTCAGCTGGTTCGGACCAAAGCAATCAGTGTGGTGTGAAAGGGACCCAAAACGGCAGAAAAATGCTACAATGTATCATTTGTTGCCTTTGGTCCGGACCAAATGAACCAAACCACATATGTGAAAGCACCCTAAGTTATCTGTACTTAAACCTTTAAGTTACCTGTACTTAAACATTTAGGTTATCTGTACTTAAACATTCTAATTTATCTGTACTTAAACATTCTAAGTTATCTGTACTTAAACATTCTAAGTTATCTGTACTTAAACATTTTAAGTTCCCCTTCGGGAGGGGAACTTCAATGCTATGTGGAAAAACTTCCACTATGGGGATTTCGTCAGAATCCAATCATCTGAAAGAGTATAAAAACAGGCCAATGAAATGCCAATGAGTTGGCAGCGTCAGCGTGCACAGCTGTCTTGAATGACAATCAGTCTGGCATAAAAGGCTAGCATGTGCTCAGCAACGCTATCCTTTTCGCTTTCAGAGCCTTTCACGAGCTTCTGAGAGAGTCTATGAGGGTATCTCCAACCTGTGTCTACAGAGAGAGATCGAGAAGCAGCTTCTCCCGGTCCAGAGCGTGTATACGCAGTGGCAGATGGTCGAGCTGGGTTGTTCTCCCTTGCCTGGCGTCCTTTGGGTCCGGTCCTCCAAGAGCGGTATGTATATAGGAAGCAAGTTTCCTAAAAGAGCAACACGGTTGTGCAGCGCGTCTTTTTCAAGACGTCGCTCCGACCGTGCGTTTCTGGTTGCGGTGGTTTCCTGTCCCCGGATGATGGGCACGAGCACTGCGTTTCATGTCTGGGGGTCCAGCATGTTGATGCGGTGCTCGCGGGCAGTGCATGCCATCATTGTGATGTCATGTCTGCTGCGCAGTTAAGATCGCGGCTCGCTCTTGCAAAAGAGCGACCCACCCCAGTTGTCCCCCGCACTGCGGTTGGCACTCGGGCAGATCTGAGGGTTTCAGTGGGAGTAAATCCGCCGCCCTCGGGCTCGCGGACCTCTCGCTCCTCCACGCGCTCCATCCAAGCTTCAGGTGAGAGAAGCGCTCCATCCTCGGGTGGTCGCCCTCTCACTTGATGACACCGAGGATCAGATGTCCATCGCTGCATCGGAGGATGGGCTGTCATTGTCTGATGAGGATGCGAACCCGCTCGCTCCCTCCCTCCGGGGTGGAGAGCACGGTGTTGGCATCTAAAAAGCAGACATGATGGCCGTGCTTTCCCGGGCTGTTTCGGCCGTGGGTCTGGTGATGGTTTATCCCCCAGCTCCGCGGCCGGACCGACTAGAGGGGTGTTATGTGGAGGATATAAGAAGGCAAGACCTTCTAAGCCTTCCGTCCCCTTCTTCCCGGAAAGTGCGCAGTAAGCTCACGCAGTCTTGGAGGGCACTTTTTTTCTGCCCGATCTGCGTGCGCTTTCATCCTCACCATCCTTGGAGGGTTGGTTGTCATTGTCTGATGAGGATTCGAACCTGCTCTCTTCCTCCGGGATGATGGGCGTGGCGTCGAATCCAGAAGCAGACTTTGCAGCCGTGCTTCCCAGGCTGTTTCGGCCGTGGGTCTGGAGATGGTTTATCCCCCAGCCCCGCGGACGGACCGACTAGAGGGGTGTGATGTGGAGGAGATAAAGGAGGCAAGACCTTCTAAGCCTCCACGTCCCCTTCTTCCTGGATGTGCACAGGAAGCCCACGCAGTGCGCTGCGTGCGCCTCCGCCCTCACCATGCATGCTACGGCCACCTACCAGCGCTCCCTAGCGCAGGCGCTGGCCCAGCTGCGCGGGGATGGTTCCGACCCAGGACTGAGCATGAGCTCCGCACAGCTATCGACTGAAGTCGGCTGTGTGTGCCCCAGGGAAGGACGATGGTCACATTAGTGGCCCAGGAACGCCACCACGGGCTAAACCTGGTGATCTGTGTGATGCTGACAAAGTTCGCTTTCTTAGCTCACCCATATCCCAGGCTGGCCTGTTCGGCGACACCGTCAGTGAATTCGCCCAGGAATTCACGCCGGTGAGCGAGCAGTCGGAGGCGATGGGTAATACCATCTCTCGGCGGGATCGTAAAACCGCTCCTCCCCGCCGAGCCATCCACATCCACTGCTTCACGCCGAGAGCGCCCGCCTGCGGCTTTGCTCGGTCGCCCCCGCCTGCGCCTCTGGCCAAGCGGCTGCGCCGAGCATATCGCAGGCAACCAGCGCTCCCCGCCCCAGGGCGCCGCTAAGTTCGGTAAACGAACCGCGAAGCGTCCCTGAGACGGGCCATCTGGAGAGGAGGAAATTTGCTCTTTCCCCGCTGGAGGGCGGGGCTCTTCTTCTAAACAGCGTTAAAAAACGCTATCAAAACCTCAGAGAAAGAGCATTTTTTTCCCTTCCCCGGATGTGACAGCCCGAACACTGCCAGTCTGGGACGCTATGCTTTCCAGCTCGCAGGATCGGTGCACTTCGCCAGTGGCTCGCGGAGCGAGAGAGAACGGTCTCCTTTCTCTCCCCCTCCCAGCCCCACCTCCGGAGTACGGGTGCGAGACAAGAGCGAAGCTCTTGCCTCCTGCTCTCCTGTGGGACCCCAGTGCTTCCCGGTTGAGCCCACCCACTCCGCGCTGCCCCACCGCTGGTACGTCAGCGATCGTGCGGACGAAGCCACTTGCGAGGGCTCTGCCTGCCTGGTTAGCGCGGGCCAGCCCATCGCAATGGCTCATCCGCGCGATCAGACTCGGCTACGCGATTCAGTTCGCGAAACGGCCTCCCAAGTTCACGGGTGTGTATTTCACCAGGGTCAGCCCTGCGTCCGCCCCTGTCTTGCGAGAGGAGATTGCTGTCCTCCTGGCGAAGGATGCAATCGAACCGGTCCCTCCAGCCGGGATGAAGAGCGGGTTTACAGCCCGCACTTCATCGTACCCAAAAAGAGCGGTGGGCTACGGCCAATCCTTGATCTGCGCTTTTTGAACCGCTGGCTTCACGAGCTGCCGTTCAGAAAGCTTACGCAGAAGCGCACCCTCCGGAGCGTTCGTCCTCGGGATTGGTCTGCAGCAGTAGACCTGAAGGACGCGTACTTTCTCCATACTTCCACGCCACCGTCAGTTTCCTGCGGTTTGCGTCTGAAGTCGAGTCTGGCGGTACAAGTCCTCCCCTTTTGGCTCTCTCTGTCTCCGCGGGTTTTCACCAAGCTCGCGGAGGGTGCCCCAGCTTCGGCTTGCGGGCATCCGCATACTCAATTGTTTCAAGCGACTGGCTGATTTCAGCGCGCTCGCGGGATTAATTGATTACGCACAGAGACAGGGTGTTTCGGCACTTCGACCAATTGGGGTTTCAGGTCAACCGAGAAAAGAGCAGCCTCGCCCCCGTGCAGAGCAACTCTTTTCTCGGGTTGGAGCTGGACTCGATCACCATGACGGCGCGCCTCCCCCGAGAGCGCGCCGGGCTGATGCTGGCCTGTCTGAGAGAGTTCGACAGGAAAATGTGGTCCCACTGATATTATTTCAGAGGCTCCTGGAGCATATGACATCCGCAGCCGCGGTCTCGCCGCTCGGATGCTCCATATGAGACCACTTCAGCATTTGCTTCACGATCGGGTCCCTAGACGCGCATGGCACGCGAGCGCGCACCGGGTGACTGTCACTCCGCTGTGTCGCCGCGCCTTCAGCCTCTGGATGGACCCTGTGTTCTACAGGCCCGCGGGCCTCTAGAACAAGCGTCCAGGCATGTCGTCGTTTGACGGATGCTTCCAGTTCACGCTGGGGGGCCGTGTGTTGCGGGCATGCAGCTGTGGTTCCGTGGTAGGAAACTGGTTGCATTGGCATCTTAACTGCCTGGAGCTGTTGGCAGTGTATCTCACGCTGCACCGTTTTTTACCGGTGTTAGAAGGGAAACACGTGCTGGTCAGGACGAACAGCATGGTGGCGATGGTGTATATCAACCGCAAGGGAGATATTCGCTGTCGCCGCATGTCTCAGCTCGCTCGCCGTCTGCTCCCCCGGAGTCATACGCGGCAATCGCTGCATTCCATTTTTCCCCGCCGAGCTCAACCGTGCAGCCGCTGCGCTCTCACGGCAGTTCGCCTGGGAGAATGGAGGCTCCACCCCCGACTGTCCAGCTGTTATGGGTGCGTTCTGCGCACTGGCTACACAGCTGGCCCCGGGGCGTGCGTAATACGCATTTCTCCAGTGAGCCTACTCGCACAGATGCTGTGTAAAGTCAGGGAGGACGAGGAACAGGTCTATGCATTGCGCCTCTCAGGCCCAATCAAACCTGTATTCTAGCTCTCTCCTCGTGATGGCCCCTCCCTGGCATGTCCCATGGAAGAAACTTCTTTTTTGGGGACAGGCACCGTTTGGCACCCGCGCCCAGTTCTATGGACATCACGTGTGGCCCATAGATGGAGCTCGGAGGACTTAGGTGACCTACCGTTAGGTGGTTAACACCATCACTCAGGCCTAGAGCACCCTCTATGAGGCATGCCTATGCCCTGATGTGGAGTCTATTCGCTGTGTGGTGTACTTCTCTCCGAGAAGGAAACCCCAAACATGCCAGATCAGTGTGATGCTATCCTCCTTCAGTTGGCTGGAGCCAAGGCTGTCCCCTCCGCACTGAGGGGTTGGCGTGGCGATCATCCCCGCTCTGAGGATGCGGCGATGGCGGCGCGCTGGGAAAGCATCGCCTCATCATCCAGTCCCCAGAGGCGCGAGACGTAGATATATATCCTGTCCCCTCTCTTACCCATTTGAAGATCTCTCTTAGGAGAGGTCTGCTCGATCACTCGACTCAGTATCTATATGATTTCTGTCCAGGTAGACAGCTCTGCTGGTCGCGTTGGCATCGGTCAAATGGGCGGGTATCTGGAGGCATTTTCGGTCAGCGAAATGTGCCAGCGTTTTGGGCCGGCCCACTCTCACGTTTACCTGAGACCCCGGCCCACCTAGGTGCCCTAGGTTCCTACAGCGCTCGTCTAGACTATGTAGTGAACCTGCAAGCGCTGCCCACGGAGGAGGCAGACCCAGCCCCTTTATTGCGGTGTCCGGTTCGCGCTTGCGTATTATAACGGACCGTACTCAGAGCTTAGATCCTCTGAGCAGCTCTTATATGTTACGGTGATTGGCAGATGGGAAGTGCCATATCTAAACAGAGGTTGGCCCACTGAACAGTGAATGCCATCTCCCTCGCTCATCGAGCTAGGGCGAGCCGTGTCCCCCACTCGGAGCGCGCTCCACTCGGAGCGCGCATCCTTTTGGGCGTTAGCACGCGGCGCCTCTCTAACAGACATTGTAGAGCTGCGGGCTGGGCGACACCTGAGCATTTGTGAGATTTATCTTCGAGTGAACTGATTTCCTCACGAGCGGTGAATGAGGAAATTCGGTTAGGTGTTGTAAAACGCTTGCTGCGCCTTTCTCTCTAATACAGAGATACGTGCGCTTTTCTCGCTTTGTCAGTTGAGTTCCCCACTCGGCGAACCCTGCAGAGTTCCTCCGAGGCCCCCAGCATCTGACTCAGCGGAGGAGTCAAATGTTGGCCCATTACGTTGTAGGTATGCCGCTGGTCATCCCGCGTTCTGGGTATAGGTGCCTGCTATGTGCGATCCCCGCTGGCGATCCCATACGCTCACTCAGCCACGATGTAGTCCCCCCTCCTAGGCGGGCTCGTGTCTTCCCTCCCCGCTAACCACCTCTTCATATGTGCACTCCCCCTTCTCAGGGCTAGTCCATATGCTATTTTGCCACCAGGTCTCCCCCTCCGGGCAGCAGGTGGCCTCCGCAGCGTCCTCCCTATCGGGACTGAACGCTTTCCCAACGTACTGTCGTATTTAAAAATTCCTAGAAACTACTAGGTGTATTTTACGACTCCCCGAAAAGTATATCTAAACCAGAAAAGGTAAGTAGGGTAAGTAAGGGCCAGGGGACACGTTGGAGGACTGTGTCTCCAGCGATGCAGGTGCGCTCGTACTACTGCGTGGCGCGCCTCTCACTGGAGACATGGTAAGGTTCTTTCGTTGTGGCGCTTTCCATAAATTTCCCCATAGTGGAAGTTTTTCCACATAGCATTGAAGTTCCCCTCCCGAAGGGGAACGCTCAGGTTACTAAAGTAACCCTCGTTCCCCGAGGGGGGGAACGGAAATGCTATGTTCCTTCGCCACAACGATTGTCCCTTAGCTGTTGAGTGTGAAAGCCTCTTCAGCTAGAAAAGGATAGCGTTGCTGAGCACATGCTAGCCTTTTATGCCAGACTGATTGTCATTCAAGACAGCTGTGCACGCTGACGCTGCCAACTCATTGGCATTTCATTGGCCCGTTTTTATACTCTTTCAGATGATTGGATTCTGACGAAATCCCCATAGTGGAAGTTTTTCCACATAGCATTTCCGTTCCCCCCCTCGGGGAACGAGGGTTACTTTAGTAACCTGAGCGTTATCTGTACTTAAACGTTCTAAGTTATCTGTACTTAAACATTTAAGTTATCCATACTAAAACATTTAGGTTATCTGTACTTAAACATTTTAAGTTATCTGTATTTAAACATTTAAGTTATCTGTACTTAAGCATTCTAAGTTATCTGTACTCAAACATTCTAAGTTAACTGTACTTAAACATTCTAAGTTATCAGTACATAAACATTTAGGTTATCTGTACTTAAACATGTTAAGTTATCTGTACTTAAACATTTAGGTTAATTAAATTAAGAGACCACATTTGGTCAACTCAATTAATTGAGTTGACGATTTCCCATTACTCAAACAAACTGAGAGAATCACTTTCCTCAAATCATTTGAGTACTCTCAACTTATTAGGGTTTACAGTGTAGTCATTAATTATAGTTCACATTCCAATAAAACAGTAATAAAATAAAAAAGAACTCTTAAAAGATGTTGACCAATGAAAGTCCAAGAATGTCAAGATTTTTTTTACAATCTCCATTTTTTTTATTGCATGATACACCTTGCCTAAAAATAAGTGCTAACCAATAAAAAAAATCAGGAGAAAAATACATGAACTATTAGAGAACTTCAGTAATTTGTCATCTTAAAAACACAAAGAAGAAATATCAGATTTTTAGACATTTTCTTATTTTTTCCAAGCACTTTTAAAGAGATATTTCACCTAAAAATCATTTAACCACACCCAAATGCTTCTAAACTTTTATGAGTTTCTTTTTTCTGTTGAAGTAAAAAGCAGTCATTGACATCCATAGTACGAACAAAAACACTAAGGCAGTCAATGGCTGCTGCTTTCCAACTTTTTGTTCAACAAGAATCTAGAGTAAATGATGACAAACTTTACATTTTTGGGTGAACTTTCCCTTTAAATTCTAGTTGTGTCCCAGTTACACTATTAGAACCATATTAAATATGCCTACTTATTTTTTTCTAAGTTTTAAATGTTCCCACAGACGCTGTTTATATCTAGCTTTAAATGACAGAGCCAGATATTCAGTATGGTGTGAGATGTGTGGAGTTCACTGTGTACATGTGCACACGTGTGTGTGGAACTGCATCTAAACAGCTGCTCACTGCAACTGTACACTGTTTTCTGAACTCAAACTTCAAAGTCATGAGGGCATCAATCACATGTAGAGCCGCTCACTCAGGCCAAACACACTCCTCTACATCAACAAACCAGCACCACCCGCTGGAAACACACTCCAGACCTCCTGTATGGGATCAAAATCCTGCCAAATGTACCACGGTCGTGGATCAAAAAATAGACGTAAATCCACAAATTGACATCGCATGTAAAATTATAATGTGCAAAAAACAACAATTAAATGCAGAATAAGAAACAACGAGGTTGTGTACCAAAAGATAATTAGGCTGAATTAAATAAGGAAAATGTGTTTAGAATTACATTGCACGAAACTGAAACCTGAATTCAAAGTTTTTACAAAAGGTTATGCATAAGGACTTTTTAATATTCAGTAACCCTGTTAAAGCGCCTCTGGTGAACTTAAAGATGCCATGTCTTTAAAATACGAAAAAAAGTTTCTGCGCTTGCCTGCTGATCCTGATGATGCATCCATACAGCTTTTCATCTCGTTTTACGCTTGAACTACTTAATGAACTACTAAATGAGTCTATTTAAGTGATTGTATTGTAACTACATTACTACATCGATGCTGTAAAAGAAACCATATAAAATAGAAAAAAGTCACATTAAATGTTCACTGGAAGTTTATCGGTAGGGGAGAAAACACTAGCTGTGCATAGGGGGGTGAACCTACACTGGTCTCACAGTTCGGTTATAATTATCATGCCATCGATTCGGTTCAATTCGATATCTTGGTGCATCACGGTACATTGCATACGGAGATTTTTTCTTCACAACACAAGTTTTTGATTAAAATCTAAAACTATATTAATATTTATTAGTGGTGGGCCGTTATGGGCGTTAACTTGCTGTGTAAACGCGAGACTCTTATCGGGCGATAAAAAAAATATCGCCGTTAATCTATTCTCAAAGTTGTGTTGGGAGCTGGGTCTATTCTCTGCAAGCTATGATGACTTTCACCTTGATATATTAGCGCAGATGTATACCTGACCAGTGAGCCGTCTGACAAAAAAGTGCCCTTCTGAATCAAATCAGCAGGATGCCCTTCTGGATCTTTCACTTACTTCGAAGACACTACTGACTACGCTTACATGGACATCTGTAGTCTAGTTATTTACCTTAATAGACAATAATATAATGAAGGTGTTTACGTGAAGTGCTCTCATGTAAGAGTTTCCTGTCATTTTGGCTGACTTTAACTGCAGTTCGGCAGTTTTACTTTCACTCATGAGCATTTCAAAATTTCAAAATTCTGTTTAGTTCAGTTATGACTTTAGTCGGATTAAGGTCATCAAAAATCGCTGTTTGGAGCTTATGTAGGCCTACATTCATGTTTAACTGAATAAACAGTTAGTAAACACAAGTACATCTTATTGAACATCATTTATTTTCATCACCAATTATCATAGCAGAACAGTTTCTCAAGCAGTTTGTGATGCATTTTGGAAACCGGAGATGAGCCCCTGGTCTAATGCGCCACCTGGCTTGAGAAACCCGTTCTCAAACTTTAATTTGACCTGCTCGAAGTAAACACTCTTTTTGAATGTATCAAACAAAACTCCAATACATGCACAGAACAACATGAGCATTTATAGCAAATAAACTAATGTCAATATTATCCCGTTTGCTTTTTTGAGCGCTGTCAAGCGAGGTCTTACACCCCTATGACTGGTCATTGTCTTCACCTGCTCAACAGAAAGAGCTGCGATTTTCTTTAGAAATGAAAGCGCTGTTCAGCGATGAGTAACGCGGAAAGAAAAGCCGCGGTTACGGTCTACAGTATATGGGCATTATACGCGGTTATCAGAGGTAAACCATAACAGACACAGTGGACAAAACTCGCACCTCAGGCACGCTCGTGTCTGGATCCACAAGTGTCACTTTAACAGCCAAGGGGAGAGGAAAAGTTACCTCACAAACACATCAGCGGGTTAAATGTCCAACATTAGAGAGAGAGAGAGAGAGAGAGAGAGAGAGAGAGAGAGAAAGAGAGAGAGAGAGAGAGAGAGAGAGAGAGAGAGAGAGAGAGAGAGAGAGAGAGAGAGAGAGAGAGAGAGAGAGAGAGAGAGAGAGATGGAGTTTTACAGCATTTCTCCCTAGTAGTGAAATAGCGGCTCATGTGCTGTACCGTCTTCAGTGTCAATGAAAGACTTTCCAGCAAACTCACAAGCAGTTGAACTGTGCATAATTATCTACCTTTTAAGTAGTAGGAGCGTTTTATTTACTCGCCTCCTTTGCCATAGTATTCTACTGCGACATCGCGTATATGAGATAAATGATGTCAGTGTGTAATAACCAGTTATGGTCTAATACTGAACCGATATCGAATTGTGCCCATCTGCATTGCGGTGCACAGAAGAAACAATTAATTTTGACACCCCTAGTGCATATACACTATTGCCGCTCATATACCCGTTTTTTTTTGTTTTTCGCTCATAATTTGTGTGCTTATATGCTCTTTCCCCCTTCACTCTTGTTCCCACATTTTGTGCTTGCATTTCCAAAAGATGCAATTTGAGTTGCATTTAAATCACAGGCGGGCTTCAGCGTTATCATTGTGCGGTCTGGTACAATAAGTCATCCAGGTGGATGCTGCATTGGTGGTTGATGAGGAGATTCCCCCCAATGTATAAAGTGCTATGAGTGTCCAGAAAAGCGCTATATAAATGTAAGGAATTATTATTATTTTTCAACTGCAATACATTTGGCAGTTGGATTTTGATACCATACTCCTTCACAATCATCCTAAAACTGAGCTAATTACAAGGACTGTTGGTCTAATGCTTCAATATTAGCCGAGCAAATTTATGCTTGCAAAAAAGCAACTGATGCAAGAATTTATTTTACAAAAAGGTTTGCTTTGCTTAGTGTTTTTGTCCTGGCTGATTTAGGCCGGTTGTAAATATGACACTAAAACCATCAGCAAACTGTCTGAAAGTCCCTGTGTTTTAAAGAGTTGTTCATTGAAGTGATTCTTTCAAAACAGATGAATGAATCAAATGTAAGTGACTGTTCTCACTGAATCATTGATTAAAATGATTTGTTTAAAAGGAATGATTCATGAAACAAAAGCAAGTGACTGTTCTTATGAATGGATCAATGAATCATTCATTCATTTTCTTTTTGGCTTAGTCCCTTTATTAATCTGGGGTCGCCACAGCAGTATGAACCGCCAACTTATCCAGCACGTTTTTACGCAGCGGATGCCCTTCCAGCCGCAACCCATCTCTGGGAAACATCCACACACACTCATTCACACTCACACACTACGAACAATTGCCTACCCAATTCACCTGTACCGCATGTGTTTGGACTGTAAGGGAAACTGGAGCAACCGAAGGAAACCCACACAAATGCAGGGAGAACATGCAAACTCCACACAGAAACGCCAACTGACCCAGCCGAGGCTCAAACCAGTGACCTTCTTGCTGTGAGGTGACAGCACTGGATCAAGTTTCATTCAAAACTGATGATTCATGAAGCAAGTCAAGTGACTGTCCTTTTGAGGATGTGACAGAATTCTTTGTTATAATGATCCGTCTAAATTGAATGATTCATGAAATAAAAGCAAGTAACTGTCCTTATCAATGGATCACCGAATCGTTTATTCAAATGATTTGAAACAATTGGATGATTTATTAAACAAAGCAAGTGGCTGTATTTATGAATTGATCACTGAATCATTCATTCAAATGATTTATAAAATTGACCTATTTAAGGAAACAAAGCAGGTGACAGTCCTTATGAACGGATCACTGAATCATTCAAGCGATTTGTTCAAAACAGACGAATCAAACAAAAAAAGATGACTGTGCTTATGAACTGATCACTGAATCATTCATTCAAATGATTCATTCAAAAACAGACTCAGAATCAGTGTGAACTCAGAATCACTCTTTCACTGCGAACTTCTTGTTGAACTGTTGGATAAAAGCTTATGACAATCAGTCTAATGCTTACAATACTCACGCAAAACTGATTTACAGAAAAATGTGCTTTTCTTATGTTCAGAAGCATTGAGAGAGCAAAATAAATGGCTGACAAGCACAGAAACAGATTTAAAAAAGTCCAGAAGTGAGGAACAGAACCACTTTCTAACTTCAGCTCGATGGTATTAGCACAAGTTCTCCAATATTTTCTGAGAAACTATGACTGCCAGCCTGTAATGCTGCATAATTCATAGAGAAATGTTTAATCTTTCTATCTGCAACCGAAATAAATGCAGAGCGGAGCTTAAAATCGACTTTCTGAAGCGGCCAAGCTGCATCAACACCTCATCCTGCGAAACACCCCACGTTTGGATCTTCAGGCCAACACGGGCTGTGATTTCAGCTCTCAAGCTTCATCAAAATGAAGCAGGGACATGAAGATGCCAAATCCTGAGGATGATGATGGGATAGGGAGCTTTTCATAGGTGATGAAGATGCGGAACTGATGACGCAGTGGCAGATTTTCAGTCAAAGGTCGACACAGAAGTCCTAATGTCACAATTTAAAGCCAAAATCAAAAAGTACATGTGTACTAAAAAGTATCATTGCTGTATTTGCAATTGCTGGATTGATTGATTGATTGATTGATTGATTGATTGATTGATTGATTGATTGATTGATTGAATGATTGATTGATTGACAAAAGTACTTCCATGATGTAACAGCTTCTTAAATCCCACATTTTTGCAATCATTTATTATTATCCCAATAGATTATTTTAATGTGGAAATGTAATTATTTATTAAATTGGCTGCAATTTAATAATAATAATAATAATAATAATAGTAATAATAATAATAACAATAATAGTAAAAATAATAATAATTATAATAATTATTATTATTAATACTATTATTATTATCATTATTATTATACTTGGCATAACGTGGGATACATTTTAGTTAAATCTTAAGGTTAAATAAAAAAATACAAAATAAAATAAAATAAACATGCATACATACGTTCATATATACATACATAGATAAATTACAATAATAATGATCATAATTAATATTTGTTCTTTATTTTTTCTTTATTATTAAGATGCTAGACTGTAATACTCATTTTACTCTAGCAATGACAATGAGAAAATGAATAAATGAATGAATGAACGAACAAACAAATGAAAAAACAATGAATTAATGAATGAACGAACAAACTAATGAATGCATGAAGAAATAAACAAATGAATGAATGAACAAAGGAATGAGCAAATTAATTTATGAACAAACCAATGAATTAATGAACAAATTATTGTTAATGAATCAATCAACAAATGAATGAATGAACAAACAAACGAATGAACAAACTAATGAATAAACAAATTAATTAATTAATGTATGTATGAATTAATTAATGTATGAACAAATGCATGCGAATGTGTGAACCAACAAAAGGAAGGAATCAATCAATCAATCAACAAATGAATGAATGAACAAACTAATGAATAAACAAACTAATAAATGAACAAATGAATGAACAAATGAATGAACAAATAAATGAGCAAATGAATTAATGAATGAACTTCTAAATGAATGAATAAATAAATGATTGAATGAACAAATGAATAAAGGAATGAATGCATGAACAAATGAATGAACAAACGAATAGATAAATAAACGATCAAATTAATAAATGCATGAAGGAATAAATTAATTGATGAATGAAACAAATAAACAAATTAATGTGCAAATGAATTAATGAATGAACGGACTAATGAAGGAATAAATAAATGAATCAATCAATCAATCAACAAATGAATGAATGAATGAATGAATGAACAAATGAATGAACAAACTAATGAACGAACAAACAAATGAATGAACCAATGAATGAATGAACAAACAAATGAATTAATGCTTCAATCAACAAATGAATGAATAAAACAAATGAATGAACAAACTGATGAATAAACAAACTAATGTATGAACGAATGCATGCAAATCTGCGAACGAGCAAACGAACAAAAGGAAGGAATGAATCAATCAATCAACAAATGAATGAATAAACTAATGAATAAACAAATGAATGAATTAATGAATGAATGAATAAACAAACTAATGACTGAATAAATGCATGAATGAATGCATTAAATGAATGAATTAATGATCGAACAAATGAATTAACGAATTAATTAATGAATGAACAATTGAATGAATGGGCAAAAGAATGAATAAATCAATCAATCAACAAATGAATGAACAAGCAACTGAATGAACAAACTAATAAATGAACAAACGAGTGAACAAATAAATGAGCAAATAAATTAATGAATGAATGAACTAATAAATGAATAAATAAAAGAATGATTTAATGAACAAATGAATAAAGGAATGAATGCATGAACAAATGAATAAACAAACGAATAAACAAATGAACAATCAAACTAATAAATGCATGAATGAATAAATTAATTAATGAATGAACAAACAAATAAACAAATGAATGTGCAAATGAATTTATGAATGAACGGACTAATAAATGAATGAATAAATGAATCAATCAATCAATCAATCAAACAACAAATGAATGAATGAACAAGTGAATGAACAAACGAATGAATAAACAAAATAATGAATGAATGGATGGAAAAAACGATGAATGACTGAACTATTGAACGAACAAATGAATGAATGAATGAATGAATGAATGAATGAATGGAAAAATTAAATTAATGTACAAACTAATGAATGAAGAAATAAATGAATGAACAAAAACATTTAATTAATGAACAAACCAATGAATAAACAAATGAAGGAATGAATAAACGAAGGAATGAATGAAAAAATTAAATTAATGAACAAACTAATGAATAAACAAATGAATGAATGAATGAATAAATGAAAAATTTAATTAATGAACAAACAAATGAATAAACAAACGAATGAATGAATGAAAAATTAAATTAATGAACAAACTAATGAATAAACAAACGAATGAATGAATGAATGTAAAATTTAATTAATGAACAAACTAATGAACAAACAAATGAATTAATGAATTAATAAATGAATGAATAAATGAAAAATTTAATTAATGAACAAACTAATGAATAAACAAATCAATGAATGAATGAATGAAGAAATGATTTTAAAAAATTAATTAATGAACAAACTAATGAATAAACAAATGAAAAAAAAAATTAAATTAATGAACAAAGTAATGAATAAACAAATGAATGAATGAATGAATAAATGAAAAATTAAATTAATGAACAAACTAATGAATAAACAAATCAAAGAATAAAAAAATTAATTAATTAATGAACAAACTAATGAATAAACAAATCAAAGAATAAATTAAAAAAATTTAATTAATGAACAAACTAATGAATAAACAAATGAATGAATGAATGAATGAAAAGAAATTAATGAAAAAAATTAATTAATGAACAAACTAATGAATAAACAAATGAATGAATGAATGAATGAAAAGAAATTAATGAAAAAAATTAATTAATGAACAAACTAATGAATAAACAAATGAATGAATGAATGAATGAAAAGAAATTAATGAAAAAAATTAATTAATGAACAAACTAATGAATAAACAATTGAATGAATGAATGAATGAATGAAAAAAATGAATGAATGAATAAATGAAAAATTAAATTAATGAACAAACTAATGAATAAACAAATAAATGAATGAATGAATGAATGAATGAATGAATGAATGAATGAAAAAATGAATGAAAAAATTAAATTAATGAACAAACTAATGAATAAACAAATGAAAGAATTAATTAAAAAAATTAAATTAATGGATAATCTAATGAATATACAAATGAACGAATGAATGAATGAATGAATGAATGAACAAATGAATGAACAAACGGATGAATGAATGAATGAATGATTGATTGAATGAATAAAATGCAAAGGCAAAGCATGCTGCTTTAAAAGTCAACTAACAATGAAATATTTTTTCAGCTTGAGCAGTGCCAGTGACTGTATTGTTTCTGCTGTGTTGTTTTGGTTTGCCTCACCGATGATGCCGCTGTCTTTGCTGTCGAGGGTGGAGCTGGGGCTGGTGATGCAGACGGCTGTGAGTGCCGGCCGGCCGCTGCTGTTCAGGGTGGAGCAGGGACTGTCTGTACTGGGAGACGCTGTGCTGCTGGTCAGAGTGGAGCACGGACTGATGCCCTGATTCACTGGACACTGCAGGCAGACACAGACATAGATTCAGCATGTGTTATGATGCGTTAAACGGTCATCAGCATCTTAAATCCTATATATATATTCTTACATATGTATCATATCATCTCTGCATCAAATTGAAAAAACTAATTATTGCATGTGTGAGGTGTTTCTAATGCAGCATCTACGGGGGCAGGACAGTAAATCTGACATTATTCTCTCTTCAGGCTGCCGTTGTCAGTCTCACACTATTGTTTTCCTTCTTCTGAAAGTCTTGATAACACCATCCTGGAGTTTTTCTTTCATATTTTTCTTTCTTTTCATATTTCATTCTTTCATTATTACAACAAATTTAGTAACATTTATGATTTGTTGTTCTCTCCCATTCACTGCACTCTGAGTTTACCAACTATGATGACGTCTGCTGCTGAGAAACCCGGAATTTGGAAAAGACTCAATTATTAGAGACCTGTATGATAAATACAATGCTGCTTTTAGACATTTTAAAAGGGCTTAATGGTTAGAGAGTTGGACTTGTAATGTTAGGATTGCAGGATTGATTCCTCGTACCAGCAGAAACTGAAAATGAGGTGAATGAACCACACTGTTTCCATCTTCAATACCCAGCTGAAGTGCCTCTACGCAAGGTACAAACCCTAACTGCTCCCTGGGCACTGGAAGAAATAGCTGCCCACTGCTTGTGTGTGTGTGTGTGTGTGTGTGTGTGTGTGTGTGTGTGTGTGTGTGTGTGTGTGTGTGTGTGTGTGTGTGTGTGTGTGTGTGTGTGTGTGTGTGTGTGCGTGCGTGCGTGCGTGCGTGCGTGCGTGCGTGCGTGCGTGTGTACTTTGATGAGCAGAGGACCAATCTCGAGTACGGGTAACCATACTTGACATTACTCACTTCACTTCTGCTTACAAACTTACTGACCTAACGTACAGTCACAAGGTATTTTTACCACCTAATCATGACAACAAATGTTGCATGCTAATCATACACCACTGACATACACATATTTTAATATTTAAATAAAAACCTGCTTCAATGCTATTATTTATAGTATATCTATATACAGTATATTTTATATCTGTCGATCTACAGTATACATCTGTCTGTCTGTCTATTTATCCATCCATCCTACATTGATATTTAAATAAAACAATTTTTTTACCACAAATGTTAATCATACACCACTGATATTTACATTCATTCATTTTCTTATCAGCTTTGTCCCTTTATTAATCCGGGATGCCACAGCGGAATGAAGCGCCAACTTATCCAGCACGTTTTTACGCAGCGGATGTCCTTCCAGCCGCAACCCATCTCTGGGAAACATCCGCACACACTCATTCACACTCATACACTACGGACAGTTTAGCCTACCCAATTCACCTGTACCGCATGTCTTTGGACTGTGAGGGAAACCGGAGCACCCGGAGGAAACCCACACAAACCCAGGGAGACCGTGCAAACTCCACACAGAAACGCCAACTGACCCAGCCGAGGCTCGAACCAGCGACCTTCTTGCTGTGAGGTGACAGCGATATTTACATTATAATATTTAAATTAAAAACTTCTTCGATGATATTATTTATAATAATAATCTATTTATAGATCTGTCTGTCGGTCTGTCTGTCAATCCATCCATCCCACACTGATATTTAAACATTAATATTTACATAATATTTTAGTTCTTTTTTTGTAAATCACTTTGAATTAAATAATTTGTTTTGAAAAGTATTTTATGAATAAAAATTAGATTTGATTTGATATTTGACAGTCAAATTGCAGTTATTTTATGTTGTTAAATTTACATATCTACAGTGCATCCGGAAAGTATTGATAGCGCTTCACTTTTTCCTATTTTGTTTATGTTACAGCCTTATTCCAAAATGGATTAAATTCATTTATTTCCTCAACATTCTACACACAATCCCCCATAATGACAATGTGAAAAAGAGTTTTTGAAATTGTTGCAAATTTATTACAAATAAAAAAGCTGGAAAATCTCATGTACATCAGTATTGACAGCCTTTGCTCAATACTTTGTTGATGCACCTTTGGCAGCAATTACAGCCTCAAGTCTTTCTGAATATGATGCCACAAGCTTGGCACACCTGTCTTTGGGAATTTTCCATTCCTCTTTGCAGTACCTCTCAAACTCTATCAGGTTGAATGGGAAGCGACGGTGTACAGCCGTTTTCAGATCTCTCCAGAGATGCTCAATAAGATTTAGGCTTGGGCTCTGGCTGGGCCACTCAAGGACATTCACCGAGTTGTTGTGAAGTCACTACATTGATATTTTGGCAGTGTGCTTTAGGTCATTGTCCTGCTGGAAGATGAACCGTCGCCCCAGTCTGAGTTCAAGAGCACTCTGAAGCAGGTTTTCATTCAGGATGTCTCTGTACATTGCTGCATTCATCTTTCCTCTATCCTGACTAGTCTTCCAGTTCCTGCTGCTGAAAAACATCCCCACAGCATGATGCTGCCACCACCATGCTTCACTGTAGGGATGGTATTAGCCAGGTGATGAGCGGTGCCTGGTTTTCTCCAAACGTAACACCTGGCATTCACTCCAAAGAGTTCAATTTTAGTCCCATCAGAGCAGAGAGTTTAGTTTCTTATGGTCTGAGAGTCCTTCAGATGCCTTTTGGCAAATTCCAGGCGGGGGTGTGGCTTCCCTCTGGCCACTCTACCATACAGGCCTGATTGGTGGATTGCTGCACAGATGGTTGTCCTTCTGTAAGGTTCTCCTCTCTCCACAGAAGAATGCTGGAGCTCAGACAGAGTGACCATCAGGTTATCGATCACCTCCCTGACTGAGGCCCTTCTCCCCCGATCACTCAGCTTAGATGGCCGGCCAGCTCTAGGAAGAGTCCTGGTGGTTCAAACATCTTTCACTTACAGATGATGGAGGCCACTGTGCTCATTGGAACTTTCAGAGCAGCAGAAATGTTTCTGTTACCTTCCCCAGCCTTTTGCCTCGAGACAATCCTGTCTCTGAGGTCTACAGACAATTCCTTTGTCTTCATGCTTGGTTTGTGCTTTGACATGCACTGTCAACTCTGGGAGCTTATATAGACAGGTGTATGCCTTTTCAAATCATGTTCAATTAACTGAATTGACCACAGGTGAACTGCAATGAAGCTGCTGAAACATCTCAAGAATGATCAGTGGAGACAGAATGTAGCTGAGCTCAATTTAGAGCTTCACGCCAAAGGCTGTGAATACTGATGTACATGTGATATTTCAGCTTTTTTATTTGTAATAAATTTGCAACAATTTCAAAAACTCTTTTTCCACATTGTCATTATGGGGGATTGTGTGTAGAATGTTGAGGAAATAAATCAATTTAATCCATTTTGGAATAAGGCTGTAACATAAACAAAATGTGGAAAAAGTAAAGCGCTATCAATACTTTCCAGATGCCCTGTATATGTATACACACACACACACATATACAACAGTTCTGTCTGGTTCTCAAATCTGATTGGCTGATAGGCATGTAATATTATGCAATATCAGAACTCGTACAGCCTCTTCACTCATCACTTTACTCCGACCACATAGAAAGACAGCAGATCAATAAACTCACTACAGTTTGACAAATATTGTAGCTGTTGGACAACATAATGTACTTAAGGCTTTTTTAGGCGAGAATGTAGTTGTTTAGATAGCAACTATGAAGTTTATTAATAAGGATAGTGCTTATTTTAAATATTTATCATTTCAGAGATTCAGCGTGTCGGCAGCCATCAGCCTGTCATGCTGAGCAGAGCAGATGGAAAGATGGCAACAGAGACCGCATAATACATCCTTAGGGGAGAAAAACTCCTTTTGTACAGCTGATCAAATCATTACACAGGTTCTGAGTCGATCTCTAACTTTTGTATATGGTAGTGCTGTATTTATACCATTGTAATCTGCTAGTGTTTGCTTTGGCTTTTTTGGGGTTAATTATTGTGATCTCCTGATTGCAACAGAGAAATACTGAGAAATCTCTGTAGACTGATGGCATTTCATGCCGTTCAGCCTTATAATCTTAAAGTGTGAGTAAAATCGTCTGTTTTGTCATCACTTTAAACCAGTGGTGGGCAAACTTTTTAGACCCGAGAGCCACATCAAGTTTTGCAAACCAAGTGAAGGGCCACATGTCAAATCCTTCAAAAAATAACTTTTATTTATAGTGGCAGTATGCATGGAATATGTAATATCAGACAGAAACGTGTCACATTAACACACATTTTTTTTATAGTTATTATTGAGTCATTTTTACAAGTCAAATTAATTTGCACTGCTATTTATATTTACTTATCAATCATGATAAAACAATAAAATAATCCCTTATAAAATATAATAATAATAATAATGTAATAATTTTTAGAGAAAAGAAAAGATATTGTCAGATAGAAAAAATAATTTGAATGTTTGCGTAAAAAATGCCGACTTGGCTTGTAGTCTTTAAAAACAGCAATACTTTCTTGGCATATTAGACAAACCGCTTTCTGTCCGATATTGATGAAGAAGTATTTTGTTGTCCATTCTTCCTTAAACACACGACATTCAGAGTCAATTTTTCTTTTTTTTTTGCCTGACTCATTTTCAGTCATTAACGGTCGAGTGCATTTTAATATCTGTGTGTTCTAATTTTACTGGTTGCGCTAACTGTACTGCGTGCAATACTGCCATCAAATGGCGTTCACTTGTATTGCATCATTATTTTATTAATTCTGAAACCAAACCGTTACTCAGAAGCAGCATTTTAAAAACTCCCTCGCGGGCCGGATGAAAGAGTTTAGAGGGCCGCATATGGCCCACGGGCCGTAGTTTGCCCACCTCTGCTTTAGACATTACACTAGAGAATCATTCAAACACTAGCTCTAAAGTGACGTTGGTGAAGTAGCAACGGTTTCTGCTGTTCTGACGTCAGCTGCAGATGTGAATGAATGGTGGAAAAAAGTAGTTCCTCTTTCAAAAGGGTTTTTAGACTCTCCGTGTTTGATTTTCTTTTTTATATACACGATTGTGCTGTTGAACTGTTGTATAAACGCAATATCACACTAGTAGCAGTGCGATGTGGCTGTATATCGTCACTGGTGGGAGACTAAGGCACTTGGCTTGCGGCCTCAAGCCGACGCACGTCTCCCACCAGTGCCGATATACAGCCACATCGCACTGCTACTCGTGAAATATTTCTCATATATAACAATAATAATAAATAATCATAATAAGAATAAAGCCAATTAATCCATAATAATTGTAAATAATAATGTCAATTTGAACTACAAATAAATTTTCATTATAAAAGAGGAACTTTTAGAGTGAATATTTCACATGTTCAATTATCTAGACAAAACACAACAACAACACACTGTGCCATTAACCATCCAGAATCAATCAGATTGTTTGCGTTTTTCTGGAGGACCCCAAACCGTCAAGGTCACAAAAGCAGAACAAAAGTTCCTCTAAAACAAACTTCCAAAAGGCATCCTGATGAAACAGATTAAAGAGTGAATCCCGCCGGACCAGATCCTCATCCAAAAGCGCACCGGATCATTAAGCGCTCGCATTGTTGCTTCCCTCCACAGGCGACTCCCAGAGCAATGATTTATTAAACAAAAGCCTCTGGCACATGAAGGACATCCATATGCTCGACTCAGCCTAATTATCTCATCATATGAAGACCAAACGAACGCCTGACAGAACAAAACTGTTCCTAGAGCAGACCTGGAGTTTAACACGCTCCTCTGACTCAAGTTTCTGTCAGTGTGTGCAATGCAGCGGCTCCGAGTAAACGCCAGTGACTTACTGTGGTTGCGCACACACACACTCCGGCTCGCAAACGCTCTTCATCGCACCGCGCACTGACAGACGGCACACACATGCGGCTTTTATTCCTGAGCTTTTCTGCATCTCACTCCGGCTGTAGCTGTGGAAAATACCTTTTTGTCATTCTTGCCGTCCATAGGTATGTGTGTGGAGCCCGGGATGCCTTCACCCAGCAAGAAGCCCAATCGTGTCATCAACTCCTGAGTGGAGGAGGAGGAGCCTGAGAGAGAGAGAGGGAGAGGGAGAGAGAGAGAGAGGGAGAGAGACAGACACTGGTAAATAAGAGACAGACCTCAGCAAATCTGCACAGACACTAGACACACAACAGTGGCTGCACAACAGTCATTCATATACTGAACAGATGAGGAGTGTGTGATGATCCATATTCAGAAACAACATTAAGAAAAATGAAAACCATTGAGAAAACCTGATGCTGGTCTTCATCAAAACCACTAAAAAAAACTAAACAGTTCTGGTCTTCATGGAAACCATTGAGAAAACAAAATTAAAACCATTGAGAAAATCTAAATTATTCTGGTCTTCATGAAGACCACTGATAAACGTGAAAACCATCATGGGAAAAAAACAACAACTGTTGCTGGGCTTTATTAAAACCACTGAGAAAACCCAAACTGTTGCTGGTCTACATGAAAACCATTAAGAAAACCCAAACTGTTCTGGTCTTCATGAAAACCATTGAGAAAACCCAAACTGTTGCTGGTCTACATGAAAACCATTAAGAAAACCCAAACTGTTCTGGTCTTCATGAAAACCATTGAGAAAACCCAAACTGTTCTGGTCTTCATGAAAACATTGAGAAAACCCAAACTGTTCTGGTCTTCATGAAAACATTGAGAAAACTCAAACTGTTCTGGTCTTCATGAAAACATTGAGAAAACTCAAACTGTTCTGGTCTTCATGAAAACATTGAGAAACCCCAAACTGTTCTGGTCTTCATGAAAACCATTGAGAAAACCCAAACTGTTCTGGTCTTCATGAAATCCATTGAGAAAAAACCCAAACTGTTCTGGTCTTCATGAAAACATTGAGAAGACCCAAACTGTTCTGGTCTTCATGAAAACATTGAGAAAACCCAAACTGTTCTGGTCTTCATGAAAACCATTGAGAAAAAACCCAAACTGTTCTGGTCTTCATGAAAACATTGAGAAAACCCAAACTGTTCTGGTCTTCATGAAAACATTGAGAAAACCCAAACTGTTCTGGTCTTCATGAAACATTGAGAAACCCCAAACTGTTCTGGTCTTCATGAAAACCATTGAGAAAACCCAAACTGTTCTGGTCTTCATGAAAACATTGAGAAAACCCAAACTGTTCTGGTCTTCATAAAAACATTGAGAAAACCCAAACTGTTCTGGTCTTCATGAAAACCATTGAGAAAACCCAAACTGTTCTGGTCTTCATGAAAACATTGAGAAAACCCAAACTGTTCTGGTCTTCATGAAAACCATTGAGAAAACCCAAACTGTTCTGGTCTTCATGAAAACATTGAGAAAACCCAAACTGTTCTGGTCTTCATAAAAACATTGAGAAAACCCAAACTGTTCTGGTCTTCATGAAATCCATTGAGAAAACCCAAACTGTTCTGGTCTTCATGAAATCTATTGAGAAAACCCAAACTGTTCTGGTCTTCATGAAATCTATTGAGAAAAACCCCAAACTGTCCTGGTCTTCATGAAATCTATTGAGAAAACCCAAACTGTTCTGGTCTTCATGAAAACATTGAGAAAACCCAAACTGTTCTGGTCTTCATGAAAACCATTGAGAAAATCCAAACTGTTCTGGTCTTCATGAAATCCATTGAGAAAAAACCCAAACTGTTCTGGTCTTCATGAAATCCATTGAGAAAAAACCCAAACTGTTCTGGTCTTCATGAAAACATTGAGAAAACCCAAACTGTCCTGGTCTTCATGAAATCTATTGAGAAAACCCAAACTGTTCTGGTCTTCATGAAAACATTGAGAAAACCCAAACTGTTCTGGTCTTCATGAAAACCATTGAGAAAATCCAAACTGTTCTGGTCTTCATGAAATCCATTGAGAAAAAACCCAAACTGTTCTGGTCTTCATGAAATCCATTGAGAAAAAACCCAAACTGTTCTGGTCTTCATGAAATCTATTGAGAAAAAACCCAAACTGTTCTGGTCTTCATGAAAACATTGAGAAAACTCAAACTGTTCTGGTCTTCATGAAAACCATTGAGAAAACCCAAACTGTTCTGGTCTTCATGAAATCTATTGAGAAAAAACCCAAACTGTTCTGGTCTTCATGAAAACATTGAGAAGACCCAAACTGTTCTGGTCTTCATGAAAACATTGAGAAAACCCAAACTGTTCTGGTCTTCATGAAAACATTGAGAAAACCCAAACTGTTCTGGTCTTCATGAAAACCATTGAGAAAACCCAAACTGTTCTGGTCTTCATGAAAACATTGAGAAAACCCAAACTGTTCTGGTCTTCATAAAAACATTGAGAAAACCCAAACTGTTCTGGTCTTCATGAAAACATTGAGAAAACCCAAACTGTTCTGGTCTTCATGAAATCCATTGAGGAAAAAACCCAAACTGTTCTGGTCTTCATGAAAACCATTGAGAAAACCCAAACTGTTCTGGTCTTCATGAAAACCATTGAGAAAACCCAAACTGTTCTGGTCTTCATGAAAACCATTGAGAAAACCCAAACTGTTCTGGTCTTCATGAAATCCATTGAGAAAACCCAAACTGTTCTGGTCTTCATGAAAACATTGAGAAAACCCAAACTGTTCTGGTCTTCATGAAAACATTGAGAAAAAAACCCAAACTGTTCTGGTCTTCATGAAAACCATTGAGAAAACCCAAACTGTTCTGGTCTTCATGAAAACATTGAGAAAACCCAAACTGTTCTGGTCTTCATGAAATCCATTGAGAAAAAACCCAAACTGTTCTGGTCTTCATGAAAACATTGAGAAACCCCAAACTGTTCTGGTCTTCATGAAAACCATTGAGAAACCCCAAACTGTTCTGGTCTTCATGAAAACATTGAGAAAACCCAAACTGTTCTGGTCTTCATGAAAACCATTGAGAAAACCCAAACTGTTCTGGTCTTCATGAAAACATTGAGAAAAACCCAAACTGTTCTGGTCTTCATGAAAACCATTGAGAAAACCCAAACTGTTCTGGTCTTCATGAAAACCATTGAGAAAACCCAAACTGTTCTGGTCTTCATGAAAACCATTGAGAAAACCCAAACTGTTCTGGTCTTCATAAAACATTGAGAAAACCCAAACTGTTCTGGTCTTCATGAAATCCATTGAGAAAAAACCCAAACTGTTCTGGTCTTCATGAAAACCATTGAGAAAACCCAAACTGTTCTGGTCTTCATGAAAACCATTGAGAAAACCCAAACTGTTCTGGTCTTCATGAAAACCATTGAGAAAACCCAAACTGTTCTGGTCTTCATGAAATCCATTGAGAAAACCCAAACTGTTCTGGTCTTCATGAAAACATTGAGAAAAAAACCCAAACTGTCCTGGTCTTCATGAAAACATTGAGAAACCCCAAACTGTTCTGGTCTTCATGAAAACCATTGAGAAACCCCAAACTGTTCTGGTCTTCATGAAAACATTGAGAAAACCCAAACTGTTCTGGTCTTCATGAAAACCATTGAGAAAACCCAAACTGTTCTGGTCTTCATGAAAACATTGAGAAAACCCAAACTGTTCTGGTCTTCATGAAAACATTGAGAAAACCCAAACTGTTCTGGTCTTCATGAAAACCATTGAGAAAACCCAAACTGTTCTGGTCTTCATGAAAACATTGAGAAAACCCAAACTGTTCTGGTCTTCATGAAAACCATTGAGAAAACCCAAACTGTTCTGGTCTTCATGAAAACATTGAGAAAACCCAAACTGTTCTGGTCTTCATGAAAACATTGAGAAAACCCAAACTGTTCTGGTCTTCATGAAAACCATTGAGAAAACCCAAACTGTTCTGGTCTTCATGAAAACATTGAGAAAACCCAAACTGTTCTGGTCTTCATGAAAACCATTGAGAAAAACCCAAACTGTTCTGGTCTTCATGAAAACATTGAGAAAACCCAAACTGTTCTGGTCTTCATGAAAACCATTGAGAAAACCCAAACTGTTCTGGTCTTCATGAAAACATTGAGAAAACCCAAACTGTTCTGGTCTTCATGAAAACCATTGAGAAACCCCAAACTGTTCTGGTCTTCATGAAAACCATTGAGAAACCCCAAACTGTTCTGGTCTTCATGAAAACATTGAGAAAACCCAAACTGTTCTGGTCTTCATGAAAACCATTGAGAAAACCCCAAACTGTTCTGGTCTTCATGAAAACATTGAGAAAACCCAAACTGTTCTGGTCTTCATGAAAACCATTAAGAAAACCCAAACTGTTCTGGTCTTCATGAAAACATTGAGAAAACCCAAACTGTTCTGGTCTTCATGAAAACCATTGAGAAACCCCAAACTGTTCTGGTCTTCATGAAAACCATTGAGAAACCCCAAACTGTTCTGGTCTTCATGAAAACATTGAGAAAACCCAAACTGTTCTGGTCTTCATGAAAACCATTGAGAAAACCCAAACTGTTCTGGTCTTCATGAAAACATTGAGAAAACCCAAACTGTTCTGGTCTTCATGAAAACCATTGAGAAAACCCAAACTGTTCTGGTCTTCATGAAAACATTGAGAAAACCCAAACTGTTCTGGTCTTCATGAAAACCATTGAGAAAACCCAAACTGTTCTGGTCTTCATGAAAACATTGAGAAAACCCAAACTGTTCTGGTCTTCATGAAAACCATTGAGAAAACCCAAACTGTGAAGTGACTTTTGACTGCAACAGCCACAAAACTAAAACACAAAGCTTTTTCAATATTATGTTATCAGTAATGTTATGTTATTATTATGATTCAGAGTTGTCTCATTTTTGATGAAGTTTGGATCTGAACCTAACAAAGTCTATCTAAAGTGCTATATAAATGTTAATAGACATTGTAAATAACTAATGCATTTAGGACTAGATTAACAGACTGCACCAGTGCAAACCCTTTATCTAATGGAAAAAAAATCTGCTTGTCAGGATTTAATAAAACCTGCAATAAACCATTTGCACAGAAAATGTGTGGACACAGATTTTTACAGCTGACGTGTTACAAATGCATTTTAATGAGGAGTTTTATTTTCAGATACTTACTTTCTATGCCCCATTACACTAGTTTTAAGGTTCCCAATAGTGTTTTGGAGTCTTCCACAATTACACAACAAAACCTATTCACTCATAAAACACATTTCCCATCACTTTACTTCTTAAAAAAGTCTCAAATTATTAATCTAAAGTCTGGGGTCTGCTCTGATTGGTCAGATCACCCTTCTGTCATTACTGCCAACTGTACATCCTGTCTAAAATCAAATGTCCAATATCCCATTTTCAGCAAGGCAGTAAAAATAATGTAGACTTTATCTTAATACTCCATGCTGAGAGTCTGAACTTAGAAAATATATATTTGATCAACCTGACCATCCATCTCAAGCACGACTTGACCAGAACATTTCTCAGCAGTAAGTTCTTCCTCTGTGGTACATTGTGTAAAGTCAGAGCTGTGCAAATCCTCTATATCTACTTTAATAAGTGCACGTCCATCTAGGTCAGAAATTAATGAGGGTTTGTGGCAAATATCACCAAAATGAAAACAATAAACAAATAAAAACCTACAAATTCAAAATGTGGGAGCCAAAAAAGCTCCCGAATGACTGAACTAAACCTGTTATGACACTCATGATGAAAGTGAAATGTGAAAATGAAAGAAAAGCCTCAATTGGCAGCATTACATTTAGATCTGAGCAGGTTGCATCAGATTTCTTTTAGCGCAGAGGATAATAACCAATCACAAGTGTTAATGTAGAAGATGAATTTTGAAGCTTCAATTTAAGTTTTTACATTTTATACATACATATACAGTGTAAGACAGAATTATTAGCCCTCCTGTTAAATGTTATGTTTAGTCCTAATTTCTAATAACTGATTTTGTTTACCTTTGTCATGATGACAGCCAGGGCCGGATTAACGAATGGGCATTATGGGCACAGGCCCAGGGGCCCGTGCGCACTTGGGGCCCCTGCGAGGGGGGAAAAAAATGCTGATTTTGGAGTGTCTATTTAGGCTAAGTGCAAATAGCGCACCTCGTTGTAATAAGCTAGTTAAGTGCTTCCCGCCAGCGCCGTTTGATCGACAGAGTCAACATAACTAAAGAGCACGGCAGACGGCAGGTGGGAGTGGTGTAGCTTGTAAAAATTATGGATATGTGTTTTGAGGCGATTGATCATGAACTCGGTTCGAATCCAACGACTGATGAACACGTTCTTCTTTTTTTCCCCCATTACATAGCAGATTGGAAATACATTTATTTTCAATAGAAAGGTAATGTTTTTGTTTAAAAATTTAAATAAAGTATATAAATATATAAAATGAGTCACAGGGTATTTAATAAGGATATTAATAATAATAAATATTCTATAAACAGTTATTTTCCACCTGGTGTTAAATGTAAGCGACATCTTAATATAATTAATCTGTATTTACAATGTTAGTCGCCCTGCTTCACCCATATTCTCCGACCTCATGGAGAGAGAGACAGCGAGAGAGACAGAAAAAGCCCCTGAAGAGGAGAGAGACAGGAGAGAACTGGTACAGTGTGTGTGATTTCGGATACTTTCAGCCTTAAAATCAAGTGCTTTTGGCCTACTCTTCTTCATCACGAGGGAGACAGTAGGAATCATTAATAAGTGTGTGTATTATGGAGGACTCAGATTCATAGAACTGGATTGGAGAGGTGTTTTATCCAAATTGTGCATTATAAATTTGTAGAAGTTATAGAATAAAATACCCTTAAATATAAATGTTAGTACTGCTTCAGTGAACTTGAACAGGTATATTAAAAACCATTAATTTTCACTAGTTATATTAGTATTTTTATCAAAGTGTGCTTTAAATGCTTTTAAAATCAGGTAAATCTTTGTTGACTATAAATATATGTACTATGTCATTTATTTAAAAAATGTGGGCAAAATATTATAGATAACTTTATTTTAAAAATATTATATTAATCTTATTTTTTAATTCAACTATAGAGGTGCGGCCTTGTAGGGGGGCCTACAAGACATTGTGCCCAGGGGCCTCTGAATTCTTAATCCAGGCCTGATGACAGCACATAATATTTGACTAGATAGTGTTCAAGATACTACTATTCACAGGGTTCATACACATTTTTACTACTAAAATTCCAAGACTTTCAAGTAAATTTTCATGACCTAATGTTTCATGCAATGTCTACATATGCGTGATAAAAGAAAAAAAAAAACAATGCATGTTCAAATTTATTACAGCATATCATAAAACACGCAACAATCTATTTAGTTTAATTTATATTTATATCTATGTAAGATTGATTCAGATAATGCTTACACCGCACTAATAATGTGAGAGTATGTGATTGGCCAAGGACAGAAAAGAAGTGAATAACCTACATTCAAGTATACAGATATCTGTTTTCCATGACTTTTCCAAAACGTTGTGGGTTATGTTTTTCCAAACCTTTTCCAGGCCTGCAAAATGTCATGTCAAAATTCCATGACTTTTCCAGGTTTACCATGACCGTTTGAACCCTGTATTCAGCTTAAAGTGATATTTAAAGCCTTAACTAGGTTAATTAGGCAGGTTAGGTTAATTAGGCAAGTTATTGTATAATGATGGTTTGTTCTGTAGACTATCAAAAACAAATATCGCTTAAGGGGTCTAATATCATAATAGTGATATGTGGGATGTAGCACACTGCTCATTCAGTAAAGGCACAGCTAAACAGATGTGTTTTCAGTCTTGATGTGAATGGGCCTGATGTTGGAGCACATCTGATCATTTCTGGAAGCTGATTCCAGCAGCAGGGGGCGCTGTTAGTAGCTGAAGGCCGATTCACCCTGCTTTGACTGAACTCTTGGAGTTTCTAGTTTATATGATTCTAAAGATCTGAGTGATCTGTTAGGTTTGTATTCAGTGAACATGTGTAATGTATTGAGGTCCTAGGCCATTTAGTGATTTATAGACAAGTAATATTACTTTAAAATGTAACTGGGAGCCAGTGTAAAGACCTGAGGACAGGTGTGATGTGCTCTGATTTCCTGGTTCTGGTCAGAATCCTGACAGCAGCATTCTGGATGAGCTGCAACTGTCTGACTGTCTTTTTGGGAAGGCCAGTGAGAAGTCTATAACAGTAATCCACCCTGCTGCTGATAAAAGCATGAACAAGTTTCCCTTAAGTCCTCACTGGAAGCAAAGCCTCTAACTCTTCCTTTGTTTGTTTTTGTTTTTTGTTGTTGCTATGTTTTTGAGAGGATAGTATGCTGCCATTGATGTTTATTTCAGGTTTATGTCTTCTAAACGCAAATATTGAAGCACAATAGCTTATAGATATCATTAAACCTAACATAGTAACTAACATGCTTTGAAATATGTGCATTTTTTATTGACGTTGGACGTAATCTAAACTGAAACATGAAGAGAGGGCGGAACAGAGTAGCTCTTCCCTTTTTTAAAAATCAGCCAATCACAGCTCTGCCAGTGAGAGTGGTTGAGCTCAAGCGCATTAAATGAAAAGCAAATGAGAAGAAGTGGGCGGGGCATATCAGATACTTGACAGCATTTGATTTGTCAGAAGATTTGTTGACAAACTGAAACACAGGTTAATGTCAATAAAAATTGTTGAACCATTTGGAAAGGATAAACCACAATCTCTGGATGTTTATATCAGGTTTGTATCTTCTAAACGCAAATGTTGTCACTGTTTTGGAGCACACTAGCTTATAGACATCCTGAAAACTAACATAGTAACAAAGTGTTGAGAAAAGTTACTTTTTAAAAGTAGTGCATTACAATATTGAGTTACTCCCTAGAAAAAGTAACTAGTTGCGTTACTTAAGTTACTTGTTATGATAAGTAATACGTTACGTTACTTTTGCGTTACGTTTTCAGAACTTGCAGGTCTTGTTTTTTAAATAGAGGAGCTCTGCAATTAACAACTGTATAACCTACACCTTCATTCACCTTAAAAAAAACAAAAGAGAAAGAGCTATAAATGCCGTATTTGCAGATTATTGAAAGTTTAAAGCCTTGTGTTTGCTACTTTTGTACTTTTTGTCTTATTACTGAAGTAAAATTACTGTCTGTTGAGACTATAATCCCCTATTCCTTTTCTTCGATGCATTCAAAATAATGAACGAATTCTCTCATTGAGTGCGTGATTCATCGTTCATTTGAATTCAGCAATTAATTTTGAAAAAGCTAATTAATTCAAATTAAAGTAACTCACTTTACATTTATAACTAACTCAAATATTATTACTTCCATTTTTTAAAGTCATGGGTTACTTTACTCGTTACTTAGAAAAGTCATATTATTACGTAACCCTCAACACTGGTAATTAACATGCTTTGAAATGTGCATTTTGTTCGATGGTTGACGTAATCTAAACTAAAACATGAAAAGAGGGTGGGGCATAGAGTAGCTCCTCCCCTTTAAAAAAACAGCCAATAGCGTTTTGTTTTTAATCACAGCTCTGCCAGTGAGAGTGGTTGAGCTCAAACACATCAAATGAAAACCAAATGAGAGGAGGTGGGCGGGGCACGTCAGATAATAGAGAGCATTTGATTGGTCAGAAGATTTGATGAGAAACTGAAGTATAAAGTGACGTCAATAAAATTGTTGATCCATTTGGAATTGACAAACTGTAATCTCTGGATGTTTATATCAGGTTTATATCTTCTAAACACAAATGCTGTCACTGTTTTGGAGCACACTAGCTTATAGACATCCTGAAAACTAACATAGTAACTAATGGTGTTAGGGAAAGTTACTTTTGAAAGTAATTGATTACAATATTGAGTTAATCCCTAGAAAAAGCAACTGGTTGCGTTACTTAAGTTACTTGTTATGATAAGTAATACGTTACGTTACTTTTGCGTTACATTTTCAGAACTTGCAGGTCTTGTTTTTTAAATAGAGGAGCTCTGCAATTAACAACTGCATAACCTACGCCTAATTTACCTTTAAAAAAACTAAAATAAGAGCTATACATATATGCAGTTTTTTGAAAGTTTAAAGCCTTGTGTTTGCTACTTTTGTACTTTTTGTCTTATTAGTGAAGTAAAATTACTGTCTGTTGAGACTATAATCCCCTATTCCTTTTCTTCGATGCATTCAAAATAATGAACGAATTCTCTCATTGAGTGCGTGATTCATCGTTCATTTGAATTCAGCAATTGATTTTGAAAAAGCTAATTTATTCAAATTAAAAGTAACTCACTTTACATTTATAACTAACTCAAATATTATTACTTCATTTTTTAAAGTCATGGGTTACTTTACTCGTTACTTAGAAAAGTCCTACTATTACGTAACCCTCAACATTGGTAATTAACATGCTTTGAAATGTGCATTTTTAATCTATGTTTGACGTAATCTAAACTAAAACATGAAAAGAGGGTGGGGCATAGAGTAGCTCCTCCCCTTTTTAAAAAACAGCATATAGTGTTTTGTTTTATCACAGTTCTGCCGATGAGTAGTCGAATCTCCTTTTCTTCGATGCGTTCAAAATAATGACCGAATTCTCTCATTGAGTGCGTAATTCAACGTGACTACGTTCATTTGAATTGAGTAATTTATTTTTAAAATGCTAATTAATTCAAATTAAAGGTAAACCACTTTATATTTATAAGTTACTCAAATATTATTTAATTTAAGTAATGCGTTACTTTATTCATTACTTAGAACTCATATTATTACGTAACCCTCAACACTGGTAATTAACATGCTTTGAAATGTGCATTTTATTCGATGGTTGACATAATCTAAACTAAAACATGAAAAGAGGGCGGGGCATAGAGTAGCTCCTCCCCTTTAAAAAAACAGCCAATAGCGTTTTGTTTTTAATCACAGCTCTGCCAGTGAGAGTGGTTGAGCTCAAACACATCAAACGAAAACCAAATGAGAGGAAGTGGGCGGGGCATGTCAGATACTAGAGAGCATTTGATTGGTCAGAAGATTTGATGAGAAACTGAAGTATGAGGTGACGTCAATAAAACTGTTGATCCATTTAGGCGGAAGTGACAAACTGCAGGCGTTGGATGCTCATATTAGGATTATATTCACACTAGCTTATGGATATCCTTAAGACTAACATACTGATACTAACATCTAAAAGAGTTGATTGCAATTTCATGGGGCCTTTAAAATAGCTACGTTTCCTCATGAGATGGTGTTGTGTTATCTTGACATTTAAAAAATAATGCACAGGGCCAAAAATCTCTGTCTGTGGTGTCTGGATGTCTGCTTTCATTCATGCTTGAACGCTGCGGGGGCTCATTTACATGCTCCCCCAAAACCCCACACAGCTCAGCGCCGGAGGACATCTCAGCAGAGGCTCTTCTTACACAGAAAAAGCCAACAAATGCACGAAACATCTGTTCCCGCCAATGCCAGCGTTACAGCAACAAGATGTTAACAGGTGCCCTTTTCACTGCCCGCGGCCCACAAGCAACATATCCCAGCAGACTGCCATGTTCAGAATGAATAATTAACGTGGAATTCTTAGGCTTTTCTTCAGCTTGTTAGCGCTGAGATCCGTATACTGACATTTAGAGGCGATGTAAGACTAAGTGGAGGCTGAGAAATCTGTTTTTTCTGACTATACACAGTTCGATAGTTAAGTTTGCATTGTTTTACAAAATGTTTCAGCCAAAAGAATTAATGCGAGATGTAAAGTACACAGAAATGAAGTCCAAATAGCAACAGGATGTTTTTACTAAATTATTGTACATGTAAATACATGTTAATGATATTAAATAAAATGTAAATAACAATATTTAAAAGTAAGAGATGTCTGAAGATGGCATGATGTGAATGAATCAGTGTTTTGAACTGATTCATTAATTGTTCATTCAAGTAGTGTTGATATGTTAAATAATTCCAATTTAAAATAAATAAAATAATTGAAATAAAGGTATTCAAAAGGATCACTGTAATGTAAATTGAGTCCTAATTTGTATTTTTTTTTCACTAAACTAAGGCAAGGCAATTTTATTTATACACTGTAAAACCCAACAGTCAACTTTATCAAATGAAATGAGTGTATTTAACTCAAAATTGACTGAAAGTTATTTCTACTCATTTGAAAAGAGTTTTGAACTCGGTGTTGAAGGTAATGAGTTAATTAAATACCACATTACTTCAACTTAAATAGAGTAAGTTCACAGTACTCATATAGATTAGTTTTTTTTTTTTTTTACTCAAATGGTTTGTAGCAATCGGTTTCCTCAAATGGTTTGAGTTACCTTAAAGGGCACCTATGGTGAAAAATCTACTTTTCAAGCTGTTTGGACAGACCTATCGTCACCTTAGAATTCTAAGGTTCTATCTGACATTTTTGTCAAAATTGAGTTATTGACATATTCTTATTAAATGACAACTTATTTACATTATGGGATGTTTTTTTTTTTTTTTTTTTTAAAGTTGTTTACATTAAAGGTGCAGTATGTAAGTTTGACACCCAGTGGTTGAACTAGGTATTGCAGTCCTGAACCATAATAAAGGTACGCCGGGTTGCCAGTTTGAGGGATTTTAAACTGTGTTCTAAATAAAAGCAACGACACGCGATTGAGGGAATATTCTCCATATTAAAAGGAGTTTTGGTTCTAACCAACACCTCGAATTGATTTATTAGAAGCGGCTTCTATTTCTCACAGCTGAACAACAGAAACCTATGACAGATCACCTCAGGTAAGCCTCGTGTGCTTATTCAGTGCTAAATGCTAACAATGCGAGTTTGAATGCATTTTACATGACGTGTATTACCATATACTGAAAGCAGAAAGTTCACTTCACCTTTAATGATGTTAAAGAGGGTTAACATGTATTAAATAGATTCTAAACCTTACCGTTTTGTGAGTGAGTGCATATTCTGTGCTTCTGAAAGGCTGTATTTAAATTTCTGCCGTGTTTTGTGGTGCAAACAGCCAAATGGCTCATCACTCATAACAATCTCGTCACAGCGTGTTGTTAGGACACGCGATGTAACCTGCTCACGTTCCTAATATTTATGTCATTTGCTAATTAACGTCATGTGGAACTGAATCTGTCTCATTTTGACATCTGATACTTTCCACTACACTGTAGCATTTTGCTCACGGACGCATGCTTTCAGAGTCTTTCTGAATGAATGAATGAATGAAATATGCTGTTTTCCAACAAGGCAACCCGGGGTGCTGAATTATAATTGGTTAAACTGGCATGTGCATGTGAAAATTACCTAAACAAAGACAGCGTTCCGGCACGGAAAAAAACATTTTCAAAGCAGAATATCTGACTTCAGCATTGTTTGTCAGTTAAACAAGTATGTTCACTTGGGATGTTTCTTAAATATCTGCAAACATATTATTGTATTTTTATGCTTTAGAAGAGTCAAAAACTTACATACAGCACCTTTAAGACTTTTTATTCAAAAAACAAATATTACACACATACTGTTTGCTATGAAATGCAAAAACTTTGAAGCTCAATATCTCAAAATCCTTCAGAACGCAGATAGAACCTTATAATTCCAAGGTGACATATGTGTAGAATGGTTTCAGCTACATTCATTTTCCATGGCGGGGCGCCATACCAAAATTCATCCCGCCACAGCTACATAACAGCTTCTCATTTAAAAACATTCAGTCGTTTTTTTTTTTTTTTAATAGCAGGTTATAATCGCACCAAAACATATTAAAAGGCAAGTGAATTATAACAGCGCAAACTTTTCTGTAATCGTAGTGCTGTGCGTTATTTGTTTAACCCTTTAAAGTGACATGCTGACTGACTGACTGACTGACTGACTGACTGACTGACAGGTGCGTGATGCCAGCAAACACGACGTAGCTTTCAGTTAAGATGAACAGTTTCCATAATTATACTTTAAAGCCTATGGCTCTGCATACAATGACTATCTTGCTGGAGTTTATAGCCGTTTCAGTTTACTTCAGGACGCATTATTGCCGCTCTGTAGGTCTATTGAACGCAATTATAAATGTTCCTAGCAAATCTAATAAATGTTGGAGACATACTTGTTACACAAACGCACTAAATCGCACTTCAGCAGCGTTTATTTGAGCGCGCACAAGAAAATCTGCACTTGAGCAGAGTATATTTTGGGGGCGTGCAAGAAGTTTTGTGCAAGAACAGAGGCAATCGGCGCGCAAGCAAAGAGATTCGCATGCTCGTATTACATAAATGCGATCTCGCCTTGCAATACTGCACTTGTGACATTTGTCATTGAATTAACGCCATTATCGCCATAGGTAGTTGGTAGATCTGTGTCTATCAGTCCTGCCGCCACAGCTGGAAAAAATCCTAGAGGAAACACTGCGTAGGTATAGTGTATAGACCGTTATATTGGGGTGATATAAACACACCCAGTCGTTTTTTTTTCAATTTAACAACATAAAAACGGTGGACCAATTGGAGTGACCGACCGCAACTTGACCTAGGAGTGCGGTCCACCCCGCCCACCGAATTGATTGACAGCTGCGTATTAACATGTCTCCGTAGTAACGTTTATAATCCTATCAACAAGACAGGACGTGCGTAAAGCAACCAGGAATAAAAGGTCTGTTCAGTTTGCTAGGATCATCAATCATCATCAAATGTGATCAAGAGTGAGTTTTACAAGCTTAAAATGTTATAAAACGATTTAAAGCGATTTACTTCAGATTTACTTCATCAGCACAGCCGCGTGTCAGAACAATTATACAAGAAGACGCTTCAATCCCGGTTTGTGGACGTTAAATCAGGTTTATTTTGTACATTAACGTAACAGATATCCATACAGCAGTGGAGATTAACCTGTATCCTGTCACATTTGCGTGCAAACACAGTGCAAAGCTAAATGCGCACGCTGTATGTGTGTGTGTGTGTCCGCGCTGTGTGTGCATGAGTGCGAACTATGTAACGACATTGTGTGTGACTCGTCATTGCAGCTCCACAACAAATGCATCAAATACTCATTGGTAAAGTTCTTACTGTAGTTTTTCCTCACTAACGTTACGTGAGATCTGCTTCTCTAATGTCTGTCAGTTGTCTGAGGCAGCCGAGGGCGGAGACTGAGGCACGCTGACAGGCACGTGGGAACGGTGGGCGGGGAGGACTAGCCTTAAAGGCGCAGTACACAAAAACAGCAAAAAGCTGTTGAGAGCTATAAAATACAAACTAGTGAAAGCTCTAATAAATAATCTGAGGGGTGTTTTGAGCTGAAACTTTACAGACACATTCTGGGGACACAAAAGACTTATATTAAATCTGGAAAAAGGGGGAACCTAGGTGCCCTTTAACCTTTAAGGTTTTACAGTGTAAAGCACATTTACACAATGGTAATTCAAAGTGCTTTACATAAACAAGAATAAAAGAAACAAAATGAAAAATGATTAAAATAATTAAAAACAAATTAAAATGTGTTAAAACAGGTTATAAAGGAATGAAAAAAGAAAAGAGAGACACAATAATGAGATCTGTGGGACGTAGCACAGTGCTCATTCAGTAAAGGCACAGCTAAACAGATGTGTTTTCAGTCTGGATGTGAATGTGCCTAATGTTGGAGCACATCTGATCATTTCTGGAAGCTGATTCCAGCAGCAGGGGGGCGTAGTAGCTGAAGGCCGATTCACCCTGCTTTGACTGAACTCTTGGAGTTTCTAGTTTATATGATCCTAAATATCTGAGTGATCTGATAGGTTTGTATTCAGTTAGTATATCTGCAATGTATTGAGGTCCTAGGCCATTTAGTGATTTATAGACAAGTAATAATACCTTAAAATCTATTCTGAATGTAACTGGGAGCCAGTGTAAAGACCTGAGGACAGGTGTGATGTACTCTGACTTTCTGCTTCTGATCAGAATCCTGACAGCAGCATTGTGGATGAGCTGCAACTGTCTGACTGTCTTTTTGGGAGGGCCAGTGAGGAGTCCATTACAGTAATCCACCCTGCTGCTGATAAAAGCATGAACAAAGGAAACAAAGCATCTAATTGTTGCAATGTTATTGAGATGATAGTATGCTGATTTACTTGCTGCTCTGACATGACTAGACCAACAAAAGGAAGAGCCACGTTTAAACATTTTCATTTATTTTTTATTTTAATTAACCATCAATGGGGGCAACCCAGTGGCGCAGTAGGTAGTGCTGTTGCCTCACAGCAAGAACGTCGCTGGGTCGTAGGTTCGAACCTCGGCTGGGCTGGGTCAGTTGGCGTTTCTGTGTGGAGTTTGCATGTTCTCCCTGGGTTCGCGTGGGTTTCCTCCGGGTGCTCCGGTTTCCCCCACAGTCCAAAGACATGCAGTACAGGTGAATTGGGTAAGCTAAATTGTCCGTAGTGTATGAGTGTGAATGTGTGTGTGGAAGTTCCCAGAGATGGGTTGCGGCTGGAAGGGCATCCGCTGCGTAAAATCGTGCTGGATAAGTTGGCGGTTCATTCCGCTGTGGCGACCCCGCAAGGGACAAAGCCGACAAGAAAATGAATGAATGAATAACCATCAATGTTCATTCATGTAGTGTTGATATTTTTAATTATTTCTATTAAAATAAATAATACATATTTCAATATGCAAGACTGCTTCAACATTCCATCCAAATGGTCACCACTGACAAAGTGATTCAAAAGAATCACTCTAATGTAAATTTAGTCCTAAATGTATTTTTCTCACTGTGTTTTTCACTAAATTAACAAAAGGAAGAGAAACATTTAAACATTTTCATTTATTTTTAGTTTAAACAACAAGTTTTAGCACAGAAAAACATTAATTATGATTTTTCAGCCTATATATCGGCTTCCAAAAATAAAACTTTATCGGTTATCTGTCTCACCCAAAAGTTCATGTAAGTCATAAAAATAAAAATTATATTAATACTTGCAGCATTCTAAATCTAATCATGAATGTCCATTCATGTAGTGTTGATATTTTTATTATTTCTATTAAAAAATAAATACATTTTTCAACATGCAAGACTGCTTCAAAATGCTCCAAACATTCCATCCAAATGGTCACCAATCAATCAAAGAGATTCAAAAGAATCCCTGTAATGTAAATTTAGTCCAAACAATAAAGGATTTAGCACACGGTTCTTCACTAAACTAACAAAAGGAACAGCCACATTTAAACATTTTCATTTATTTTTATTTTAAACAGCAATTTTACTTGATACATCATGAAGATTGACGTGATGTAAAGGAATGAGTGAATCATTGTTTTGTATCAATTCAATAACAGTTATTTTTGAAAATGTAAAGTTCATATAGTGCTACAAATACTGAATCGGTTAGTGGAAAACATATTTCTAATAAATAATAATACATAACACAAATTATATTCTAATAGTACATAAATAAAAATAATCATATGTACATAATAATAAATATTACGTCTGTTTAGTCCAGGGGTGCCCAAACTTTTTTCTTATGAAGGGCCAAAAACCAAACTTGATTGGTGGTGGTGGGCCACAGGTAAATTCCCCATCATTCTCCCTCTCTTCTCAGATGGCATGGAAGGCAAAATCAAAGGTTACCATGGGCCAACTTTGGCCCACGGGCCCTAGTTTGGGCTTCTTTGGATTAATTTATGTCTGCAATGTGTAAATTTAAAAAAAGAAAAGGTTTTTAAACACTAAATTCTCCTAACATTTAGTTTTTTTACACTTTCAAAAGTTTAAAGATATTACAATACTTCATGGAGAACGGCTGCACGAATATTGTTGCAGTCGCAAAGGGTGTATGTGAAGTTTGTGAAGTTTCAGCTCAAAATACTACACAAATAATGTTAAGAGTTCACACTTAGCTCATGATTTATCATGTAGCTTGTTTGGCGTGCTGCCCCGGGAGAGAGCCCTGAGCTCAAGGGATCCTCGGGCCCAGGGCTCCCCCCTTTCACATGGCGAGGGGAAATTGAGCTCAGGTCGATCTCAAACTACCCTTCTGCTGAGGCCAAAGTAGAACTTCTTGAGAGTAAGACATTAGAAAAAAGATTTAGGCTTATTTTATCTGTAATATAGAGCATATTTGGACGGTGGGAGGAAACCAGAAACCCGGGGGAAACCCACGCGGACACGGGGAGAATATGCAAACTCCGCACAGAAATACCAGATGGCCCAGCAAGGACCTGACGCCATTGGTATTCTTGCTGTGAGGCAACAGTGCTAGTCACTGGGCCACCGTGCCGCCCATTCTGGATAAAGGTGGAAGAAGGGGAGGAGGGGGGTTACTTCCAGATGAAGATAGTTGTAGAAATGAAATGAGGATATATATAGTGACTTGGGATCCTTTGATTGGAAGATCATGATTAGCTAATGTGGGCCAGCTGGGTCAATCATGAGCACGTGACTCCTCTCGAAATTAGTTTAAAATTAAACTTCACTTATAACTCTTTAAAACTGCCCCTTTTAGGCATTGACCCTAAATGTGCTGTTTTGGTGACTGTCACTTTAAATTCAATTGATATTGAGCTCTTTTAAATAGAGTGTGGAGCTGCAAATGCCTACATGTCAGCAAAGTGGTGGATTTAAAACAAGACCAACATCCTATGCTAATGAGGGAGAAATGGTCATTCATGGGCGGGGTTTTCTCCCTATGATGATGCGTACAAAGGGAGAATGTCAATCAAAGTGTTTCTGCAGACAGAAAATAGAATTAATACATCTTTATCATAAGAAGCTGGTTATATTGCCACACAACTGTGTTAAAAACCCTTATAAAAGTGATTTTTTGCATAATAGGTCCCATTTAAGTGTTGCTAATGGAGTTTATTGTGAATTAATGAAGCTCTACTGAGAATGGCCTCACTTTAGGACATAAACCTCCAAACAAATGCTAAAACAACATGGGAGAAGGACAATCTATCAGAAAGCCTGCAATACAGAGGACTGAAGCAGCAAACAGAAACCTATTGCCATTTCTGCCATGATGGAATGCAGAAAATGTTCATGACATCATGACTGGACAATCTTTTTCTGTCTGTCTTTCTATATTGGTTAAGTTGATTAGTGCTGGTTTAGTTTAGTTGAATTTCCATGCATGTGACACGAATCTGCCTTGCACAGACTCCACTGGGAGTGAGAACGATAGAGAAGTGCTGGATGTGGCTCGATAAACACAGTTTGGAGTGCATATTTGATGCACAATAAGTTAAAAGGCAAACTTATAAATCCATTACTTCTTTACTAAAAGGAAATAGGCCTATAAACGACTGCTTATTACTACATGTTACATTATGTAATGCAATGTGTATTTATATAGCGCATTTATCATGTATCGCCATACACCAAAGTGCTTCACAATCATAAGGGGGGTCTCTCCGCTCCACCAACAGTGTGCAGGATTCACTTGGATGATGCGACGGCAGCCACAGGACAACAGCGCCAGTGCTTCACCACACACCGGCTATTAATGGAATGGAGAGGCAGTGATGGAGCCAATTCAGTGGATGGGGATAATTGGGAGGCCATGATCGTAAGGGCCGATTGAGGGACTTTGGCCTGGTTACACCCCTACTCTTTACGAGAAGTGCCATAGGATTATTAATGACCAAAGAGAGTCAGGACCTCGGTTTAATGTCTCATTCTAAAGACGGCGCTCACTGACAGTATAGTGTCCCTGTGGCGAGGGGGCGTGGCCGAGAGCCGTGGGAGCGAAACGAGGCCCGCCACAGATGAGAAACACCTGTGGCGCGCACCTGCCTCTAATCCCACGGAAGGAGCTCTGGACTATAAGAAGAGGAACGATGGCAGAGGGGAGAGAGAGAGGACTGGGCCCGGACACATTGTTTTACTTTTGCTTTCAGTTTGACGGCAGTCTCCATGAGGAGCTGCCGTCAGTTTGTTTTGGTTTAGACGGCAGTCTCCTTGAGGAGCTGCCGTGTCTTTTATTAATAAATACTTATTTAAAAGTTTGTCGGTTCTCCACCTCCTCCTTCCCGGCGACAAGTGGCCGTGAACTTTACTACAGTCCCCTTTACTTCACTGTGGCATTAGGAGAATTAAGTCAGGCAGAATGATTGCAGTACGAAAGAGTGGGATTTGTACTCGAGAGATCTTTACTGCATTATTCATTTAACCTAACAAACTTCGAATATCACTGCATGTCTACGTCAAAGCAATCACACTTTCGATTGGTTCCTGAGATCGGAGATTAGCGAGCACTGATGGAGTCATCAAATGTGATTATTGACTGACTCCTTATCATACTCCGCATCCCCAATATATTTTTTCTGAGCCATCACTAATGTATATACAGTACTGTGCAAAAGTCTTAGGCCAACACCAGCTTTGGGAGCCGAAGACTTTTGCACAAATCTAAAAAGTATGGAGCAAGTGCAGGGTCATTACTTTTGGGTGAAAAATACAAACTGAAAATATGGGAAATATGACTTTTGGAATCAAAAGACTAGCATCAAAAGTCTGTGTTTAATGTGACCAGCCTGAGTCTTTTCTGAAATTATGTGCTTTTTAACATCAAGCATCTTTCAGCATTTCTAAGAGTTCTTCCTTAGATTGAGCATAGTCCATCTTTCCTTTTCTGTCCAGGTGAATCTCATACTGCCTACAATATTGCCTACTCTATATAATATTCAGGTCTGTACTCTGTGGAAGCCATTTCATGACTGTCTTTGTTTCATCAGCTGTTTGTGTCTCCAAATATGATTTCATTACATTAGCAGTGTGTTTGACATCATGCTGAAAAATAAACTATTACAAATTAGGTGCTTTCTAGTAGTAATTACATGATGAATCTGTACTTTGCAGCATTCACAATCACATCAATTAAGGCAATATTGACAAGCCAATATTGGCTAGAAATGCAGATCAAACCAAAACAGAAACTCCAGGATTTTTCATTCATTCTTGCATCTTTCTCTAACTCTTTTTTTGTGTGTATGTATTAAACAATTAGAGCCCAAAAAACCCAACTAGAACTTGTGTTTTCTGCTTGTATTTTAATAAAGAGAAAGAGAAGTAATATATAATGTCATTATACCTTCACTAAAACAACAAATGTAACTGGGGGCCTACGATTTTTGCACAGTACTGTATATGAAGATTATAATTTTTTATTATACACTACCTGACAAACGTCGTCGCTTATCCAAGTTTTAGGAACATAATTTAATAACTTGACTTCAAGTTGATCATTTGGTATCAGAAGTGGCTTAGGCCGTACTCACACTATGTACAGTTGCCTTGAACCGGGCCAAAGCACGCTTGTCCCCCCTCCCGTCTTCCCCGACGGCCCGCACTCACATTACATTCGGGCCTGGCCGCGCTTCCGTCATTGATGACGCGCTGCTCAGTAAGCACTCTCTCTCAGCACAGTGGAGATTTCTTTAGTTATATCGTTTAAGTCGTTTGATATGCGGTGACACGCAGTCAAATATTTCGCCGAATAGATTAGCCACTTTTGACGCTCATAAACAATCATAAAGTCCTCGTGCTGCAGGAATTAGTAGGTTTGCTGAAGGCGCAGCTGACGTGCAGTGAGGGGTTTGCGTCTTTATTAATCTACGACAGTTTGTGTTCATTGAACAGTACCAAAGATTCATTAATCCATATGAAACAGTCCCTTAAAAGTCACGTCTCGCTTTCAGTTTCGGGCTCAGGCACGCTTGCACTCACACTGTAAGCGTACCGTGCCTGAGCCCAAGTGAACCGCGCTCTGGCCCACCTCTTCCAACCAGGCCAGGGCCGCCCAAGTGTACCGTGCCTGAGCCCGATTCAGAGCACTCACACTTCTCAAACGATCCGGGAAACGGGCCTGGGCACGGTTCGGATAGGGTAGTGCGAGTAAGCCCTTATATGAAAGGCAAAGACCTCTAGATTATGCTTATTTGACCAAAATAAAATATGATCATGCCTTGATTTTGAATGATTTCATTAGGACAGTAAGGTCTGACTTTGCTTAAACAAAAACCCGTCACTGAACAGAAATAATGTCCAGTATAGAGTATAAAGTCATGCTGCAGTGGAAACAGAATGAATATTGTGTCTGACTCCATCATGAGCTTGGAGGACTGCATCCATACATCTCTGCACTGACTCAAATCACTGATTAATAAAGTCATCTGGAATGGCAAAGAAAGCGTTCTTGCAGGACTCTCAGAGTTCATCAAGATTCTTTGGGTTCATCTTCAATGCCTCCTCCATCTTACCCCAGACATGCTTAATAATGTTCATGTCTGGTGACTACGCGGGCCAATCCTGGAGCACCATGACCTTCTTTGCTTTCAGGAGCTTTAATGTGGAGGCTGAAGTATGAGAAGGAGCGCTATCCTGCTGAAGAATTTGCCCTCTCCTGTGGTTTGTAATGTAATGGGCAGCACAAATGTCTTGATACCTCAGGCTGTTGATGTTGCCATCCACTCTGCAGATCTCTCGTATGCCCCCATACTGAATGTAACCCCAAACCATGATTTCTCCTTCACCAAACTTGACTAATTTCTGTGAGAATCTTGGGTCTATGTGGGTTGTATGTCTTCTGCAGTATTTGTGATGATTGGGATGCAGTTATTATTTGTTACTCTTACAACTGGGATCGACGACAAGACTTTTGCTAGGTAGCGTATATAGTTTATCGGCTTCCAAAAATCAGTTATCAGTTATCTGCACCACCCTAACATTTAACCACAACCACACTCTAATTCATAATGCTAATAATATTTGAATCACGCTAGCAACATTCTCATTCATGTGAGAAACATGCTAGCAACATATGCATTCATGTTAACCATGCTAATCTGACAAATCCTCAAAAGTGCTCCTACATTTAAGAGGACTGTCCGCTCTGCACTGCATCTATAGGTCTGATGTGGCTATATTAGGGCTGTGTTTGCCTGTGGGCCACTGAACGGTGATGTCATTGCCATGTCACATTCCCCAAGGCCACGACTGGTACCTGCGCACACGTTCACATTTCTCCACCACACAATATGCTATTTTTAGCCCCGTCCCGATGTGCTCCAGGGGCCTGCGGTAGATAAAACATATTTGGTTTCATGTGCTCAGTTTTATGAGGTGCTCTGTATTATTAATGCTAAGCAATAGTGCCGTTTTATGAAGGTGTTTGTGTATTAATATGTCTGTCGGATGAAGGCTGGAGTTTTACAGCGGATCCCCAGGAGCAAACAGAGAGTATTAAAGGAAGAGTTCTCCTAAAACTGAAATCATTTATGCACCGTAATGTTATTTCAAGCCTGACTGAGTTTTATAAAAAGTACTATTATGATGAGGGGTTTTGAGGCTATTTTGTAGCTTGACTACATGCTCAATAACTTTAATTCTATGTCTATGCCTTGATTGGCTATCAACAGAGAGTAGATTTGAACACATTCAAATAAAAATAGTACATACAATTATTAATAATAAAGCAGCATCTCATTTAAATGCCTGTTTATCAAGGATAAACAAGCAATGTTGTTATTAATCTAGGCAAAGTCTTTTAGATGTTACATTATGCCATTTTAAAACATTGTATGTTCATAGGTCTTTTAAATATTCTGGGGTATTTTATGGAATAAGCTGCGTATGGTTATTAAAAGTAGGAACATCCAGTGTAGGAACGTCCAGGTGTGTTTTTTACATGGCTGTTCAGAGTAAAGATGGCTCATGAGTCCGAGTTGTTTAGATTATGGTGCAGTAATGTGTAGTCTCAGTCTCAGAAAACACCTCAGACCACCCGCAATCCTATCACAGACGCCCTGCACACTAAACTACAGCATTCCTGAAACACACACACAAGATGCAATGAGATATAGTGCATATGCAGGATGAAAGCTAAGCTGTGATCACCTTTTGTTCCATATATTGTGATGTACATCTGAGTAAAGTGGCTTCTTGGATGAGAAAAAATATTGTGGCAGAAGACTTGATTTTGATCTTTGGGAACTGATTTGATTGTTGAAAAATGGACGTTTCAAACTAAACAGAGGCAGATCTGCATGCAAGTTTGCAGTCTAAGTTCCCATATTTGAACCAGGAAACACAAGCAATAGTAACATTAGCAGACCAGCACTTAAATTTAATTTGTATAAAAATTATGATTACAACCAATGTGCATGTAGATGTGTTAAATGTGACATTTCAATACAAGAGCATTTAATTCAGTATACTGAAATAATCTATATTATTTTGTTAAATTTTTTAGTAAATTTGGGATTATATATATATATATATATATATATATATATATATATATATATATATATATATATATATATATATATACAAGGTTTCCGCTACATTCATTCATCCGTGGCGGGCCGCCACGCCAAAATTCATCCCGCCACGGCTACATTACAGCTTCTTATTTAAAACATTTAGTTGTGTTTTTTATAGCGGATTATAATCGCACCAAAACATATTAGAGGTAAACAGCGCAAACTTTTCTGTAACCGTAGTAGTGCTGTGCGCTATTTGTTCAAGGTGACATGCTGACTGACTCTCTGACAGACTGACTGACAGGTGCGTGAGTCTAGCAAACACCGCGTAGCTTTCAGTTAAGATGAACACAGTTTCCATAAGTATACTTTATTGATAAAGGTCAATGGCTCTGCATACAATGACTTTATCTTGCTGGAGTTTATAGCCGTTTCACTTTACTTCAGGACGCGTTAATGTCGGAAAACGCACAAAAACGCACTAAATCGCGCTTCAGCAGCGCTTACTGGAGAGCGCACAAGAAGATCTGCACTTGAACGTGTAAATTTGAGTGCGTGCAAGAAGTTCTGTGCTCGAACAGAGGAAATCGGCGCGCAAGCAAAGAGATTCGCATGCTCGTATTACATGAATGCTATCTCGACTTGCAATACTGCGTGTAATATTTGTCTTTGAAATAGTTGGCAGATCTGTGTAAAAAAAAAAGTCCTGCCGCCACTGCTGGAAAAAATCCTAGAGGAAACACTGTATATATATATATATATATATATATATATATATATATATATATATATATATATATATATATATATATATATATATATATATATATATATATATATATATATAAAATGAGTATATATTATGTATCTAATATATACACTCACCGGCCATTTTATTAGGTACACCTGTCCAACTGCTCGTTAACGCAAATTTCTAATCAGCCAATCACATGGCAGCAACTCAATGCATTTAGGCATGTAGACATGGTCAAGACGATCTGCTGCAGTTTAAACCGAGCATCAGAATGGGGAAAAAAAGGGGATTTAAGTGACTTTGAACGTGGCATGGTTGTTGGTGCCAGACGGCTGATCTGAGTATTTCAGAAACTGCTGATCTACTGGGATTTTCACGCACAACCATCTCTAGGGTTTACAGAGAAGGGTCCAAAAAAGAGAAAATATCCAGTGAGCGGCAGTTCTGTGGGCGCAAATGCCTTGGTGATACCAGAGGTCAGAGGAGAATGGCCAGACTGGTTCCTGCTGATAGAAAGGCAACAGTAACTCAAATAACCACTCGTTACAACCGAGGTCTGCAGAAGAGCATCTCTGAACACACAACACGTCCAACCTTGAGGCAGATGGGCGACAGCAGCAGAAGACCACACCGGGTGCCACTCCTGTCAGCTAAGAACAAGAAACTGAAGCTACAATTCACACAGGCTCACCAAAATTGAACAATAGAATTTGGAGAAACGTTGCCTGGTCTGATGAGTCTCCATTTCTGCTGCCACATTCGGATGGTCGGGTCAACAACATGACAGCATGGATCCATCCTGCTTTGTATCAATGGTTCAGGCTGGTGGTGGTGGTGTAATGGTGTGGGGGATATTTTCTTGGCACACTCTGGGCCCATTAGTACTAATTGAGCATCATATGTCAATGCCACAGCCTACCTGAGTATTGTTGCTGACCATGTCCATCCCTTTATGACCACAGTGTACCCATCTTCTGATGGCTACTTCAAGCAGGATAACGCGCCATGTCATAAAGCGCGAATCATCTCAGACTGGTTTCTTGAACATGACAATGAGTTCACTGTACTCAAATGGCCTCCACAGTCACCAGAGCTCAATCCAATAGAGCACCTTTGGGATGTGGTGAAATAGGAGATTTGCATCATGGATGTGCAGCCAACAAATCTGCAGCAACTGACTATCATGTCAATATGGACCAAAATTTCTGAGGAATATTTCCAGTACCTTGTTGAATCTTTGCCACGTAGGATTACGGTCCAACGGAGGACCAACCCGGTACTAGTAAGGTGTATCTAATAAAGTGAGTGTATTTCTTTATATTTTATTTCTTCTACATTATATTATTTCAAACTACTAAATGTCAATAAAATTTACTTTGTTAAACTGTAGAGTTTAATTTTCAGATTCAAAAGTCGACAGAGCAGAGATCAACATCCCATGATGCAATTCACAAGCATAAATAAACAGAAAACACTTGTGAATCACAAAATATGGACACTGTTCATTAACAGATATTTTTACAGTGCACTGAGCGCTTCATAACCACCAAACGTCTGTAGTTCTTACCAAAATCTGACATCATCAAAAGCCCAGTGTCAGATATTTGAAGAAAATGAGCACGGTGTACCTGCGGCACCGGAGTTTCAATGATAAACGTAATTTTAAAGCATCTCCTAAAGCCTCAGGGGTCTGAGCTGGAGATCTCGAGAGGCAATCGCGACTCTGTAAACAGCATTTATGTCCTTCATTGGGTTTTTCTGATGCCTACAGATGTGAGAACGGACCACACAGGAGACACTTTTACTGAGATGAAATTAATTTTCCACAAGGGTATGAGCCAATCAAAGAGAGACTAACTTTCTTTCAGAGCAGGACAAGAACACAAGGCAAGGTCAAGACAACCTGCTAGTGAGTGTGTGTGCGTGTATGATCAAACGCAAATAACCTCATGAGAAAAACTGATTAGCGTTCACAAACATAAACAAGAGGAGCGGATGCTATGCCAATAATATATTTCGAAAAGAAAACAGGAAACAGAAAAGACAGAAAAGCAGAGAGAAAGAATGTAGATGAAAAAACATGGAGACTGATGGAAAGAACAAACGTAGAGATACAAATAGACTGAGAAACAGACAGATAAAATAATGAGAGACAGGATGCAGACACACAAAACAGAAAGAGAGACAGACAGAATGACAGACTGAAAAAGACAAATGAAGACACACAGATGAACAGACAAATGAAAAGACAAACAGACAGATGAAAAGATAGACAAGTATGAAAAGTGAGACAGAAAAAGACAGAAAACCAGATAAATGAAAAGACAGACAAACAGGCAGACAGGGAACAGAAAGATACAGAAGAAAAGACAGACAGACAGATGTGAGAGAGAAAAAGACAACTGAAAAGAAGATGAAAAGACAGAGAGACAGACAGATTCACAAACAGTTGATAAGAAAAACTGACAGATAAATGGAAAGACAGACAGCTACGCGGATACAAAAGACAAACAAACAGACAGATAAAAAATGTGGACAGAGAGAGATAGACAGACGGACGGACAGAAGGACAGACCAAGACAGACGGACGGAGAGACGGGCAGAGACAGAATGATAGACAGACCGATGGACAGAGACAGGCAGACAGAATGATAGACAAACATATGGACAAACGGACATACAGACGGTCGGAGAGACGGACAGATGAACAGGCAAGCAAAATGATCGACAGACGGACGGACAGCCAGACAGACGGATGGTCAGACACACAGATGAACAGATGGAGTAAAGCTGTACACTGTCTCCTGTGATGGTTGGGTTTAGGGGTAGGGTGGGGTGAGGCCAATATAATATACGGTTTGAGCAGTATAAAATGAATGGAAGCCTATGTAATGTACCCACTTTTCACAAAAACAAATGTGTGTGTGTGTGTGTGTGTGTGTGCGTGTGTGTGTGTGTGTGTATCTGCTCTGGAATGATGTGGATCTCCAGTGTGTGTGTGTGTGTGTGTGTGTGTGTGTGTGTGTGTGTGTGTGTGTGTGTGTGTGTGTGTGTGTGTGTGTGTGTGTGTGTGTGTGTGTGTGTGTGTGTGTGTCTGTTCTGGAATGATGTGGATCTCCAGTGTCTGTGTGTGTGTGTATAATAGAGATGCTCATTTCGGTTAATTTTGCCAACCGACAACGGCTGCTTGTTATATTAACCGTTATCTGTTTAGATTAATATTAAAATATTATTTAATTAAAATAAATAATTAATCTTTTGTTATTAACTACATAATGAGAAAGAAGCCTTTAATGGGGAAGAAAATTTTCATATTTGCACACCTGGGTCAATTTCTCCTTCTCTTTTTTTCTTTTTTAGCCCGGTTGTGGTATTGCTCAGATGACACGTCAAAACAGGGTGCTCCTGTCAAACTTCCACTAGTTTTTCCTCCATTTCTTGGGTTCAAATAAACTGAAAATGTGCACTTTTATCTTCTCCCCCAGCCTCCCGCTGGCCTGCAGGTACCCATACTAGTGAATGCTGCTCTCTCATCGGCTGTAGGTGATCGCGGATGTCATTTTCAGTCAAAACTCATGTCACACGGCATGATTTGAATCGCTGACAGCTCCAGATATTTAGCATGCCAAATATCTCACGGGTGTCGGCGACTCATCGGCGATTCTCTCTAATCGCGTCTTTGATAGTTCACAATGTGCGTGATTGTCACTCACGTGAACGAGCACCGATTTGCCTGTGATTTCAGGCATTTGTCGGCAATTTCTCCAAATTTGTCGGCGAGTCAAAATCGGGGCTAAAATCATGCAGTCTGAACTCGGCATTAACAACACAAACACTGTTGTCACCTCAATGGTAACCCTGCACTGCTTTCATTTGATTGAAGAGTGAAAAAGACTAGGTAATATGCTTTTTCCTCTTGCAACGGCAAAACGCGAGGCACGCAGGGCACATAAGCAGCGCGTAAAACATTCGCAACCATTAATAAACCATTCAACAGATGCACCTCTCAACGCAAAAAGCTCGTTCGCTATGATCGGCCCCTTATGCAGCCAAACTTTAAACATATTTAAAATAATATTTTTTAATTGTTTAACTGATACTATTAATCTGTTACAAACGCACCCTTTCGGTTAACGGTTAATCGGTTATCTTAATCATCCCTAATGTATAATATACAGGGAGTGCAGAATTATTAAGCAAATGAGTATTTTGACCACATCATCCTCTTTATGCATGTTGTCTTACTCCAAGCTGTATAGGCTCGAAAGCCTACTACCAATTAAGCATATTAGGTGTAATAAGAAGGGGTGTGGTCTAATGACATCAACACCCTATATCAGGTGTGCATAATTATTAGGCAACTTCCTTTCCTTTGGCAAAATGGGTCAAAAGAAGGACTTGACAGGCTCCGAAAAGTCAAAAATAGTGAGATATCTTGCAGAGGGATGCAGCACTCTTAAAATTGCCAAGCTTCTGAAGCGTGATCATCAAACAATCAAGCGTTTCATTCAAAATAGTCAACAGGGTCGCAAGAAGCGTGTGGAAAAACCAAACCAAGGCGCAAAATAACTGCCCATGAACTGAGAAAAGTCAAGCGTGCAGCTGCCAAGATGCCACTTGCCACCAGTTTTGCCATATTTCAGAGCTGCAGCATCACTGGAGTGCCCAAAAGCACAAGGTGTGCAATACTCAGAGACATGGCCAAGGTAAGAAAGGCTGAAAAACGACCACCACTGAACAAGACACACAAGCTGAAACGTCAAGACTGGGCCAAGAAATATCTCAAGACTGATTTTTCTAAGGTTTTAAGGACTGATGAAATGAGAGTGAGTCTTGATGGGTCCGTGGCTGGATCGGTAAAGGGCAGAGAGCTCCAGTCCGACACAGACGCCAGCAAGGTGGAGGTGGAGTACTGGTTTGGGCTGGTATCATCAAAGATGAGCTTGTGGGGCCTTTTCGGGTTGAGGATGGAGTCAAGCTCAACTCCCAGTCCTACTGCCAGTTTCTGGAAGACACCTTCAAGCAGTGGTACAGGAAGAAGTCTGCATCCTTCAAGAAAAACATGATTTTCATGCAGGACAATGCTCCATCACACGCGTCCAAGTACTCCACAGCGTGGCTGGCAAGAAAGGGTCTAAAAGAAGAAAAACTAATGACATGGCCTCCTTGTTCACCTGAGCTGAACCCCATAGAGAACCTGTGGTCCATCATCAAATGTGAGATTTACAAGGAGGGAAAACAGTACACCTCTCTGAACAGTGTCTGGGAGGCTGTGGTTGCTGCTGCACGCAATGTTGATGGTGAACAGATCAAAACATTGACAGAATCCATGGATGGCAGGCTTTTGAGTGTCCTTGCAAAGAAAGGTGGCTATATTGGTCACTGATTTGTTTTTGTTTTGTTTTTGAATGTCAGAAATGTATATTTGTGAATGTTGAGATGTTATATTGGTTTCACTGGTGAAAATAAATCATTGAAATGGGTATATATTTGTTTTTTGTTAAGTTGCCTAATAATTCTGCACAGTAATAGTCACCTGCACACACAGATATCCTCCTAAAATAGCTCAAACTAAAAACAAACTAAAAACTACTTCCAAAAATATTCAGCTTTGATATTAATGAGTTTTTGGGTTCATTGAGAACATGGTTGTTGTTCAATAATAAAATTAATCATTAAAAAACAACTTGCCTAATAATTCTGCACTCCCTGTAATAATAATACATAAATAATAATAGATCTTGACCAATAGATAGCGACATTCTGTGCGTCCACATTTCCAGGTGTATTACTGACATTAAGCAACCGTTCAATATCAAAACATCATTAAATTAATGAATTAAATCAAGCATCTGCATCAAGAAACAAAATATGTTCATTTCTCGCCTTTAACACCACAAAAAAACATCAATTTCATAAAAAGAAAGAAAAGCAGCACAGAAAAGCCAATCAGCCGTGTTTGATTAGCTCTCAGTGTTCGTTTTCAGAGCGATTTGCACTCTTCAGGTGACGAGGAAACAAGTGTGTGTTAATAAATAAACGCCTACTACACATTTTGAGTCCGAAAGCTGAAAGTCTGGCAGCAGGACAGCGTAATTATGAACTACACACACACATACTGCGGCTAATTATACATTATTAACGCTATTAGCGAAGCACGCTGACTAATTCCACATGGCACGGTTTGCTTTCCTCCTTGAGTTTTGCTGGATGAGGCGTGAGAGTAGGTATTTACAGATTCGGGAATGTTTTGGGAATGCCGAGAGCTGTTTCTTGCGTCCTGCTGTTGGGAAATGCAGACGTATCCGTTTATACAGTCGGAGATACAGAGACCTGCGGGGATGTAGATCTACCACAGATGCTATATGATGCCCTGGGAAATCACTAAAGAATTAACGAGTTCGGAAATCATCATCTTTTATGAACAGCAAAACAATTAAAGTAAAAAACCAAACCATGTGTTATCTAGTCATGTGTTAGAAGACAGAATGGGATATGGAGTTAATTAAATAGTTTTATTTTATTTTTTTAAACGTTGTTATTATTTTTAATTTAATTTAATTTTTTTAATTACATTTTAAATTTATTACTTGATAAATATTAAATATTATTGAGCCTATTTTATTTTATTTTATTTATTTAATATTTAATTCAAATAAAATATATAATTTAACATTTCATTTAAATTAAACTTAATAAAGTCTTTATTTACATTTTTTTAATTTAAATTGTTAAATTTTGTTTAATTTTTTAATTAAATTTAATTTTTAATTTCATTTAATTTTTAATGAAAATTTTGTAAATTTTTTTATTTAAATTTAAATTTTTAATTTCATAATTTTTCATTAAATTCTTTGTTTATTTTTTAATTTTAATTTAATTTCATTTCATTTTAAATTTAATTTTTATTAAAATTTTTATTTATTTTTAAATTATTATTTTTTTAATTTAATATTTCATTTAAATTAATTTTAACATTTAATTTAATTTTAAGTTTATTCATTCATTCATTTTATTTTCGGCTTAGTCCCTTTATATTTTATTTTTTTAAATGTTGTTATTATTTTTCATTTAATTAAATTTTTTTTTAAATTACATTTTAAATTTATTACTTAATAAATATTAAATATTATTGAGCCTATTTTATTTTATTTTATTTATTTAATATTTTATTCAAATAAAAATATATAATTTAATATTTCATTTAAATTTAAATTAAACTTAATAAAAACTTTATTTTAATTTTTTTATTTAAATTGTTAAATTTAATTTAATTTTTAAATTTAATTAAATTAAATTTTTTATACAAATTTTGTTAATTTTTTTATTTTATTTTAATTTTTAATTTCATAATTTTTTTATTAAATTCTAAGTAAAAAAAATTATTTTAATTTAATTTAATTTCATTTTAAATTTAATTTTTATTAAAAAATGTATTAATATTAAATTATTATTATCTTTATTTAATATTTCATTTAAATTAATTTTAACATTAATTTAATTTTAAGTTCATTCATTCATTCATTTTCTTTTTGGCTTAGTCCCTTTATTAATCCAGGGTCGCCACAGCAGAATGAACCGCCAACTTATCCAGCACATGTTTTACGCAGCGGATGCCCTTCCAGCTGCAACCCATCTCTGGGAAACATCCATACACACTCATTCACACTCATACACTACGGACAATTTAGTCTACCCAATTCACCTGTACCGCATGTCTTTGGACTGTGGGGGAAACCGGAGCACCCGGAGGAAACCCACGCGAACGCAGGGAGAACATGCAAACTCCACACAGAAACGCCAACTGACCCAGCCGAGGCTCGAACCAGCAACCTTCATGCTGTGAGGTGACAGCACTACCTACTGCGCCACCGCATCGCCTTAATTTTAAGTTTAAATTACAATTTTAATTTAATAAAATGTTTTATTAAATTTTAAAAAAATTATTTACTATTTAATGAATTTTTTTATTCAATATTTCATTTTAAAAAAAAATTTACATTTATTTTTTAATTTAATTTATTTTGTCATTTAATTTCATTTATATTTTATATATTTTTGTACAGATTATTATTACATTAATAAATCAGTCAAACAACACTTAAAGAAGACATTTTACAATGATCAATAATTGCTACTACGATAACCGCTAAAAGAAAAATATGTAAATAAAATGTATTTTTGAAGAATTAATTTTGTTATTATCTATAATTAATTTAAAAACTGGTTAACTGGTTATATTAATGGATAACATAAATTAAATTAAATTGTTTGATTGGTTAATTCTTATAATTATATTTAAAAATAATCTTTAACCATAATTATTACAAAAATGTAAACGTTAAATTTGTACAAATGCAAACAAATGTATTTTTTTATGTAAAAATCCTAGGGGAAAAAATAAACAACTTATAAACACACTTTTTTTGTTAAATTAAACTGAAAATGCCATCAAAGAATGTGGATGTGGATTGTGAAAAGGATTATATAATTTATTATTACTATATACATTTATTTATTTTATATAACAAAAAAATGTAATGTAAAAAACTATGTAAAAACATTGGAGCAATTTTTGTTGTTCACTCTAGTCTAGAAGGAAACATTTCTGGTTCATGTTTTTATCTCTAATGCAACAAAATAGAGAGAGTCAGTGTAAATAATATGTTATGGTGCTCCTGCAGAGAATACAGTGATAGGAAAAGCATTCTGATCAAAATCAATGATGTTCTAGTGTCTTTTCTCATGAACACCTTCATCTAAACGGGGCTGGAGGACGATGTTAAACTGAGCCGCAGGGAATGTGTGGAGATGCTAAATATAAACTCTCTCAGGGTTAAAATAACATGTGACAGACCCCCATGTAAACACTGCTGACCCTTATAGGTGTGTGTATGTGTGTGCGTGCACGTATGCGTGTTAACCAGGCAGAGTATACAGAGAGTAAATTAGAATTTTTGGGTGAACTGTCCCTTTAATAACTTTTAATAAGCAGCAAATGTGACGTCTAATAAGCTAAAGTCACAGTTAATGGATTGTTAATAGTGCGATCCATTAATTTTCCTTGACTTAGTCCCTTATTTATCAGGGGTTGCCACAACAGAATGAACCGCCAACTATTCTAGCATATGTTTTACACAGCAGACGCCCTTGATTTAGTTCATTCAGTTCCCCTATAGCGCATGTCTTTTGACTTGTGGGGGAAACCGGAGCACCCGGAGGAAACCCACGCCAACACAGGGAGAACATGCAAACTCCACACAGAAATGCCAACTGACCCAGCCGGGGCTCGAACCATCGACCTTTATGCTGTGAGGCCACAGTGCTACCCACTACTACCAAGTTGTGGTTTCTCTTTTCATGACCCCTTTAATATACTACTGTATGCTGCATCAGCTATATGTGTGTGTGTGTGTTTGTGTGTGTGTGGCCTGCAGTGATGACATCATGTGATACAGTGGTGCCACAGACAGACAGCTGGCACTCCTCTGACGCCGCCCTGATCAACAGCTGCTTGAGGAGCTCTGCTGTCTCACGCTCTCAATGACCAGCACAATCCTCAGACCAGTGATGTGAAGATCAACACACACACACACACACACACACACACACACACACACACACACACACACACACACACACACATCTCTAAACCCAGCACGTGTTTTCACTCACCAGCGGCAGCAGAATCGGGCACCTTCTTCAGCGACGCTGCACACACATCTCCAGGAATACGAGGACTCTCCACATATTTGGGTTTTCTAACCAATCCTTCAGAACAGAGAGAGAAAGAATAATCATCAAGAAGGCTCGTCAGTGGCAGATCTCAGAGATAACAGCGTCTGAATGATGTGAGCGTAAAGAGTGGACAGACTTAAGCTGCAGTAACACTCTCTCACAACTCTGGGAATGTAAACTAGAGGCGGAAACGGCACAGTTTATCTCTCAGATCCGTCTCTGATACTGAGAGTGTTTCTGCATACACATCTGCCTCTACATACAGTCCCAATGCATACATCTATTAAGAAAACAGCCTGTGTTTTTCTGCAAAAGCCTCGCTTTTGCTTTTTAAAGGCACAAAACTGTGCTAGGAACTGATTTTATACACTGATAAGTAAAAAGTTCGCTTACGGGAGGGGAGAAAATAGAAAATTACACTATGTTTAAAAGTTTGGGCTTGACAAGTTTAAAATATATATATAGGCAGTACAGCAAACAGCAATACAGTAAACATATGGCAAAATAATTATTTAAATTTATAATATTTTCTTTTTCTGCTTCATCTCTCTAGTCTTCGGTGTCATGCTTATATGTTAAACTGATGCTCAAAAAACTTTTTACTGATGTAAATAATAACAATTTAAAGAAATAAATAAAAACAAATAAATAACAAAATTACATTTACAAACAAATATAAAATTATTGGATTTTTTTTAAAACAAAAACAAAACAAAAAACAAAACTAAACTAAAACAAAGCAAAACTAAACTAAACAAAACAAAATTAAACTAAAAAACTAAACGCAAAACTAAAAAATAAAAATAAGTAACTAAACAAAAACAAAACACTAAATTAAAAACAAAACACAACGCTAAAAAACAAAAATAAAAAATAAACAAAAGCAAAAACAAAAAACAAAACAAAACAAAAAACAAATAAAAAAGAAACAAAAACAAAAAACAAAAATAAAATAAAAAGACAAAACAAAAACAAAATCAAAATAAATAAACTAAACTAAAAACTAAAACAATAAATAAAAAAAGTAAAAACAAAAATAAAAACAAAACAACAAAAACAAAACAACAAAATAAAACAAAAATAAATAAATAAAAAAACTAAAACAAAACATTAAACTAAAAAAAAGACAATACAAAAACAAAATAAAAAAACAAAACAAAAACAAAACAAAAACAAAAATAAACAAAAACAAAAATAAAAAAACTAAAATAAAAAACTAAACTAAAACAAAACAAAAATAAAAATAAGAAACAAAACAAAACAAACAAAAACAAAACAAAAAAAGAAAAACAAAAATGAGAAACAAAACAAAATCAAAACAAAAATAAAGAAAAACTAAAAAACAAAAATAAAAAACTAAAAACAAAATGCAAAAATCTGGGGTTGCCACAGCGAAATGAACCGCCAACGTATCCAGCATATGTTTTTACGCAATGGATGCCCTTTCAGTAGCAACCCAAAAACATAAACTAAACTAAACTAAAAAAAACTAAAACTAAAATAAAAAACTAAACTAAAACAAAGACAAAACTAAACAAAAAAAATCTAAAAATAAAGGAAAAATAAAAAAATTAATCAAAAGGAAAAATAAAAAACTAAACTAAAACGAAAGATAAAACAAAAACAAAAATAAGAAACAAAAACAAAACAAAAACAAAAAATAAAGAAAAACAAAAAAACTAAATTAAAAAATAAACAAAAACAAAACAAAACAAAACAAAAAGCAAAAATAACAAACAAAAATTAAAAACTAAACTAAAACTAAAACAAAGCAAAAACAAAAAAAAAAAACAAAAAAAATTAACAAAAAATATCTTACAGCGCCCCAAATTTTTGTGTATGTATCATGGAAGATAAAACATTTGAATAAAAATCAATATAAATAAAAAAATAAAACAAGATAATAAAAATAAAGTAAAGTTAAGATAAGTTAACACGATAAGGTGAGATCAGATGTTTTAACTAACTAAACTGTAACTAAACCAAAGCTAAAGCCAAAACCTTTGAACAGTTGTGTAAACGTTAATACACAATAAAATATAACTAACAAACTAAATAACAATATTATGAAGAGTAGTGCATGAGTCTAAAACACTGCATAAAACAGCCTCATATTTGATATCAAAGGCAATACTCTTCACATCTGACATTAAAAGCTTGTGCTATCCTAAAGAAGCAGAATATTCTCAGTTGAGCAAATAAAAAACAGCATCTCCGGCCCAGTTAAGCCTGTAGATTTAAAGCATGTTCCTCTGTTTATGATGGAGGACCTGCAGAGATCAAAGACCTGGAGGCACCAGTCAGATCTGACCAAATAAGGTCATGGAGGAAACAGTGTGTATAAATCCAGCAGAGCTCCACACCTGCTGAACTTTGACCTCGAACTGGTGTTTATCTGAGCTCAACATCCTCAATCCATCAACATCAAATCATAAATGATGCTGCTATGCTTTCTTAGTGTACACTGCTTTTCTTAATAGGAACAACATACAGTTGAAGTAATTATTATTAGTCCTTATGTGAATTGTCTTTTTCAAATATTTGCCAAATGATGTTAAACAGATTCAGGAATTTTTCACAGTATTTCCTATCATATTTTTTTCATCTGGAGTAAGTCTTATTTGTTTTATTTCGGCTAGAATAAAAGCAGTTTTTACATTTTTTAAAAACTATTTTAAGGTCAATGCAACAAACTAACATAAATAAAATTATTAAATAAATAATACAAATATTATCAAATTTATAATATTATACAAATATTATTAAAATGATAAAAAAAACAATTAATTTAACAATTAAATGATTAATTAATAACTAATGAAATAAAATACAAAAAATCTAATCTGAGCTATACGTCTTCAGGTCACGAATCTAAATAACAAAACCACAACAAACTAACATAAATAAACGTGTTAAACAAATAGTCAAAATATGAACAATAATATAAGTAACAAATGAATAACAAATCAACTAAAACTTAAAAAAAGACATGGCCATGTTTATAGAAATAAATAAATCACAATATCACCAAAGTATCATTCTAAACCAATACAATAGAATGCATAAATAAATAAATGCATAAATAAATGCATAAATAATTAAATAAATAAATGCATAAATAAATAAATGCATAAATAAATGCATTATAACTAAATAAATGCATAAATAAATAAATGCATAAATAAATAAATACATGTATAAATAAATGATTAAATGCATAAATAAATAAATGCATAAATAAATAAATACATGTATAAATAAATGATTAAATGCATAAATAAATAAATGCATAAATAAATAAATAAATACATGTATAAATAAATGATTAAATGCATAAATAAATAAATGCATAAATTAAAAAAATAAATAAATGTATAAATGCAAAAATAAATGCATAAATAAATGCATAACTAAATAAATAAATGCTTAAATAAATGAATAAATAAATGCATAAATAAATAAATGCATAAATAAATTAATAAGCAAAAAATGCATAAATAAATAAATGCAAAAATAAATAAATGCATAAATAAATAAATAAATACATGTATAAATAAATGATTAAATGCATAAATAAATAAATGCATAAATAAATGCATAAATAAATAAAAAAATAAATGTATAAATGCAAAAATAAATGCATAAATAAATGCATAAATAAATGCATAACTAAATAAATAAATGCTTAAATAAATAAATAAATAAATAAATGCATAAATAAATAAATGCAAAAATAAATAAATGCATAAATAAATGAATAAATAAATAAATGCATAAATAAATAAATGCAAAAATAAATAAATGCATAAATAAATGAATAAATAAATAAATGCATAAATAAATTAATAAGCAAAAAATGCATAAATAAATAAATGCAAAAATAAATAAATGCATAAATAAATGCATTATAAATAAACAAACGCATAAATAAACAAATAAATAAATGCATAAATAAATGCATGAATAAATAAATAATTAATTAATTAATTAATTAAATAAATAAATAAATGCATAAATAAATAAATGCAAAAATAAATAAATGCATAAATAAATGAATAAATAAATGAATGCATAAATAAATAAATGCATAAATAAATTAATAAGCAAAAAATGCATAAATAAATAAATGCAAAAATAAATAAATGCATTATAAATAAATAAACGCATAAATAAACAAATAAATAAATGCATAAATAAATGCATGAATAAATAAATAATTAATTAATTAATTAATGCATAAATAAATGAATAAATAAATGCATAAAAAAATTAATGAATAAATGAATGCATAAACAAATAAATGCATAAATAAATAAATGTATAAATAAATGCATAAATAAATAAATGCATAAACAAATAAATAAATGCACAAATAAACAAATAAATTAATGCAGAAATAAATGAATAAATAAATAAATTATAATATTAATTAATGCATAAATAAATAAAAGCATAAATAAATGCATAAATAAATAAATGCATAAATAAATAAATAAATGCATAAATAAATGAATGAATAAATAAATAAATAAATAAATAAATAAATAAATAAATAAATAAATAAATAAATAAATAAATAAAACCAACATCTTGCAAAAAAATCTAAAAATCTAATCAGAGCTGGACTTTCTCAGGACATAAAGAGGGGGTGTTTGGGTTAACATGAAATCAACTTTTCACTTTCTCAATGCATAAATATCCAGCTGATTTATGTGCGGCTTATGAAACGTGTATACAAATATTTCGGTTTTTGGGTTTGTATTAATGTAAAAAAATAATAATAATCAAGCTGCTTTATTGTGCTGTTCTTGGATACTAAAATATTGAAATGCACCAAGGTTGAAATATTCAGCGCTGATTTACACTGCCATCTGTAGTCTCCAGCACTGCAATGCAAATAACACATACACCTGTTTCTTTTGCTATGAAAAGTCAATTAATTCTTTATTTATATGATATGCATTTACTTTTATTATTATTTACCATTACTTTTCTTATTATATTACTATTTTTTTTATAATTATTTATTAATTAAATATCAAGTAATATCAAGTAAATATCATGAAATAATTATGCCTAATTTTAATGTTTTATCTGTTTATGCCGAACAGATGTATAAACATTAGCACGAAACATCTACTTTCTGTATTATTTTGTAATTTCTGTAATAAAAAATATATATTTTTGTGTCGGTCTCTTTGTTTTGGTCATCTCGGTTATAAAGAAAAGTTTTCAGTATATCTGCCAGTTAAATTATGTATGTACTTTTCACTCAACAAAAATACTGCACATAAAATTAATCGTCACTTCTACTAACTAACGAAATCTGAATATCCCTTGTCAAACCTAAATATATACGAACAGCACACACTCCTGTATTTCCATCCAAATCCCAGCACAAGTTGTGGCTTCACGCGGAAGAGAACAAATGCACATGTGTGATTAAAATGCATGAGTCTGGTCTCTTTGGTGGAACACAAACAGGTATTAACTCTGAGACGCATGCAAATAAACAGCCCGAGAATAAAAATCAGAGGAAGAACAACAAGAGGAAAAACAACTCATCTAAAACACCGATAATGAAGAGGATATAGGAAACCTTCTGCTGATCGCATTAATCAAGAAGAAAATTACTAGAATGCAATCATGCTGGACACATAATGTATTCTTATTAATATTTCTATTTTTAAAGCATTTATTTCGTCTTCATTTTCTATGTCCGGAGGTAAACCATTAGACTAAAATATGAAATGACCAAATGCCAAACAAAATAGACATAAAATTATATTCATAATTTATGCATTTTTAATTTGTATTATTACTGGTTATATTTAATTCATAATGTATTATTATTAGTAGTTGTAGTATTGTTAATAATAATAATAATAATAATAATAATAATGATAATAATGATGATGAGGATGTTTTATAAATATTATTATCATTATTATTATTCATTCATTCATTCATTTTCTTTTCGACTTAGTCCCTCTTTTAATCAGGGATCGCCAGAGCGGAATGAACAGTCAACTTATCCAGCATATGTTTTACACAGCAGATGCCCTTCTAACCACAATCCAACATTGGGAAACACCCATACACTCTCATTCACACACATACACTACAGCCAATTTAGCTTATTCAATTCACCTATAGCGCATGTGTTTGGACTGTGGTGGAAACCAGAGCACCTGGAGGAAACCCACAGAGAACATGCAAACTCCACACAGAAACGCCAGTGACCTTCTTGCTGTGAGGAGATCGTGCTACCCAATGCCCACCATGACGCCCCTATTACTATTATTATATTTTTATATTTTTATTTTTGTATGGGTGATTACAGAATTGTGGGTATATTTTGCATCTCCAAGATAAACGTTGTATTTTTATTTTTTTTATGAAACAATTTTGAATAACACATTATATCAAGTAAATATACACTCACCGGCCACTTTAATAGGTACACCTGTCCAACTGCTTGTTAACGCAAATTTGTAATCAGCCAATCACATGGCAGCAACTTAATGCATTTAGGCATGTAGACATGGTCAAGACGATCTGCTGCAGTTCAAACTGAGCATCAGAATGAGGAAGAAAGGGGATTTAAGTGACTCTAAACATGGCATGGTTGTTGGCTGGTCTGAGTATTTTAGAAACTGCTGATCTACTGGGATTTTCACGCACAACCATCTCTAGGGTTTACAGAGATTGGTCTGAAAAAGAGAAAATATCCAGTGAGCGGCAGTTCTGTGGGCGCAAATGCCTTGTTGATGCCAGAGGTCAGAGGAGAATGGCCAGACTGCTTTCTGCTGAAAGGCAACAGTAACTCAAATAACTACTCGTTACAACCGAGGTCTGCAGAAGAGCATCTCTGAACACACAACACGTCCAACCTTGAGGCAGATGGGCTACAGCAGCAGAAGACCACACCGGGTGCCACTCCTGTCAGCTAAGAACAGGAAACTGAGGCTACAATTCACACAGGCTCACCAAAACTGGACAATAGAAGATTGGAGAAACGTTGCCTGATCTGATGAGTCTCGATTTCTGCTGTCACATTCAGATGGTCGGGTCAGAATTTGGCGTCAACAGCATGAAAGCATGAATCCATCCTGCCTTGTATCAGCGGTTCAGGCTGGTGGTGTAATGTTGAGGGGGATATTTTCTTGACACACTTTGGGCCCACTAGTACCAACTGAGCATCGTGTCAACACCACAGCTTACCTGAGTATTGTTGCTGACCATGTCCATCCCTTTATGACCACAGTGTACCCATCTTCTGATGACTACTTCCAGAAGGATAACGCACCATGTCATAAAGCACGAATCATTTCAGACTGGTTTTTTGAACATGACAATGAGTTCACTGTACTCAAATGGCCTCCACAGTCCCCAGAACTCAATCCTTTGGGATGTGGTGGAACGGGAGACTGGCATCATGGATGTGCAGCCAACAAATCTGCAGCAACTGCGTGATGCTATCATGTCAATATGGAGCAAAATCTCTGAGGAATATTTCCAGCACCTTGTTGAATCTATGCCACGAGTTAAGGCAGTTCTGAAGGCAAAAGGGGGTTCAACCCGGTACTAGTAAGGTGTACCTAATAAAGTGGCCGGTCAGTGTAATTAAGTGACTAAAAGTTCAAACAAATCAACTAAAAGTTAAAACATGATATGGGCATGTTTATATAAATAAATCAACAATATTTTTAGCAAACTATGATTCTAAATCAATGAAATGGAATAAATAAATAAATAAATAGTTAAATTAGTATAGTATAGTGTGTTTGTAAGAGAAAAAGAAAGGGAGAGAGATTTGAAAATTGTCTATTGTCAAAGTGAAGGTATTTTTTACGTCTGGAGCTCTTGATGTGGGTGGATGCTCACAGACTTTAAAAGACACGCTGTAAAGTCAAAGACCTCTTCACGCACTCACATTTGAGTCTTTCCCCCAGACACAAGATCTTCTGTACAGACAACAAAAGCCGAGGCTAAAAAAGAGAGCGGCGTGACAGACAACACTCCACTTTACTCTGAAATATCCCGTATTCAGAGCACAGTGAAGGCCATGGATTAAAGTTCACTTTTCTGAAAAGAGGAGGTCGTCGTTCAGATCTGCTCAGAGGTCTTTTTTATTGCATTGACTGGTCAATGAAAAACCATCGCCACGCCAATGACAATGTGAGCTTCAGATCAGCCGGATGATTCTGGTTCTACAAAACCCTGCAGAAAAATCTGACTTGTAGATTAAGTAACTTAGGGTGCGTTCACACCTGTAGATCGATTGTTTTGTTCTGAAACAGGGTTTAAAATTGTTACATTGTTGTTTTGTTCTTGGTGCGGTTCACTTTCACACAGCGAAGATTCTAAACGGACCAAAATAGCTAAAACAAGTCACGTGCGAGTAAACTCTCCTCACATTAGTTAGAGTTCCATGCTTTATTTTTCAGTCCTGCTCAGCTGTCACGCATCCTTATTTTAATTCATGACGATGCGCAATAAGACATTATAAGCGAAAAGCCGTGCTTTAATTTTGAATGGTGACACCCACAGACATCATCACCAGATATAAATCAGAGGTAAGACTTGCTCATACAGAGCCGTTGGCTAGAATTATGCATTACAGGCTTTACATTATAGAGGAATAACAGATAAACCAAGACTGCTGTTCGGTCAATTTTCCAAACGCATAAACAGCTTTCATATTTCAGCATGCTTTCATTTGTGTATTTGTCATGAAACGCACATTTACCGATAGGAATGATGACATCCCGCCCTACTCATCATTCTGTCTTCAAGAGTTCACACTTAGCTGATGATTGATTATAAAGCTTGTTTGGCATGCTGTCCCGGAAGAGAGCCCTGAGCTCAGAAGATCCTCGAGCCCTGGGCTCCCTCCCGTTTGCAGGGCGAGAGGGGAGTTTGAGCTCAGTTGGATCTCGATGACTCCCCTCGGCTTATTTGTAGCTAAGTGACAGATATGGATGACTGACGAGCGGTGTAATCACTGAGAGCTTGACTATGGTATAAATTTTATGTGTTCCATTTACTAAGGGTGCGTGTTATTTGGACTGTGGGAGGAAACCGGAGAACCCGGGGAAAACCCACGCGAGCACGAGAAGAACAAGCGAAACTCCACACAGAAACGTCGTCTGGTTTAGTAGGGACTTAAACTAGGGGCATTCTTGCTGTGAGGCAACAGTGCTAATCACTGGGCCAACGTGTCGCCCATTTGAAAAGGAGGGAAAATAGGGTTGGTAGGGGGGGGGTTCTTCAAGACGAAGATACTGAGGTAAGAAAACTCTGGTTATCTATAGTGAGTTAGGAATCATGTGATTGGATAATCGATTATGAGTTGATCGTATTGCTATCTCACTACAATCGATCTGCTCCAGAGTTCGTTTCATTAGTCTCATTCAGGCGATCTCAGACCGATTGTTTTGGAGCGGATCTGAGCGCGATTGCTGGATTCACATATGCCAAACGAACCACACTAACTGGGGAAACGCGCCAGGTTCCGGAACAAAAGCCTAGGTATGAAAGCACCCTTAAGCCGCCTTTCCACTGGACACGACATTTGGACACGACTGTCGGAATACGCCCCCTTGTGGCAATCGCACAGAATTTTCAGTGATGTTGTGCACCATGGGAGAGAAGCCGATTCTCGTGGTGTCCGAAATAAAGTGCAAAAAGAGCCTTTATTCTCCGTGCGTTCACCATGGTTGAATGAATGAATACTAGAATCTCATAGACCTCAAAATTTTTTGGAGGGAATGTGGAGACAGCATTAAAAATAATATTTTTTATTACTCATTTACGAATAGAAATGTTTTTTTAACATAGACTTTTTCTGATAAAAAAAATAACGAAAAAAAAAACAACTATTTCTCATCTTGCACGCACGGACCTGCTTGGACAACACTGGAATACATCACATTCGGTCGACTGGTTGCATAAGGTCTAGTCACAGGAGTTCAAATATTTTAACGGATCCGCAGCTCAAAACGGATCTGAATTTTCCGCATACGGAGATGATCGGAGCTCCCGGACTACTCTCCATTGGAAATGAATGACATCCAGTCTGACACTTGTCTTTTGTCGTATGCAGTGGAATACGACATTCCACTATTAGCCCTCCTGAATTATTAGCGCCCCTGTATATTTTTTTTCCCCAATTTGTTTAATGGAGAGAAGATTTTTTTCAACACTTTTCTAATCATAATAGTTTTAATAACTCATTTCTAATAACTGATTTATTTTATCTTTGCCATGATGACAGTAAATAATATTTGACTAGATATTTTTCAAGACACTTCTTTACAGCTTACAGTGACATTTAAAGGCTTAACTAGGTTAATTAGGGTAAAGTTAGGCTAATTAGGCAAGTCATTGCATAACAGAGATTTGTTTTGGAGACAATTGAAACAAAATATTGCTTAAGGGGGATAATAATATTGAAAAATTAAAACTGCTTTAATTCTAGCCGAAATAAAACAAATAAGACTTTCTCCAGAAGAAAAAATATTATAGGAAATACTGTGAAAAATTCCTTGCTCTGGTAAATATCAGTTGGGAAATATTTAAAAACAAAAAGATTTACAGAAGGGTGAATAATTTTGACTTTAACTGAATATAGTGCTACTCTTTGGTCATTTGAAGTGCTTCTTCTATCCTCACTTTATGTTGTAAGTCCATTGTTGTTGATCAGAGTACAACATATGCAGTTGAGATGCACCAAAAAGGAAAATTCTGGGCCAAATCTAAAACCAAAAGTTCTCATTTGCACTTGATCTGTATTCGCCAATCTGGCTGATCTCATAAACCGATCGCAGGTTTGTTTATGAGTTTACAAGCAAAGAAAGATGCATGTCCGCACCCGTATCTTATACATCAGCAGCCTTACAACACGTGAGAAGGTAAATGATGTGTGGGGGCGTGAGCGATTGCTGTGCATGTGTCACAACAGCTAAACAAAATATATACAGATGTGGTGCAATCTCTGTTTATACAGTTTATTGGTGGAACTCGCGTGAGTGATGTTCTCTCGCCAGTTTTAAACCGCTGTGAGGCGAGTGGAGTGATCGCCCCATTAGAGGTGTGAACCTACACTGGGGTCTCACGGTTCGGTTACGATTATCATGCCATCGATTCGGTTCAATTCGATATCTCGGTGCATCGACGATGCTTTCCATACACAATTATATTTTACGTCACAGCACAAGAAAAATGTATAAATATATTTATTTTTAAAAAATAATTTGTAATACAATTTGTCCTTTAATACCAACAGTCAGAACTGGACCTTTAGGGTGCTTTCACACTTGGTTCAATTGCCTGGACCGTACCCAAGTTCGATTGTCCCCCCTTGCCACCTTCTCGGTTGGTTTGTGTTCACACTGTCTTTTTCCTTCTGAACCCCGGTACGCTTGCGTCATAGAGCTGCTGTTTTGTTTACGGCTGTTGCTAGGTGACAGTCACGAAAGCAAAGCGCCAAAATGGAGACTTCCGCACATCGCGGTCGATTTGCTTTTACTGAATCATAAGTTTTGGACATACAGAAAGCGACTCGCGTCTGTCTGCTGCAAAAATATTATAAACATTCAGAACATCACACAGTGTCTGCAGAAGCTGTTTCTGAAGGAGTCCCGCTAAAGGTACAATACGTGGCGCACATACACACACACACACACACACACACACACACACACGAATGAACGTTATGAAAACGATAGTTTGTTGTACAGTTGCCGGTTCACTTCCGCTATTTGGTACGATTGCATTCATACCAGAAGTGAACCGTACCAGAGTTCGCATGAACCGTACCCCACACCACCTCTTTCAGGCGGACTCGGGTACGGTTCACGGGTGCGCACCCGAGTTCAGAAGACACGTTCACACTAGCTAAACGTACCGTACTATGACGTCAAACGAACCCGGGTGCGGACCAAAAGTGCTAGTGTGAAAGCACCCTTAAATACTCAAGTACATGCACAGAACAACATGAACATTTATAACAAATAAACAAAAATATCCTGCTTGCTTTATGAGTCCTGTCGAGCTGGTTCTTACACCCCTATGACTGGTTATATACACATGCTCAACAGAAAGGACAGAAATGGAGTTTACTTTCACTTTCTCAATCGCAGTGAAACAGCTTCTGCTGTATGTCAGTGAAAGACACACGCAGTGATTTGTGCAGAGTCTCTGGGATTTTAAGTAGTTGGAGTGTTTTAATTACTCGCTGTCCCCTCCCTCGCTATAGTAAGCTACAGCGACATAGCGCATATGAGATGACGTCAGTACGTAATAACCGGTTATGATCTGTTACTGAACCGGTACCGAATTGTCGAGTCTGCATCGCGGTGCACCGAAGAAACGATTCATTTTGACACCCCTAGCCCCCGTGTAGTATCCAACATGACCTCTCCCGGAAGCTCCGCTAGTCTCAAGCATAGTGGCTCCATGATGCCTGGAAATTAGATAAAATACCCTGCAAAAATCATGGCGACGAGAGTGAATGAGCAAGAGAACAGATATATATATATATATATGTATGTATGAAGAGTTCAGATGCAAAAGCCGCTAAACACCACTTCCGCCAAAAATGAGATAATGACATTGAGTGAATGCTTTAGGCACGTAGTACATGTTCAACAAATAGATTTGCTTCAAATTCCAGCGTCAGCGCATTCAGAAATAACAGTTTGTATGCAAAAGCCTCTAAACGCCACTTGCCTTTGACAGCAAAAGCCGCTATATCCCGAGAACCAATCAGAAGGCATGAATCGAATCATTTGTCAATGGCAAATGGAAACGTCCCTTACCTCAAAACTCTGTGCACTATAAGAAAAAGAAAACACACTGTACAGTCGGAAGTGTAGCATGCATTCATAATGTTTTTTTGCGCAGGGATGCTACTTTGAATGAGTCAGATTTACTATACATTAAAAGGCAACTGTGTTTCACGAAAGACAGAGTTAGGAGGCTGTTCTTTTATCCCACATGGATGCTCTGAAGATAAACAAGAGACCAAGACCTCAAGTATGGTGAGAATGAATGAATGACAGCTTCTAAAATTGTCTGAGAGGCATCCCCTTTTTGCCAAGTAGGCCTACCTTGTGTTTTATTTGCTAATGTAAGCTATTTTTAAGAAAATAAATATACTGTATTAAACTCTACATTATTTTTATTACTTCATATTACTTATACACCTGATAAGCTTTTTATATTAATGGACAATGCACAGATATTGATGTTTCACAATGTTTTACACTACATTATTTGAATCTGCCAAGCTTAGTTTACAATGTTTGCAATGCTCTACTTACATTAAATCTAAATCCCAAATATCAGAAATGACAACAGATTGTTAAAATTTAATTAATGTTAGTGTAAATGTTATTGATTAATGCACGCACTTGACAGATTTCATTCATTTTTCCTCTGCTTTTTCCCTGGTTTATCACAGTGGAATGAACCACCACTTACTTAACAGATTTATGTATTTTAGGTGGTTTGTGTAATGTGTTTTATGTTTGGTAAAATAATTTCTAATAGCATCTTTAGTGATTTTCAGCTAGTTACACTGTCTTGTCTCAATAGGTGGATTTAGAGGTTTTTGCATAAAAAGCAAAAATGGATTTAGCTGGTTTTGGCGCAAAAGAAAATCTACCTTGTTAAAAAACCAAATAATTGTCTTAAATTAAATTTTTGAAAAAAAGGTTATTTTACTTACTAGCTAATAACCTTTTCATTACCTATAAAATGAAACTTCTGAACCTAATCAGAGGAGCCTGATAGAAAATGCTCATTTACAAGAAAAGAGGTCTGATGGATTTAGACTGTTTTGCATCTGAACTCTTCATATATATATATATATATATATTAGTCTTAACTCACTAACTAGCATTTTACTGATTGCATTATACCTCGTTTGTGACCCTGGACAATATGTTTTCATTAGTTTTCCAAATTTTGTAATTCAAGTTTTTTTTTTTTCCTTTTTTTTTTTTCTTGTTTATTTCTGCTTTTGAACTGCATTATGTGATCTTGATCTTTCTTCCAACAACTTTTGACCTTGAAAAGTTAGAAAAAGTGACCTTAAATTGACATTTTTAATAGTTTCAGTGCTATATTGTCTGGGTTGGTGTTGTATTTTTTGCTACAAACACCTTATGATAAACTGCCAGTACATTTTTTGTTATTTTACAGACTTATTTCTCTATATATTGTCTCATACATTATATTATTTCAAGTTACTAAAATGTCAATAAAAGTTACTTTGTTAAACTGTAGAGCTGAATTTTCAGCATCAAAAATTGACAGAGCAGAGATCAACATCCCATAATGCAATTCACAATAATAATTCATAATAAATAAACATAAAACATTTGCAAATCACAAAATACGGACACTGTTCATTAACAGTTTTTTTCAGTGTGGCTCACTGCCAATTAATTCCCAAACATTTATAGTGCAATGCCATTAGATTAGAGTTCTGTCAATCTCACAGCTCAAAAAACAGGAGAAGCCCAATTTTGCAGAACACTGCAGAGCACTTCTCTGTTCATTGTAAAGAATGAATTATAATTATCGTCCTATAAATATTAAAATACATTAATGCAAGTTGAAAGCTCCTTAGAGTTTGTACTTCTAATAATAAATTCTCTTACACATCTCTATAATGTGGCGGTTTAAGTAATTGCGATGGGCCAGATGGAAATGCATTTCTGGATCGTTCTCCATAACAGAACGCATGTAAGGTATGTTAACCGAACTAAGAGCTACACAGATGGTTTGCGTGTGAATGTTGAAAAGCTGAAAAGACCTTTATGCTTCAGTACATCCAAAACTCTTACATTTGCACCAACAACACAGAAATGGCAATATTTACTTACATGCGTTTAAGTCAATTTAAGACACACAGCTGACATGGTATATAATATAATATAATATAATATAATATAATATAATATAATATAATATAATATAATATAATATAATATAATATAATATAAGGCGACACAGTGGCGCAGTAGGTAGTGCTGTCGCCTCACAGCAAGAAGGTCGCTGGGTCGCAGGTTCAAACCTCGGCTGGGCGTTGCCGTTTCTGTGTGGAGTTTGCATGTTGTGTTCGCGTGGGTTTCCTCCGGGTGCTCCGGTTTCCCCCACAGTCCAAAGACATGCGGTACAGGTGAATTGGGTAGACTAAATTGTCCGTAGTGTATGAGTGTGAATGAGAGTGTATGGTTGTTTCCCAGGGATGGGTTGCGGCTGGAAGGGCATCCACTGCGTAAAAATGTGCTGGATAAGTTGGCGGTTCATTCCGCTGTGGGGACCCCAGATTAATAAAGGGACTAAGCCAACAAGAAAATGAATGAATAATATAATATAATATAATATAATATAATATAATATAATATAATATAATATAATATAATATAATATAATTATAGACCTTCTTGCTGTGAGGCAACATTGCTAACCACCCTGCCACCCTTGCTAGTTTCATTTAATTTAAATTTTTCATTTATTGAATATTTTTACTATATATTTCAGTGTTCACAGTTATATTAAATTAAATATTAATTAAAAAAAATTTAAAATATAAAATAAAATAAAAAACGTAATTAAATTAAACATAATAAAATAAAACAAAATAAAAAAATAAAATAAAAATAAAATAAATCAGTGTTAATACTAAGCAGGAAGCTCTCTGAGGAGTTTTTTCTTGCATAATTCTTTATTTAAAATGTTGACTCGCTTGACAAAAATCTTATTAAATTAAATATAAAATAAAAAACAAAAATAAATAAAATTAAATAAATAAATAATAAAATAATAATAAAAAATAAAATAAATTAAAAATGCAAAAAACTAAATAAAACAAAATAAAATAAAATAAATCAGTGTTAATGCTAAGTCAATTTAAGGCACACATTAATAATAATATTATATAATATAATAATGTTCCTACAAATAAATAAATAAACAAATAAATGTGTGTACTACGGCCAATTTAGCTTATTCAATTCACCTATAGCGCATGTGTTTGGACTGTGGGGGAAACCGGAGCACCCGAAGGAAACCCACACCAACACGGGGAGAACATGCAAACTCCACAAAGAAATTACTACTGGGTCAGCTGGAACTCAAACCAGCTATCTTCTTGTTGTGAGGCACCATTGCTAACCACCGTGCCGCCCTTGTTAGCTTTACTTAATTGTAATTTTTCATTTATTGTATCTTTTTTATTATATATTTCAAAGTGACAGGAAAAGATAAATCACAATTAATCGCATCCAAAATAAAAGTTTGTTTTGACATTAAATTGATATATTATTTGTGCCGTATATATAAACATTTTCTCAAATATATGCAAGCATGTGTGTATTCAAATTAGCAAAATAAATATATATAGTAGTACACACACCTCAAAAAAAAAACACCTTTTATTTTGGATGCAACTAATCGTGATTAATCTTTGCCCAGCACTTCATTCATTCATTTTCTTTTCGGCTTAGTCCCTTTATTAATCTGGTGTCGCCACAGCGGAATGAACCGCCAACTTATCCAGCATATGTTTTATGCAGCGGATGCTCTTCCAGCTGCAACTCATCACTGGGAAATACTCATGCACTCTCATACACACATACATTCACTACGGACAATTTTAGCTTACCCAATTCACCTGTACCGCATGTCTTTGGACTTGTGGAGGAAACCGGAGCACCCGGAGGAAACCCACAGGAGAACATTCAGCCCAGCACTTCAGTAAAACAAATGTTTTTGACCATTCATTTTAGTCTAAGTTTTTGTTGACTAAAATAACCTTGCAACAGACTCAACATGTACTGAAGCAGGAGAACTCCAGCTGACCTCAGACCAGTGAAAACCCAAACGCTCCAGTAGAGGTCAGTGAGGAGCGAAACACATGTTGTGATGAAAGAGAGCAGGCCATAATACGCTCCAGCCTCATGTGATAGGGCTTTAACAGGATCAATAACTGGGCCGTTTGCAGAAACAAATTTATCTTGAAAGCAGCCGCCACAGTTCAGGCTTATTACGTCTGCTGTGAGGAAATGAGCGGCGTGCTGAAATCAGGATCTACAGCAGGGGTGTCAAACTCTGTTCCTGGAGGGCCACAGCCAGCCCTGCACAGTTTAGTATCAACCCTGCTTTAATACCCTTACCTGGAGGTTTCAAACAAGCCTGAAGGTGTCAATTAGCTTGATTAGGCGTGTTTAATTAGGGTTAATGCTAAAGGAGCTGAGGCCCTCCAGGAACTGAGTTTGACACCTGTGATCTTGTTTATAGTCTGCCTTATATATAGTTTAATTTAATTTAATAAATAAAAATTAATAAAAATAAAAATAATAAAATTAAATAAAAAATTTATTAATTAAATTCATTCATTCATTCATTCATTTTCTTTTCGGCTTAGTCTCTTTATCAATCTGGGGTCGCCACAGCGGAATGAACCGCCAACTTATCCAGCATGTGTTTTACGCAGCGGATGCCCTTCCAGCCGCAACCCATCCCCGGGAAACATGCACACACACTCATTCACACTCATACACTACGGACAATTTAGCCCACCCAATTCACCTGTACTGCATGTCTTTGGACTGTGGGGGAACCCGGAGCACCCGGAGGAAACCCACGTGAACGCAGGGAGAACATGCAAACTCCACACAAAAATGCCAACTGACCCAGCCGAGGCTCGAACCTGCGACCCAGCGACCTTCTTGCTGTTAATTAAATTAAGTTAAAAAATAAAACATAAAAATAAAAAATGAATTAAAATTTTAAAATAAAATAATAAAATAGATTAAAAAAAATAAATAAAAAATATATAAAATAATAAAATATAAAAAAAATTAAAAAATTTAATAAAATATAAAATACAATAAAATTAAATTAAATAAAAAAATATCAAATTGAATTGAATTAAAACAAACTTATTAAATTAAATTAATTATAAAAAAACAAATAGATAAAAAATCTAAATAAAATAAAATAAAAAATAAATGAATAAATGAATAAAATGAAATAAAACATAAAAAATGTATTAAAATTAAATAATTTAATAATAAAATAAAATAAAATAAATTTAAAAAATTAAATAAATAAAAATCAAATAATAAAATCAAAAATCAAATACAATAACATTTAAAAAAATTAAAATAAATTAAATTAAATTAAATTAAAATAAATTAAATTAAATTAAATTAAATTAAATTAAATTAAATTAAATTAAATTAAATTAAGAAATTTTAATACCAAGCAGCAAGCTCTCAGTCTCCCTTGTGAAGCTAATATTGGAAGTGGAAGTGACAAAAACTGCAGTTCATCGACTGGCCACTAGAAGCTACAAAAGATAAACTCCTCACGTTAAAATGGTCAAATTTACAGCAGAAAAAGGTCCCAGCCTCATAAAAAAATAGAGCAGATAGCTAATATTATCCCTCATGAAAACTGTGAGGGGTGGATTTTTTTATAATGCATCCATTTAATTTATATGAAGCCTTAAAATTCTGCATAATGAAGGGCGTGGCCACTTAAGCAACAGGTCTCTCTGCTGCTCACATTCACATCACCTCAGCTGATTCTAGCCACTGAACTTCACATATATATCGTATTTGTGCTTTTTTATGGCTTTATAGTCTCTTTTGGGATTATTTCAACAATTATCAGATTATATGGCATGGTGTGCACTTAATTGTGCTAACAAACCATTCAAGTCTCACACACACTCATCTTCTGTCCACCACATGAAACTCCTCATTGGTTTTAATGACAACATCTGAGCTCAGAGATTCCCTTCGGCGAGACTGAATAAAGTCCATTGGGTCATTATCATCCAGGGTTTAAGACAATAACTCTCACATTAACCGTGTTATTACTTCCACAGTCTAAACACGGGCGTCGCAGTACAGTCATCTTAAGCTCATTCTGCTTATTTTGCAATCCCTCTCTGTGAGTGACTTTTCCCAGAAAATCCTCTGCTTGAACTGATAGACCTGAATTAATATAAACATGATTACAATTTAATTCATGTGTGATTATTACATGTTAATTTGTTATTAATTTTAAACTATGTTTGTAATATTATAATAAAATATAAATTAGATTTTTGCATTTTCAAAAATTACATTCCCCAAAACATTCCCTCATGACATTTTGAGTAAAATACTTCAGTAAAGTATTATGTAAATATTCTAAGTGTACGATTTAAAGTTTGGGATTAGTAGAATTTTTACTATAATTTCTATAGATTTTAGTATTTAATAAGTTTTTAGTATTAATATATTCTATTTTAAATAGATTTCATTTTAAATAAAAAATACAAAATCATTTTATTCATATCTGTGAAGACACATTACTTAATATCACAAATGCTAAAACTGAATTAAGTACATTTCCACCAGGAATCTTTGTTGAAAAGTGACAAAAGAGTTTATTTGCAATAGAACATCTTTACTAACAATATAATGTGTTGTTGCTAAATTAAAATAAATAAATAAAATATTTAAGCACTAAACAATTCAAACAAAGCTAAATTAAATAAAAGAAAATAATAAATTAAATAAAAAAATACAATAAAATATAATAAAATAAAACCTTCCTGACCTTAAATGTTTACTTGGTTATTTTATTTTTTATTTTATTTACTTGAAACATGATATCTCAATGCATAAAATTGATTTAAAACAAATTTTAATTATAAAATAAAATGAAATAAAATTTAAATTATTAAATTAATATTAAATTTTAAAAATAAATAAATTAAATACAAGTTAAAACAATAAAAAATAAAACAGAATAAATTTATATTAAAATTAAATTAAAAATTAAATTAAATTGCCCGTGTTGACGTGGGTTTCCTCCGGGTGCTCCGGTTTCCCCCACAAGTCCAAAAACATGTGGTATAGGTGAATTGGGTGAGCCAAATTGTCCGTAGTGCATGTGTGTGAATGAGAGTGTTTGAATGTTTCCCAGTGATGGGTTGCAGCTGGAAGGGCATGCGCTGCGTAAAACGTATGCTGGATAAGTTGGCGGTTCATTCCATTGTGGCGACCCCAGGTTAATAAAGGGACTAAGCCGAAAAGAAAATGAATGAATGAATGAATAAATTTAACTAAATTAAATAAAAAATGTAATTAAAATTAAATTAAATAAAAAACAAAACATAAAACAAAAACACAATAAAATATAAAATAGAATAAAATCTTCCTGACATTAAATGTTTGCTTGATTATTTTATTTCTTTTTTTTTACTTTTGAAACATGATTCCTCCATGCATACAATTGATTTAAAACAAATTAAAATTAATTTAAAATTAAATTAAATTAAATTAAAAAATAAAACATGATTCCTCCATGCATACAATTGATTTAAACTCAATTAAATTAAATTAATAAAATCAAGAAAACTTGATGCATCTTCCGAACCTTTAGTGTTTGTTATTATTAAAGTGTTGATTATTATTAAATTTTATACATTTATTGTTTTACTTTTGAAACATGAATCTTCCTTCACAGATGCAGCTGATTTTAAAACTGAATGCATCCAGCATTTTCCAGATTACTAGTAGTCAAAACAAACACTGAATCTTACATGTTTCCGGCGTCTCTAACAAATCTCTCCCAGAGGATCTGCTGCTCCAGCGGGATCTCATTTGGACATTTATCTTTCTTTAATTGTCAGACTAATGAAATGAGCAAAGGGTAAAAGCGTCTGAGCGTGTCGCCTTCAAAGCATACGCTGGCTTTTATTCAGAGGTGCAGAATCAACACACGTGAGGGCCAGTTGCTGGAGTGACCACTGAAAAGACTTCAATCCTCTGTGTGAAATCCTCATTAAACAAAGATTAAGTCCAGAAACAAGCAGCGAAGGCCTTTGAAGATCTCAGCTGTTCATGGCCTTGTCCTGAACACAGAGACATGAGGAAAACACCTCCGACTGTGTTTACATACATGGCTAATGCAGCGTGTGTTTGCATGTACACTCGTTAAATCAATCAGCAAATGAACCGACACATGCGTGCTTTTACACCCGGACATTAAGATATCCTATTCATCAAAAAAATCAATCAAGGCTAAACAAATGTGATAATCAATTTAAAAATAATCAATTCAAAAAGCAGAAACAACTGTCAAAATCTCTCAACGCAAGGCAAAGACACAATAAGACTTAGATTTCTGTATGTGTATTAGGTGCATGTATGTGTATATGTGTATACATAAATATTTATGTTATATATATATATATACACACACACACAGTTGAAGTCAGAATTATTCGCCCCCCTTTTAATTTTTTTTTTCTTTTTTTTTAAATATTTCCCAAATGATGTTTAACAGAGCAAGGAAATTTTCACAGTATGTCTGATAATATTTTTTCTTCTGGAGAAAGTCTTATTTGTTTTGTTTCGGCTAAAATAAAAGCAGTTTTTAATTTTTTAAAAGCCATTTTAAGGTCAATATTATTAGCCCCTTTAAGCTATATTTTTTTTCGATAGTCTACAGAACAAACCATCATTATACAATAACTTGCCTAATTACCCTAACCTGCCTAGTTAACCTAATTAACCTAGTTGAGCCTTTAAATGTCACTTTAAGCTGTATAGAAGTGTCTTGAAAAATATCTAGTCAAATATTATTTACTGTCATCATGGCAAAGATAAAATAGATCCATTACTAGAAATGAGTTATTACAGTTTTTTTCAGTGGCTTTGGTGCATTTCTCACAACACTATTTACATTTGCACAACAGTTCATGCATTTCTCAAAACAATTAGTCATTTGTGCACACCATAGTAGCAGTTTCTCATTCCTTCCAACAAACTGCAAATGCTTTTGGACATGCATCATTTGCTTTCATACAACTCTCTGCTGTTTATAACATTATCATTTGCTTATGGCATGTCAGTCAAAATTAACTAAACTTGTGGATGCTGAATAGTCACTCCATATAAAACTAATAGTCCTCATTTCATTACTGGAGTCATTACATACACAAATGTTGAACTAGTTGTCAAAATCTGTCAAGGTAATTTTATTTTAAAAATGTTAAATCTTTTTTTTCTGAAAATGTCTCCTAAATTGAACAATTTCATGAATGATTTACAGACCTGTGTATGTTGTAGGTTCAGTTCCAATATGTACTGCAATATTGTTTACAGTTGTGCACAGCTCTACCCAAAGGAAGGTTATGTTTGTTGTAAATAAGGGTGTGTTTATTCTTTTGCACAATGCTGTGAATAAATTAGAATTGCAAAGATCAAATGCAGTAAAAATGTGAAACAGACATTCAGTGTCTTGTACTCAGATACCTCACTAAATGCAGTGATGTCTAACTTTACTGTAGTTTTCAAATGGCTGTGTGAATAGTATATAGTGCTGCCTTGAGCATTTTCAGAAAGTGTCACCAAAATCTGATTTTTTTGCATTGGAAAAAATGTACAGAGTAAACTGTCATAATGAAAACATGACAAAGCCATTTGACTGTCTCGTTCATAAACAATGGTGTCAGGACTTTTCATCTTGATGACATTGACACTTTCATTGACATCAATACTTGCTTTTGAGGAATCAGCTCTCCATTTTGAGCAAGTGACACGCTTTTGCAGGTTATCCACTAGGTTTTGCAGTTTGCACTAATTGTTTTGAGAAATGCATTAACGGTTGTGCAAATGTAAATAGTGTTGTGAGAAATGCACCAAAGCCACTGAGAAAAACTGTAAAACTATTATATTTAGAAATGTGTTGAAAAAAAATTCTCACCGTTAAACAGAAATTGGAGAAAAAAAATAAACAAGCGGTCTAATAATTCAGGGGGGCTAGTAATTCTGACTTCAACTGTATATGTGTATATATGTGTATATACTGTATGTATATATATATATATATATATATATATATATATATATATATATATATATATATATATATAGAGAGAGAGAGAGAGAGAGAGAGAGAGAGAGAGAGAGAGAGACAGACCGACCGACCGACCGACCGACCGATATTTATACTGGTTATATGTTCCTAAAACAAAGTATAACAAAATCATTTAACATTTCTATTTTACCTCTAATTTCATTATCATTATTAAAAGTCATAATAATTACATTTCAAGTAATTCAAATTACAAGTTTGTATTTTAATTTAATTTGAATTATTTGAAACGTGATTATTATTACTATTATTTTTGAAAATTGGAGGAAAAATATAATGGTTCATGTCTGAATACATCTTTAAGTAAATGCTTTGGTTTGTAACTAATGCAGATTTAAATGCAAATAATCATAACAAAATTACTAAAGTAAATGAGAATATTGCTAAATAAAGTTAAAAAATAGAAGAATAAAATAAAGAAGAAAATGACTTCACAATGCATGAAACTGCTTAATGCTTTTATAAATGCTTTTATGTATGAATTATCCACTCCATTATGCACTGTATCATCTCAATAACAATGAAAGTAACTATGTAATGTAACAATGTAATAAACACAGTTAAGTAAATATGTATTCAGCTGGCACATGACAAATAGTATATAATAATTATTCCCAATTATATGCTTTCTTCTGAAAAAAAAAGGCATTTAGTTTTTTTAATATATCTTTTTTTATTATATTAGCTTGCCTAATTACCCTAACTTGCCTAATTAACCTAGTTAAGCCTTTAAATGTCACTTTAAGCTCGATACTAGTATCTTGAAAAATAACTAGTCAAATAGTAAGTGCTGTCATCATGGCTGTAATGAGTGTAATGAGTTATTAAAACTATTGTGTTTAGAAATGTAAAAAAAAATTCACAAGCAACTGTAAACTCCCCAAGAAAAGTGTTTCAAAAAAACAAACAAGTACCACCTCATCTTTTCCATGTTATTTTTGAGACAACTTCACCCAAAAATCTCCAGTCACATGTATAGTTTTTGTACCACTAGCAAAACTGAAACAACAGCGAAGGCACTGCAACTCGGCTAAAAAGCTGCTGACATCCCGACATGCGGTTTAAAACTAATAAAACATCCCACCTGGAGACTTCTTGCAGGGTCGAGCTGCCATCACGTATGTGTGTCGAGGCAGCAGAGGAGACGATGGCAGAGACATGGAGACTCCTTTAGAAAAACCCAGTCTGATGCCTTCATCTGCAGATGGATAGGGATCCTGCATCCCACCGCCAGCACACCTCCGCTGGCCACTGAGCACCAACGGCTCCCCTGATCACACATACACACACACACAAACAGAAGAAAAAAAAATTAGGATTTCATGATCATCCCAATAAATCTAAAATTATGAATTCATCTGAATAGAGCCATTCATTTCATCTGGTAAAATTGTACTTGATATTGCAGTAAGTATCATAGAAAATTACAATATCGCAACGTTCGTTTTTTTCCAATATGAAGCAGCCATGATTCAGATAAAGCAATACAAACAGACAGACCAAATAGTAACAGAGCAGAGCAAATATTATTGGGTCAACATAAAACACACACACAAAAATCCAAGCATACAGGAACTGACTGGAGCATCACTGTGGCTCAGTGGGTAGCATGATCGCCTCACAGCATGAAAGTCGCTGGTTCGAGCCTTGGCTGGGTCAGTCTGCATGTTCTCCCTGTGTTGGCGTGGGTTTTCTCCGGGTGCTCCGGTTTCCCCTCATAGTCCAAACACATTTTCTATAGGTGATTTGGGTAAGCTAAATTGTCCGTAGTGTATGTGTGTGAATGAGTGTGTATGGGTGTTTCCCAGTGATGGGTTGCAGCTGGAAGGGCATCCGCTGCGTAAAACATATGCTAGATAAGTTGGCGGTTCATTCCGCTGTGGCGGACCCCAGATTAATAAAGGGACTAAGCCGAAAATAAAATAAAAGAATGAATGACTGAAGAACTGACTCTTCTACACCTTTAAACTTCCACTTATAAATTCTGGGACACACTAAGCTGACACCAAACAACTACCGCCTCGCGTTGGCTCACATCTGGCTCCATCTGCACACCAAACGGACAAAAGCAGACTGAAACGAGAGTGCATGTTCTGCGCCTGCGTGGAGGGATGTGTCCATCTGCACCTGTGGGGGGCAGTATATGTTTTCTCATTCACAATGGGCGACTGGACAATCTGGGTGGTACGCTTCCTTGGGGCTTTTCCACACCGTAACTCTCCAGGGAAAGACAGTGAAGGTGGACTCAAAGAACAATATAAGTTTCACATTGTCCACAACTCAAGATTTTAGCTGCTGGCACCATTGAAACTGATGTTTAGCACTGACACAAGTAACCAAATGTACATGTACACTACCTGCGATAAGTCTTGTCGCCTATCCTAAGTTTTAGGAACCACTTATAATAACTTGACTTCTAGTTGATCATTTGGTATCTGAAGTGGCTTATATGAAAGGCAAAGACCTCTAGATTACGCTTACTTTACCAAAATAAAATATGATCATGCCTTGATTTAATGATTTCATTAGGACAGTAAGGTCTGACTTTGCTTAGACTAAAGTCTTGTCACTGAACAGAAATAATGTCCAGTATAGAATATAAAGTCATGCTGCAGTGGAAACAGAATGAATATTGTGTCTGACTCCATCATGAGCTTGGAGGACTGCATCCATACATCTCTGCAATGTCTCAAATCACTTATTAATAAAGTCATCTGGAACGGCAAAGAAAGCGTTCTTGCAGGACTCCCAGAGTTCATCAAGATTCTTTGGGTTCATCTTCAATGCCTCCTCCTCCATCTTACCCCAGACATGCTCAGTAATGTTCATGTCTGGTGATTGGGCTGGCCAATCATGGAGCACCTTGGCCTTCTCTGCTTTCAGGAACTTTGATGTAGAGGCTGAAGTATGAGGAGGAGCGCTATCCTGCTGAAGAATTGTCCCTCTCCTGTGGTTTGTAATGTAATGGGCAGCACAAATGTCTTCATAGCTCAGGCTGTTGATGTTGCCATCCACTCTGCAGATCTCTCGCACGCCCCCATACTGAATGCAACACCAAACCATGATCGACGACAAGACTTTTGTCAGGTAGTGTATATTGACCCTGTGGAGCTGTGGACAGCTGTGATTTTATTTTTTGGATCCAATCGGGGTTAGCACCTGCACATCCCTTTCAGAAACAGCTTCCTCTTGTGTCGACTGTTACTCGTGTTGGATGTTGTGGTTCTACTTGGTGGTTTGCTGAGATTAATCTGGATACCATGGCTCTTGATCATCACAAAGACTTGCTGTCTTGGTGTCACACATGCGCCAGCAATGTATTTCTCTACTGTTTCATACGGAGCACAACAGTTGGATTTCGGAAGAAAAAAACTCTAATCATTTTCCCATATGGAAATACACTCACCGGCCACTTTATTAGGTACACCTTATTCGTACCGGGTTGGACCCCCTTTTGCCTTCAGAACTGCCTTAATCCTTCATGGCATAGATTCAACAAGCTACTGGAAATATTCCTCAGATATTTTGCTCCATATTGACATGATAGCATCATGCAGTTGCTGCAGATTTGGGTCACACTTTATTTTGATGGTCCGTTAGTTGAATTTAAGATACATTGCAACTAATTCTCAGTAGATTATAAGTAGGTTGTTAGGTTGGGGTTAGGGTTGGGTTTAGGGTTAGTGTAAGTTGACGTGTACTTGCAAAGTTTCTTATAGTCAGTTAAATGTCTGTTGAAGGATTGTTAAATGTCAGTGTCAACAGATATTAAGTAGAGAGTCTACTAATACTCAAATGGACCATCAAAATAAAGTGTTACCCAGATTTGTCAGCTGCACATCCATGACGCGAATCTCCCGTTCCACCACATCCCAAAGGTGCTCTATTGGATTGAGTATTGGTGACTGGGGAGGCCATTTGAGTACAGTAAACTTATTGTCATGTTCAAGAAACCAGTCTGAGATGATTCACGCTTTATGACATGGTTCGTTATCCTGCTGTAAGTAGCCATCAGAAGATGAGTACACTGTGGTCATAAAGGGATGGACATGGTCAGCAACAATACTCAGGCAGGCTGTGGCGTTTACACCATGCTCAATTAGTACTAATGGGCCCAAAGTGTGTCAAGAAAATATCCCCCACACTATTACACCCCCCCCCCCAGTCTGAACTGTTGATACAAGGCAGGATGGATAAATGCTTTGATGTTGTTGATGCCAAATTCTGACACTACCATCTGAATGTGGCAGCAGAAATCGAGAATCAGGGTGATACTTAAGGTGATATTAAAAGGTTAAAGCTCTTACAGGTTAATAAAGAGCAGTTGTTGTTTTTTTACCATCTTTTACACATTTCAAATTGTTTTTTTTTTTAAATGACTATGCTGAAGAAAGAAATTTAATGTGATGTTTTAAAATCCATTTGGCAATTAACCAATAATAAACATCAAGGACCAAAAAGTGACACCAATGCACTCTATTGACAGTAAAGTCATTGACTTTCCAAATAATGCAAATAAAGTAAATATTTCCTAACTTCAGCAAGATCATAAGTGATTCTTCAAAGAGAAGAAAAGAGGGTTAACACAGTGAAAAACATATGAAATGATCAGCTTAACAGCTCAAGTGAAATTTGATTGAAGTGATTTGAGTGACACTTTCAGCAATGAGGATGATGGAGATTGATAAATGCATTCATAAAGTCTCAATACGCCACTGAGACTCACTTTAGATTAAAAACCTGGCAAATAAAACATAAATGGTTTTCACTGTAAACCTTCAGAGGAACAAAAACTAATTAGTAGAGCTCAATAATAATACAGCACAACCTGTCTCCAGTGTATTATCATGACACGCTTTACACACACATTCAATTCATCCCTACAGCCCCTTGTTTTTGTAGAATTACTTTCTTTTGCTAAATGTTCAGAAATGCGTTAAAAGATTGATGTTAAATGTCACTTTAAGCTGAATACTAGTACCTTAAAAAATATCTAGTCAAATATTATTTACTGTCATCATGGCAATGATAAAAGATATCAGTTATTAGAAATGAGTTATTAAACTATTATGATTAGAAAGAAAATCATTCCATTAAACAGAAAAATATTCAGGAGGGCTAATTATTCAGACTTCAACTGTATATACACAGTGTGCTCTGTTATATTCCCTCAAATGTAATAGGTCATCTGGGAACTAAGTATGCATACTATTAACTGTAGAATCCCTCACTTAACAATGACAGTACATTATTCTGAATGTGAACAGTGTCTTTCTGGCTTCCTCCAGCTGATGAGGAGCTAAACAAAAACGTCTTGTGTCTGAAATGGCCAGCCAACAGGAAGTCAGAGAGGAAGTCACACCTTTGCTCTCTTTCAACACCCACTGAGGTCACCAACGTCTGGTCAAGCTGACCCCTGACCAGATCCAAGAGGTCACAGCCAAAATAAAATGTGTGAGGTGAGCTTTATTCTGGCCAAAAACAATCACTTAGTTGAAGTCAGAATGTTTCGCCCTCCAGCGAAGATTTTTTTCCTTTTTTTAAAAATTTCCTAAACGATGTTTAACAGATTCAAGATTTTTTCACAGTATGTCTGATAATATTTTTTCTTCTGGAGAAAGTCTTATTTGTTTTATTTCGGCTAGAATAAAAGCAGTTTTTAATTTTTTTAAACCATTTTAAGCTCAATATTATTAGCCCCCTTAAGCAATATTTGTTTAGATTGTCTACAGAACAAACCACTGTTATACAATGACTTGCCTAATTACCCTAACTTTAACCTAATTAAACCTTAATTTAAACAAACAAATTAATATGCCCATCATAATAAAACAAACAGGAAAGCGTGGACAAGGGATGAAGCCGTCTGTCACTTCAGAAGCATTAATAGACGAATTAACATAAAAAAAAAAGAATATTTTGCTTTCAAAGTCACAGACCCCAAACAAAAACAGGTAATTGCTGTAAGAGCTGTCGCAGAATTGTTGCCATTGCACGAAGAAATACAACAACCAGCACCTACAAAAGCACCACAGGCGGCTATATGAGGAGCATCTTGCTAACAAGTCAACTGAAAGTATTGACAGTGACACTCAATCTAGTAGCAAGCAACAGCAATGTTCAATTTCAGAGTTGTTTGTGGCTGTTACACTGTATGAAAAAGGCACCAGGAGATCACTAACGCCATAACTAACTACCTCGCTAAGACACGCTGCCTTTTAATGCAGTGACCAAAGAGGGATTTAAAAACTTTATCCAAATGCTGGATTGGAGATTTTTTTTTTTTTTAATTTATTTATTTATTTGACATGGACATCACAATTACACTGGACAACCAAATGCATTTGTTTAAGTGTTTTAGCAAACTTGCTAATTCTTAACACCTGTCCACAGGAGGCTTGACAAAATTGACAAAATGGAAATATAATAATACACAACATTATAATTCTTTACATGAAATTACTGAAAGCAAAAGCAAAGGCGACATGATCCAACAAACTAATAGTACACTGTTTGTGCAAACACAGCTGTTTTGTTTTTAACAACTTTTCAAGAACGCTACTAAAAATATTGATATTACTTTCTGATTTGAGGCTAACGGGTCAATCATTCCACAGTTTGGCTCCCTTAACAGAGAAAACAGATTGACCAAATGAGGTCTTACACTTAGGCCGTACTCACACTATATACAGTTGCCTTGAATCAGGCCAAAGCACGCTTGTCCCCCCTCCCGTCTCCCCCGACGCCCGCACTCACATTACATTCGGGCCTGGGCGCGCTTCCGTCATCGATGACGCGCTGTTCAGTAAGCGCTCTCTCTCAGCACAGTGGAGATTTCTTTAGTTATATCGTTTAAGTCGTTTGATATGCGGTGACACGCAGTCAAATATTTCGCTGAACAGATCAGCCACTTTTGACGCTCATACACAATCATAAAGTCCTCATGCTGCAGGAATTAGGAAGTTTGCTGAAGGCGCAGCTGACGTGCAGTGAGGGGTTTGCGTCTTTAATAATCTACGACAGTTTGCATTCATTGAACAGTACGAATGATTAATTAATCCATATGAAACAGTGCCTCAAAAGTCACGTCTCGCTTTCAGTTTCGGGCTCAAGCACGGTTGCACTCACACTGTAAGCGTACCGCGCCTGAGCCCAAGTGAACCGCGCTCTGGCCCACCTCTTCCAACCGGTCCAGGGCCACCCAAGTGTACCGTGCCTGAGCCCGATTCAGAGCACTCACACTTCTCAAACGATCCGGGAAACGGGCCTGGGCACTGTTCGAATAGCATAGTGTGAGTAAGCCCTTAGGCACTAGACAGTCACCATTAGCAGTTGCCCGTGTGACTCTTTAAGAGGTTTGATGCCTACTGATTAGATCAGAAAACAGCATTGGAACATACAAGATATACACTTCCATCTAGGCATGGGCCGGTATAAGACGGTATGATAACCTTGGATAAAAATGATCACGGTTTCACTGTTTGACGGTATTGTGATTACTGCTCTAAAATATATTCTTTTTAAATGTCTGGGTAAAAAACTAAAACTTTTTTCCCTTTTGAACACAATATATTTTATTTTAAGAAGCATTTAAAATATTTTGGAGCAGTAAACGTGCCAGGCTAAATAATTCAAATGAATCATTGACTTGGCTGTCTTCATTGGTTTCAAAAATACAGATTCTTTACAATTTTTTGTCCTAAATAACAACAACAAAACATAAATAAAAAAATCTTACTTATACCTTGGGAACAGTATTTTGGCGGTTTTAAAACCGTGACTTTTCCAAACCACGATATACTTTGATAACGGTTATCGTCCCATGCCTACTTCCATCTCGCACATATTTTAGCCATTTTGCAGCACCACAGCTGTACATTCAATGTCGTGATATTTGGTGTAGAATCTGTGATAATTAAAGGTGCTGTATATAAGTTTTTGACTCTTCTAAAGCATAAAAATACCATAATATGTGTGCAGATATTTAAGAAACATCCCAAGTGAACATACTTGTTTAACTGAAAAACAATGCTGAAGTCAGATATTCTGCTTTGAAAATGGGTTTTCCGTGCCGGAACGCTGTCTTTGTTTAGATAAATTTCATATGCAAGATGCCAGTTTAGCCAATTATATGTCAGCACCCTGGGTTGCCTTGTTGGAAAACAGCGTATTTCATTCATTCATTCAGAAAGGCTCTGAAAGCGTGCGTCCGTGACCAAAAAGAACAGTATGGGAGACAGATGCAGTTCCACATGAGGTTATTAATTAGCAAATTACATAAATATTACGAACGTAAACATTAGGTGAGCAGGTTCAATTGTAACCGCGTGTCCTAACAACACGCTGTGACGAGAGAGGCAGTGACCAGCTATTTGGCTGTTTGCACCAGACCAAACACGGCAGAAATGTAAATACAGCCTTTCAGAAGCACAGAATATGCACTCGCTCACGAAACGGTAAGGTTTAGAATCTATTTAATACATGTTAACCCACTTTAACATCAATGTAGATGCTGAATCACTCATATGTGTTTAGTTCTAAAGTTCAATTTCAGACGGTTTATTGTATTTTCAAGATCTGAGGTGAACTTTCTGCTTTCAGTATATGGCAACAAATGCCATGTAAAATGCATTCAAACTAGCATTGTTAGCATTTAGCACAGAATAAAGCACACAAGGCTTACCTGAGGTGATCTAGCTGTCATAGGTTTCTGTTGTTCAGCTGTGAGAAATAGAAGCCATTTCTAATATATCAATTCGAGGTGTTGGTTAGGACAAAAACTCCTTTTAATATGGAAAATATTCCCTCTATCGCGTGTCGTTGTTTTTATTTAGAACACAGTTTAAATCACTCGCTCCTGTACACAATCTGGCATCCTAGCGTACTTTTATTATGATCCAGGAGTGCAATACCTAGTTCAACCACTGGGTGTCAAACTTACATACTGCACCTTTAAGTTTTGACAATATAAGCTACAGAAAGGCTCTTATCAGTCATCTTAGTTTGCTGAGTGTTCTGTTTTTTATAATTATTATTTTTTGTTTGTCTAAGAAGCTACACTATCTTCCTCATTTGAGTTGAACTTGTTTACAGAAAGGTAAGGTCATTTTATTTTATTATGCTTACTGTTTGCTCTTGAGAAAAACAAGCGTTTCATTTCTAAATATTTATAACAAATTTCAATAAATGTTGGAGTCAGTATCTTTTCAGTTTCCTTTTTTAACTAACACTCACCACATTTTAGCAGTAAGAAGCTACGATACAGATTATTGAGCTGAAGCTTGACTACAAAATTAAAATCCCAAATCAAATCACAATCACAACAATAAATAAATAAATAAATAAATAAATAACTAAATAAATAAATAAATAAATAAATAAATAAATAAATAAATAAATAAAAGATTCACAATTAGATTCATTCATTTTCTTTTCGGCATAGTCCCTTTATTAATCCGGGGTCGCCACAGCGGAATGAACCGCCAACTTATCCAGCACATGTTTTACGCAGCGGATGCCCTTCCAGCTGCAACCCATCTCTGGGAACCATCCATACACACTCATTCACTACGGACAATTTAGCCTACCCAATTCACCAGTACCGCATGTCTTTGGACTGTGGGGGAAACCGGAGAACCCGTTGGAAACCCACACGAACGCAGGGAGAACATGCAAACTCCACACAGAAACGTCAACTGACCCAGCCGAGGCTCGAACCAGCGACCTTCTTGCTGTGAGGCTACAGCACTACCTACTGCGCCACTGTCAAAATGAGATATTTTCCCCAAATCGCACAGTCCTACCACCAACTATTGCAGCATAAGTTTCCAGCCTTCCAGCCGCAAACCAGCACTGGGAAACACACAAACATACACACTCATTCACAAACACACTCATACTAGGGATGTCCAGATCTGATTATGTGATCGAAAAATCAGGGCCGATCTCGCGGTTTCAGACTCGATCGGAATCAGACGTTACCTCCCGATCAGGACTCGAATATATTTGTAACTATATATGTATATTGTCATTATTTTTAACACATCTATATTTATGTGGTGGCACAGAGACCTCTTTCCTGACTTCACACAGAAACAGCAACGTGTGCAGCATGACATCACTTTGTTGCAGAGATGCTATTGGTCAAATGCAGGCAAAGTAGAACACGGAAGCAGCTTGAAGCACAAAGCGCGGTCTGGAGGTATTATAAAGTTAATGAGACCTTTTAGTGGCATTGCAAACGCCCTTAATGAGAACAGAAACTGGTTCAAACCTGACAAGGTAGAGATGTTAGTTTTTATTAAGAAAAACATACATTTCCTTCTGTGAAACTTACTACTGTAATGACAGTAAGAGATAAGGCTCGTACACACCGGGACGCTTTTCGTTTGCAGTTATCGTCAGCGTTTTTTAAGACGTTTTTCTGGAATCAAACCCAATCGATTTTCACTGGCGTCAATCAGAAGAGTATGCAAAATCACTCCTTGACGTTAGATGGCGCTACACAACTGTAAGCTTCTGACACCTGCTTGTAACACAGAAGAAGACAAAGTTGACACGCTTGTTGTTATGAATGGTTCAAGCAGCAGCTCTAGCTCTAGCGATGAAGAAATGATGATTGTTCACCAGCGCAATAAGCAGCTCCACGTTCATATCGCCTCTGGGCATCTTCTTCAGTGTGCGCTCGCATTGACAGTGTTGCGCTTGAGCGCCTCCAAGTGCTTTTTACTGTAACTTCAGCAGCTCTGTGCACGTGAACAAAAGTGCCAATCTGATTGGTGGAGAAGGTTTTGACGTGGCGCGTCAAAACAAAAAAACGAGCATGAGGCGTTTGTTTTTTTATGACGCTTTTGCGCCTGCCATTTTGCGCGTTGGTGTGCACAATCACATTGGCGCCATTTATTTAGTCACGAGGCGTTAAACGTCGACGGAAAACGTGAGGAAAAAACGTCCCGGTGTGCACGGGCCTTTAGGAGTGCAGTTCCTAAAAGCATATTACTGGCTTTGCAAACACTGTGGCACTTTTTTTTTTGTTTACATGCCTGCCGGTTATTTTAAGTTGAGGTGCTGTTTGTTTTTATATTAGACTTTTTTATATTTACTGCTGCAATAAAGTCCAAAAGTGAAGAATTTATGCTATTTATTACTTGATAGTTCAAGCCACCTCACAGAAGTGATCAGTTTGTTAACAGAGTTGTTAAAATAAAGGTGAATTAAATGAAAAATAAGAAACATCCTGGATCTGTTTCTTCGATCTTCTTTATTCTATTTTATGTATTATAGAAGTATCGGATCGTGTTTCGGTATTAGTAGATACTTAAAATCAAATGACTTGGACTCAAGGGCAAAAAAACCTGATTGGGACATTCCGAACTCATACACTATGGCCAATTTAGTTAATCAAATTACCTATAGCTAGGCCCACACGGAATCTGCGCGCGCAGATTTTTCGCAGATTTTTCGCAGATTTTCCGCAGATTTTTAGCCCATCATTAATTCTGTTTATTTACTTACAGTTAACTATTTACTGTTAATCTAATTGGATTTGCATATTAAACATTAAATAAAACTTAAAAAGATATTATTTTTTATTTCACATTTTAAGGTTTTAGTTATGATACTCCTAAAATAATTCCGCAGAAATCCGCAGATTTTTACCAAAATTCTCCGCAGAAATAGCAAAAAACGTCCGCAGATTCCGTCTGGCCCTGCCTATAGCGCATGTGTTTGGACTGTGGGGGAAACCGGAGCACCTGGAGGAAACCCCTTGCCAGCACGTGGAGAACATGCAAACTCCACACAGAAACGCCAACTGGGCCAGCCGGGACTCGAACCCGTGATCTTCTTGCTGTGAGGCCACAGTTGAACATTACTTAATTTAATAGTTTCATTTTTTTATTTAGCTCATATAAATTGTTTGCAACCACTTACCTAAATTCTAGATACTTGACTAAATCCAATGGATCTTGTTTTTTCAGTGTATAAATTCTACAGCTTCATTCATTCAGACAGAAAGACTGCAAAGAGAAGATGTCCAACAAAACCATCCATAAAAGCTTTCTTCTTTCAGTCAGATATGAGTAAACTATGGTATGAGAAACAAGTGAACGGCAGTACTTTACCATGATTTCCACTTTGATCTAACTTGTCAAAAATACCACTTTAGAAAGCTTCAAAGTGTTTGGTCAAGCAGCGCTCACAAAAAGCAAGAGAAAAGTGACTTTCACTGAGAGACAAAACAATGCTGAAAAGCCGAGCGTGACATTTGGAGTGGAGGACAGAGCGCTTTTGTCAAACTCTGAGTCAGAATCACTGAGAGAGCAGATTTCAGACAGAAGGATGTAGTCTTCATGTCAAAGGCTCGATGGATATCTGTACCGCTCTGTCATTTCCTACAACCACAGACTGCACACAACAAGAGACGCCACGAGAGAGAGGAGAAAGACAGGATCTTTTATTCTGTCAACTCATGCCTCGATTACAGTACAGTACCATTCAGAACACACTGTAAAAATGGCCGTAAATTAGCAGTTTTACCATATTTTGTGATTCATGTCTTTATTTTAATTTTTTTACCCATTTATTTACAGCCGGGGAAATAAGTATTGAACACGTCAAGTTTTTTTCCTGGGAATAATATTTCTAAAGGAGCTGCTGACGTGGAATTGAACCATATTTTGGTTAAATTTTTTCCTCGCCGCTGTCGCCACTGGCTTGCATGGTTCGGGATCTGTAGAGCTGCGCATCGATGGATTTGCTCTTCAGTGTTTGGACTCTCAGTAGTGATTATTAACCCACACTGAACGGAGCTAAACTGAACTGAACTTAATCTCTGAAAACTGAACTGACACTGTTTCAATTCACTATAATCTTCCATGTGAAGCTGCTTTGACGCAATCTACATTGTATAAGCGCTATACAAATAAAGATGAATTGAATTGAACCATATTTTGGTAAAAACCCAAACAATACAAACATAAAAATAAAACAAAACAAATCAGAAAATTGAGTTCTGTGTAATAACAATAAAATGACACAAGGAGAAAGTGCTGAACTACTGAAATGTGTTTAATACTAGGGTTGGGCGATGTCGACCTGGCATCGTACGATGTCTAATGTGAAACATTGCGATGGATGATAGCATCGTCGTTGTAGGCAGAGGTGAATTATTTATGAATAATTCATTCATTCATAACGAATTAATTATGTGTAGCCTACCGTTTCAACTACCTGACCCGCACGGTCTTTGTTTTACCCATAACCAAGTCATAAGGTAAAGTGGTCAAGTGACCTACCTGTGTCAGTTGCATCGCTTTACTCACATTCATGAATACTCTCGCATGGCATCATGGAGTAGCGCAGCGTGGAAATATAGAATATGTTCACTTCAGAATCTCGTCAGTAGTAGTAAGTCATCCGGGCACTTCTTGCATACTGTTTTTCGAATTCTTTGAATTCAGACATACTACTCGGCTCACATACTGATTTAGCGCACTATATAGTATGGAAGTATGTGGTCTCTGACGCATAGAGAGTGATCTGTGTCGTTATAATGGCGTCGACAAACTTGGTTGGTAAAAAAGCTGCACAACCAACAGTATCTGAGGCTTTCGCTATAATGACTAAGTACAAGCGTAAAAGCAAAAGATTGAAGCAGTGTACTGATGCTGTGACACGTTACCTGATAGATTCAAAAGACTGACGAGTCATTAAATAGAGACAAGATTAATTAAATATCACGTTTAACAACTATAATGAGACGGCATCCAGTGGTACATCCTCGATAAACTGTCTGACGTGCACTGCTCTCTGGGGTTTTGTGCTCAACAAGGGCGGGGGCGAAGGATTGCAATGCCGGCTCATCATTGTGATGTCTATTGGCCATCGGCGATGGACGATGGGATCGTCGATTAACCCAACCCTATTTAATACTTTATATAAAAGGCTTTTTTGTTGATGGCAGCTTAAAGAAACCTCTCATATGGAGAATGAAGTCACATGCAATGATCAGGTCTGAGTTTCTCACAGACTTCAACAGAGTGTAAAAATCTTGACGGTTCTGTGGGTCTCGTCTATCAGATCTGATCTGTAATTTGTATTTTCTATTGGATTCGAGTCAGGTGATTGGCTGGGCCATTCTACAGCTTGATTTTCTTTCTCTGAAAGCATTTGAGAGTCTCCTTGGCTGTGTTTTGGATCATTGTCTAGCTGAAATGTCCACCCTGGCTTCATCTTCATCCTCCTGCTAATGTAGATGTTGGACTGAAGCAGCTGATATTCATTTACACTGGGAAAGGGTAGAGGGTTGCTGAAGAACTACTGAGAGATTTCAGCTACTGTCTGGGCTTTTACACCTCCCTTTTCAGCATTCTTCAAAATATCTTCATTGTGTTCAAGAGAAGAAAGAAACTCAAACAGGTTTTGAATGAATAAAGGGGGAGTAAATGATGACAGAACTTTCATTTCTGGGTGAACTATCCCTTTAAGATACAGTCTACACGGTCACCTTTCTAGGATTGAATAAGTCTCCGACAGGCTGAATCATGACAGGTCGGCCTTCGAGAAGCTAAGGAGAAGAAAAACTGAACAAAAGAGACAGAAAAGGCAGTTTGAGTGACAGTAAAGTAAACTTCTCCACCCTACATGTGCTCTATGTCCAAAGCAAAACCACATGCAGCAGACCAATCATTTGAGAAACCCTTGAAAACAACTAATTATCCTGGTGGACGGACTACTGATTACAACCTCTCCTGACTTTCCTAGCCAATCCAGACTGAGGCTTATTATTATCATAGTCTGCTTATATCTATAAAGCCTCTGATTAGAGCAGGATATCATATACATATGAATAGATATAATGAGTAAGGGAGCAGGTATGATTTTCATTGCATTAATTCTGAAGATCCAGCTAAATACTGGTGCATACAGTGCATCCGGAAAGTATTGATAGCGTAATAGATAGTAAATTCATTTATTTCCTCAACATTCTACACACAATCCCCCATAATGACAATGTGGAAAAAGAGTTTTTGAAATTGTGCCAAATTTATTACAAATAAAAAAGCTGATAAATCTCATGTACATCAGTATTCACAGCCTTTGCTCAATACTTTGTTGATGCACCTTTGGCAGCAATTACAGCCTCAAGTCTTTCTGAATATGATGCCACAAGCTTGGCACACCTGTCTTTGGGAATTTTTGCCCATTCCTCTTTGCAGTACCTCTCAAGCTTTATCAGGTTGGATGGGAAGCGACAGTGTACAGCCGTTTTCAGATCTCTCCAGAGATGTTCAATAGGATTTAGTTCTGGGCTCTGGCTGGGCCACTCAAGGACATTCACTGAGTTGCTGTGAAGCCACTCCATTGATGTTTTGGCGGTGTACTTTGGGTCATTGTCCTGCTGGAAGATGAACCGTCGCCCCGGTCTGAGGTCAAGAGCACTCTGAAGCAGGTTTTCATTCAGGATGTCTCTGTACATTGCTGCATTCATCTTTCCCTCTATCCTGACTAGTCTTCCAGTTCCTGCTGCTGAAAAACATCCCCACAGCATGATGCTGCCACCACCATGCTTCACTGTAGGGATGGTATTAGCCTGGTGATAAACGGTGCCTGGTTTTCTCCAAATGTAACGCCTGGCATTCACTCCAAAGAGTTCAATTTTAGTCTCATCAGACCAGAGAGTTTTGTTTCTTATGGTCTGAGAGTCCTTCAGATGCCTTTTGGCAAATTCCAGGCGGGGAGTGTCTTCCGTCTGGCCACTCTACCATACAGGCCTGATTGGTGGATTGCTGCACAGATGGTTGTCCTTCTGTAAGGTTCTGCTCTCTCCACAGAAGAACGCTTAAGCTCAGACAGAGTGACCATCGGGTTATTGATCACCTCCCTGACTGAGGCCCTTCTCCCCCGGTCACTCAGCTTAGATGGCCGGCCAGCTCTAGGAAGAGTCCTGGTGGTTCAAACATCTTCCACTTACGGATGATGAAGGCCACTGTGCTCATTGGAACTTTCAGAGCAGCAGAAATGTTTCTGTAACCTTCCCCAGCCTTGTGCCTCGAAACAATCCTGTCTCTGAGGTCTACAAACAATTCCTTTGTCTTCATGCTTGGTTTGTGCTTTGACATGCACTGTCAACCCTGGGACCTTATATAGACAGGTGTATGCCTTTTCAAATCATGTCCAATCAGCTGAATTTACCACAGGTGAACTCCAATGAAGCTGCTGAAACATCTCAAGAATGATCAGTGGAAACAGAACGAACCTGAACTCAATTTAGAGCGTCACGCCAAAGGCTGTGAATACTGATGTACATGAGATTTTTATTTTTAATAAGATTGCAACAATTTCAAAACTCTTTTTCCACATTGTCATTATGGGGGATTGTGTGTAGAATGTTGAGGAAATAAATGAATTTAATCCATTTTGGAATAAGGCTGTAACATAAACAAATGTGGAAAAAGTGAAGTGCTATGAATACTTTCCAGATGCACTGTGTATATTTAAAACATGATCACAGATGTTCTATTATTAATGTGAGTTTCCAGCATTCTCCAGCCTCTATTGTGCTGTATTGTGAGGTGACTGTCCTCAGATCAGATGTGAGGGTGTATCTTTGGCTCCTGTGTGTGAAATAAATCTGGCCTCTGGAATGCGAGTCGTCATTGTTAAAGTCTCTAAACACTGAGAAATAAAAGCCCACCAGCTCGTTTCACCTCCCCTCACTCACACTCACACACACACACACACACACACACACACACACACGCTCTCTCAAAACACACAGATGCACACACTCTAATACACACATACATAGACACACACACACACACACGCACACACACACACACACAGAATCAAACAGACACACGCTTTCTCAAATATACACACACACACACACTCTCTCTCTCACTATACATAGATGTACATAGACACAGTGAAATTCACACACTCAAATGTGTGTATTTGAGTGTGTATACAAATACACATCCACCCACACTCAAATACACTAACAGACACATACACAGATACACACACACACACACACACACACACACACACACACACACACACACACACACACACACACAAGTCTCAAATATACACACACTTACTCAAACACATCCGCCCACACTGAAATACACTAACACACACATATACTGTACACACGCACGCACGCACACACGCACACACACGCGCGCACACACACACACACACACACACACACACACACACACACACACACACACACACACACACACACACACACACACACACACACACACACACAGTGTACTCAAACACAAACACACACACACACACTTTCAAACAAACATACAGCCTCAAACTTACACATACACTCAAAATATTTAAAAAGCACAAACACACACACGCACGCACGCACACACACACACGCACGCACACACACGCACGCACGCACACACGCACACAGGCACACAAAAACACTCCAAAGCGCACACACACACACTCAAACAGACACAAACACACACACACACACTTTCAAACAAACATACAGCCTCAAACTTACACATACACTCAAAAATATTTAAAAAGCACAAACACACACACGCACGCACGCACACACACACACGCACGCACACACACGCACGCACGCACACACGCACACAGGCACACAAAAACACTCCAAAGCGCACACACACACACTCAAACAGACACAGACACACACACATACTGTTCACATACACAGTGTAAACACAGACACTGAGACTACAGAAACATGCTCAAATACACACACACTCAAACACACATACAGACTCAAACTCGCACATACACTCAAAAATATTTAAAAGCACACACACACACACACACACACACACACACATATGCTGTAGACAAGTACTGAAACACACGCTCAAACTCACACATACACGTACTCAAAAACAAGAGCACGCACACGCACACACACTCAAACAGACACACACACTCACACACACACACACTGTACACAATAGTGTACACAGTGTATTCAAACACAGACAAACACACACGCTCAAACTCACACATACACGTACTCAAAAACACTCTTAAGCACGCACACACACAGCCACACACACAGACAGTACACTGTAAACACACACACTCAAGCGTACATACAGACTCAAATTCACACATACGCACACTCAAAATTATTTAAAATCTCACACACACACACACTGTACACAATACACAGTGTACACACGGTGTACTCAAACAGACAAAAACAAACACACACATTCAAACTCAAACACACACGCTTAAACTCACACTTAAACACACTCAAAACACTCCAGAGCGCACGCGAGCACACACACACACATATACTGTATTGTACACATACACTTTCAAACACACACTTTCATACACACACGTACATGCACACAAGTCTCAAATATACATATACGCACACTCAAACACATCCGCCTACACTGAAATGCATTAACAGACACACACACACACACACACACACACACACACACACACACACACACACACACACACACACACACACACATATACTGTACACATGTACTGTACACATACACAGTGCAAACACAGTGTACTCAAACACACACACACACACACACACACACACACACACACACACACAATTCAGACTCACACATACACACACTCAAAACCACTCTAAAGCACACACACACACACACACACACACACACTCAAACAGACACAGACACACACACACACTGTACAAAATACAGTGTACACACAGTGTATTCAAACACAGACAAACACACACACTCAAACTCACACACTCAAACTCACACATACACGTACTCAAAAACACGTAATCTTAAGCACGCACACACACAGCCACACACACACACAACACTGTAAAGACACACATTCAAGCGTACATACAGTCTCAAATTCACACATACGCACACACAAAATTATTTAAAATCTCACACACACACACACACACACACACTGTACACAATACACAGTGTACACACGGTGTACTCAAACAGACAAAAACACACACACACACATTCAAACTCAAACACACACGCTTAAACTCACACATACACACACTCAAAACACTTCAGAGCGCATGCGCGCACACACACACATATACTGTATTGTACACATACACTTTCAAACACACACTTTCAAACACACACGTACATGCACACAAGTCTCAAATATACATATACGCACACTCAAACACATCCGCCTACACTGAAATGCATTAACAGACACACACACACACACACACACACACACACACACACACACACACACACACACACACACACCACACACACACACACACACACACTGTACACATGTACTGTACACATACACAGTGCAAACACAGTGTACTCAAACACACACACACACACACACACACACACACACACAATTCAGACTCACACATACACACACTCAAAACCACTCTAAAGCACACACACACACACACACACACACTCAAACAGACACAGACACACACACACACTGTACAAAATACAGTGTACACACAGTGTATTCAAACACAGACAAACACACACACTCAAACTCACACACTCAAACTCACACATACACGTACTCAAAAACACGTAATCTTAAGCACGCACACACACAGCCACACACACACACAACACTGTAAAGACACACATTCAAGCGTACATACAGTCTCAAATTCACACATACGCACACACAAAATTATTTAAAATCTCACACACACACACACACACACACACTGTACACAATACACAGTGTACACACGGTGTACTCAAACAGACAAAAACACACACACACATTCAAACTCAAACACACACGCTTAAACTCACACATACACACACTCAAAACACTCCAGAGCGCATGCGCGCACACACACACATATACTGTATTGTACACATACACTTTCAAACACACACTTTCAAACACACACGTACATGCACACAAGTCTCAAATATACATATACGCACACTTAAACACATCCGCCTACACTGAAATGCATTAACAGACACACACACACACATACTGTACACATGCACAGTGTACACACAGTGTACTCAAACACAGACACACACAAAATTCAGACTCACACATACACACACTCAAAACCACTCCAAAGCACACACACACAAACAGACACACTCAAACAGACACAGATACACACATACATACTGTACACATAACACAGTGTAAACAGACACTGAGACTCTATTACATCCAAAGACACTCACACACTCAACCACACATACAGACTCAAACTCACACATACACACACTCAAAAATATTTAAAAGCGCACACACACAGGACAAAGGGCCGTAACCTTGCAAGGGATGCGCTGCTTTATTCACACAGAAGCAGGCGTTTAGTATTCAGACTCTGTGGTTTGGTTGGTCACACACACACACACACTCTTGTGTTTGAGTGTAATTACTGACCCGTGGAGCGTCCACATATACTCCAGCTCATGCTTTCATTTCAGATCAACGTCTACAGGACAGCAGAAATTATGCTCTCTCTCTGTGTGTGTGTGTGTGTGTGTGTGTGTGTGTGTGTGTGTGTGTGTGTGTGTGTGTGTGTGTGTGTGTGTGTGTGTGTGTGTGTGTGTGTGTGTGTGTGTGTGTGATTCAGTGGAATTTTTGTTAAATCTACAAGTGTGCAGAACAACAACAATGACAGAGAGAGAGAGAGAGAGAGAGAGAGAGAGAGAGAGAGAGAGGAGGAGGAGGACAGGAAAACAGGAGAAAAGAGAAGGAAGAGTGCAAGAAAAAAAGGTTTCCCCCACTGTCCAAACACATGCGCTATAGGTGAATTGAATGATCTAAATTGTCCGTAGTGTATGAGTGTGTGTGTGAATGAGTGTGTATGGATGTTTCCCAGTACTGGGTTGCGGCTGGATGGGCATCCGCTGTGTAAAACATATGCTGGAATAGTTGGTGGTTCATTCCACTGTGGTGACCACTGATGAATAAAGGGAAAAAGTACAAGGAAAATGAATGAATGAATGAATGAACGAACATGTAAAGACTAAGAGTCCAAGCAAGATGAACAGAAGATAAGAGAAGACAGGGTGAAGGAGATGAGATGTGACGAAAAAGATGAAAAAACTAACAAGAAAATTATGAGATAGAGAAAAAATAAGAGGAAGATGAAAAAAAATCAGATAGAAGATGAGCAAGGGGGAAAAAGAAGAGCAAGAATGAAAAGGAAAGACAAGAAAGAACAAAGAGTAAGATGAATAAAATGAGAAAGAAAGGAAGAAAGGAAGGAGGAAGTGGGGGAGAGTGATGCAAGTCTGGGTCACACCTCATGTCAAACTTATAACAAAACTAAAATAAAGTAAAATTTAAAAATTTAATTAAATTATATTCAATTAATTTTTATTAAATTATTTTTTTAAATTAAGTTAAATGAAAAAAATTAATTCAATTCAATTCAAATTAAATTAATTTAAAAAATAAATAAAATTAAACAAAATTAAATAAATGAATAAAATACAATTAAAAATAAATAAAATAAAATAAAATACAATTAAATAAAAAATAAATAAAATAAACATAAATAAAAAATAAACAATTAAATAAACCTAAATAAAATTAAATAAAAAAATAAATAAAATAAACAAAATAAAACAAAATAAATAAATAAATTTAAATAAAATTAATTTAAAAAAATAAATAAAATTAAATAAACCTAAATAAAATTAAATAAAAAATAAATAAAATAAACATATAAAATAAATAAAATAAACCTAAATAAAATTAAATAAAAAATAAATAAAATAAACATATAAAATAAATAAAATAAACCTAAACAAAATTAAATAAAAATTTATAAAATAAACAAAATAAAATAAACCTAAATAAAATTAAATAAAAAATAAATAAATAAATAAAAATATATAAATTGAAATTAAATTTATTTAAAAAATAAATAATAGAAAATAAAAGAAAACAAAATTTAATCAAAAAATTAAGTAAATTAAAATTAAATTAAATGCATTTAAAAATAAATAAAACAAAAAAAATAAAAAATAAATAAAATATACCATTTTTATATATGCTTGTCATCAGTACTCATTCTGGCATTGTTTAACTATTTAATTACACATTGCAATCCTGCCTCAGAATATGCCTCAAAGGAAGACATTATTTCTAAAGCGCTTGTACACAATGATCCCTAAGTAGGCAGCTCACTATATTTGGTAAAACAGCAGGAGAGCCAGATCCACTCACTAGAAAAATAGCTGTAATTCACTGGAGACTTTCTTGCCAAAAGCACAAAAGATGCTGGTCAGTTAATGTGATGGACACCACAAACAGACAGACATCAGAAGATCAGCACTTTCCCATCATCCTCTGGAGCTCCACATTACCCAGATCCTGCATAAACGCTCCAATCGGCATCTCTGGGAAACAGTCTAGTCTTAAACTCGTGTCTTTATGTGAAAGAATGTCCAACACTGAGAAAAACTTTCCAAGCAGGTATTATTTTTAGTAAACCAGTTTGTGTAGATGAATCAGCTCAAATTCAGACATTAAGTAATAATAATAATAATAATTCCTTACATTTATATAGCGCTTTTCTAGACACTCAAAGCGCTTTACATATTGGGGGGAATCTCCTCATCCACCACCAGTGTGCAGCATCCACCTGGATGACGCGACGGCAGCCATTTTGCGCCAGACCGCACACCACACACCAGCTGATTGGTGGAGAGGAGACAGAGTGATGAAGCCAATTATGATATGGTGAGGGTTCGGAGGCCATGATGGACAGAGGCCAGTGGGCAGATTTGGCCAGGATGCCGGGGTTAAACCCCTACTCTTTCTCGAAGGACATCCTGGGATTTTTAATGACCACAGAGAGTCAGGACCTCGGTTTAACGTCTCATCCGAAAGTCTTGGCTACATCTTGGCTATTTTAAGCAGATAATGCTCTCCAAAACAGTGCAGTGTTCAAAATTGCATTAAATACTTTTTTAAAAAATCTGCGTATACCTGCCACCCTCACTTGGGAAATCTTTGTTTACAAAAAGTGGAAGGAATATGGTATACAGTGCATCCGGAAAGTGTTCATAGCGCTTCATATTTTTCCACATATTTTAATGTTACAGCCTTATTCCAAAATGGATTAAATTCATTTATTACCTACACCGTACGAAGTTTGGGGACTACAAAAAAATACATCCGGGCTAGTGAGATCACAAGCGCTTCAGGTTACGCGGATTCACCCCGCACAGCGAAGGGGCGTGGCCAGAGGCACTGTAATGTAGCAGAGAAAGCTAAATTGGCGTCCAAACGCTGCTATTTTCACAGAGCTTCTTCTGTGTCTGTATTTGGGCTTCCAAAGGACACAACACAAAGACAGAAGTGCTCTCAGTTTAATTTTAATTATGTTCCAGAGAATTATACAAAAGATATAGCTCTAGCATTTGACAAAGGACAGCAGAATCTCTCCCAGTTCAGTGCTGGATTCGGCTAAAAACTCCTCCAATCGACGAAGCTGTGGATTGTGAGCCACAACCTGTAAGTGTTTTTATTTGTTAAAATGAATCTATGACATGCACAGTGTCTAGTGTTAACAGTATGTTGTAGCGAGGACGTAAACAAGGATGTAAACAACGGGAAATGCTGTTTGACAACGCTAACAATTTAGCTACAAATATACATATTTATCAGGCAAACCGCTGTAAACAGCCACAATCTTCAGCAGCGCTGCAGCGTCTCTCTATGCGGACGCTTTCCCTGTGTTCCACATCTCAAATAATGAACTCACAAAAGATATGTGAACAATTCATATTACTTACAGACAGGGCTTGACATTAACCTTTTTGATCACCAGCCACGGTGGCTAGTAGTTTTCCAACATTACTAGCCACTCTCCATTTTCACTAGCCACAATTTCATTGTTGGGAAAATTATTTTTATATAAATATGACTTTGATTAAAATTAAAACTAAAATTTAAAAAAAATTAAAAAACTAAAATTACTTGATTTAGATGTTGCGTTTTCTCCACATGCCTCATTCATTTCACTTTTTGTGTGTCGTGTATGAGTAGCTCAATGTTCATGAGCAAATGGGTCATGGTTTCATAGTATTACAATTAGTTTTTATTTCACATCATTTTCAGAGCTCAAAATGAAAGATTTACCAAATTTATCTCTGACCACACTAAACATAAACAATTCATTATTTCTTAGCCACAAATTTTAAATGTGTCAAAACAAGCAAAATATAGCTGTTTACTATACTTTAACAAAACATATGCACAGTAATCTGTCCTGGCTAAAGGTCCCAGATCACCAGTTAACTACACATAAATAACAATTAAAGCAATGTTATTGTAAAAAAAAATGATAATTAAACCACATTACGCAAAAGAAAGCAGGTAAAAAACATACCGCGTGATAATGAAAGGATGATAACGCACACACGGTTAATGTTAGACCCATAAATAATCTGTTCAATAATGGTTAAAGTGAAAGCAACCGGTGCTGCTTACAAAAATACACATCTGGAGCTCTTGAAAGCAGCAAGACAGTGGGTGCATGTTCATCTCTTTTTGTCTAGTCTATTTGAAAGAGAACCAATCCCACAGCTGTGTTTCTAGCAGGTTTCTAGTCACAGTTGCTTCACGCAGGGAAACGAGAGCGCGCACGCGTTTTAAACAGTCGCGCTCATCACCTCAGCTGTTGGCGCAGTGATCGTCCTTTCATTCGGTATTTATCTGCTTTTTTATTGCTCACGCGAACGTCAGTCGTGTTGCTTCTCAATTCTAAGATCGCCTTTGCATGCATATTGGACCATCCTTATTGTCTAACCCTGTTTTTATGAATTATTATCTGGGAAAATTATTTTCAACCAGCCAAGTGGCTAGTGGGAGTGTCTGTCTTACCCGCCACCACTGAAATCTACCCGCATTTGGCGGGTTGGCGGGTGTTAATGTAAAGCCCTGCTAACACATACTTATAACCCGAATATATGTGAAAGACACTCGTCAGATGTTATTTTAGAGAGCAGGTGTAAGGTTCAGCTGTGTCCTCTTCATTTTTCTGTCTGATTCAGGCAGCTAATGCTGCTAACAGCTACTCTGACTGACTGTTTACACAGTGCAAAAGACCTTGAAAGCGTGTGACGCTTCCTGGAGACGTAGAGCCGATCTGCGAATCACAGCACATTATGTTAGCTGACTAATCAGAGCCTCTTGAGATCGGGCCTTTCAGAGAAACTAGGAAATATGACAGTCCTTTTCATGTTAGCTGAGTGGCGGTATATAATCAAAGTAAGATATATGGAAAAAATAACATGATTTTTCACAAATGAAGCGTGAGCACACATTGCTTTGCATCTTATAAACACAAAGAAGCCTTAAAAATACACTCTGGAGCACCCCTTTAAAGGCAGATGCCATCATTAGCAGCATAGCGCAGAAACGCCATTGAAAATACTGGGGTAAATTGAATTTCCATATTTTAAAGACATGGCATGGTAAAATGGAATTTATTGCAGTGCTTCTTGTTTGGTCTGATACCCACTTTATGTTGTATCTCAGCCAGGCAATGAAGATCATTGATTATTTAAACAAATCATATCTTAAATGCGGCCATTTTGTATAGGATGACAATTCACCAGAAGCCCTGGGGCTGGCTGACTGAAATTAAAAGGCAGTGTGCATATACCCCATAGAACAAGACACTTGATCCTACTTCTACAAAGATGCTCGGCATCATTTCCTATCTTGGAACCAACAAAGGCCTCCAGCATTTCATTTCTTGAGTGTTGACACAGATCAACACATAAAACAATTCTTAAATAAAATCTCATCTTTAACCTAAAAACTGTGCCGAATAAGTGTGTAATTGTCTGCTCTTTAAGGATTTGGCAGATGCTCTGGGCTCAGGGAGGTAAAAGCTCATCAAGGTTAAACGTGCTCAGTCACATTTACGAGTCTCGAGACTTCAATGAAAACTTTACTGATGATGTGCAAGGACAACATCTCCACACGTCTCCTGTAAATCTGAGGAAAACCTTCTGCGCTCTTAAAAAAGATGTGTGACGGAACGGTTTTATTTGCAGCTTGAAGGATTTATTCACCCAAAACAATTCTGCATGACTCTTTCTAATAGATCAACTGAATTCTTTCTAACATCAACTGAATTAAGTGGTTCATTGTTTAGTAAAACCATTCAAAAATGAAAACTATTATAGATGAAAACTATTTTAGCCTGTACTCAACAGGGGGAAAACATCATGCATAATGATTTTTGTAATGGCATAAGCATCAACTATTGACAATTGTCATTTGAAAGACCAGAAGCTAGTTATTATTTTTGGTTATTACACGGCTGTCTAGAATACTTCATTCGAATTGGTCAGTCACAACATTTCAAGGCATGTTATTTCGAGATAACAACTGCTGAATAACACATGCTCATTTGGGTATTTGGAATCACCTTGAATGTCAGTGAATACATTCACATCCATATACTTACATTCACATTCATATGTATCTGCAGTTTTTGACTGTTTGGTACCGTCTTATGAATGAATAATACGTCGGTTATGCTTTATTTGGACGGTTTCGTTTCTGTCAGCTTTGCGTTTTTGACTGTTTGGCGCCATCTTGTGTCTGAATAATGCTCAGGTTAGTGTATACTCCATCAGCTTTTTTCGTTTCTGTCAGCTTTGCGTTTTTGACTGTTTGGCGCCATCTTGTGTCTGAATAATGTATAGGTTAGTGTAGACTCCATCAGCAGTTTTAGTTTCTGTCAGCTTTGTGTTTTTGATTGTTTGATGCCATCTTGTGTCTGAATAATGCACAGGCTAGTGTATACTCCATCAGCTGTTTAGTTTCTGTCAGTTTAGTGGTTTTGACTGTTTGGCGCCATCTTGTGACTGAATGATGTGCAGGTTAGTGTATGCTCCATCAGCTGTTTTAGTGTCTGTCAGCTTTGCGTTTTTGACTGTTTGGCGCCATCTAGTGTCTGAATAATGTGCAGGTTAGTGTATGCTCCATCAGCTGTTTTAGTGTCTCTCAGCTTTGCGTTTTTGACTGTTTGGCGCCATCTAGTGTCTGAATAATGTGCAGGTTAGTGTATACTCCATCAGCTGTTTTAGTTTCTGTCAGTTTAGTGGTTTTGACTGTTTGGCGCCATCTTGTGACTGAATGATGCGCAGGTTAGTGTATACTCCATCAGCTGTTTTAGTGTCTGTCAGCTTTGCGTTTTTGACTGTTTGGCGCCATCTTGTGACTGAATAATGTGCAGGTTAATGTATACTCCATCAGCAGTTTTAGCTTTAGTCAGCTTTGCGTTTTTGACTGTTTGGCGCCATCTTGTGACTGAATAATGTGCAGGTTAGTGTATACTCCATCAGCTGTTTAGTTTCTGTCAGTTTAGTGGTTTTGACTGTTTGGCGCCATCTTGTGACTGAATGATGTGCAGGTTAGTGTATGCTCCATCAGCTGTTTTAGTGTCTGTCAGCTTTGCGTTTTTGACTGTTTGGCGCCATCTAGTGTCTGAATAATGTGCAGGTTAGTGTATACTCCATCAGCTGTTTTAGTTTCTGTCAGTTTAGTGGTTTTGACTGTTTGGCGCCATCTTGTGACTGAATGATGCGCAGGTTAGTGTATACTCCATCAGCTGTTTTAGTGTCTGTCAGCTTTGCGTTTTTGACTGTTTGGCGCCATCTTGTGACTGAATAATGTGCAGGTTAATGTATACTCCATCAGCAGTTTTAGCTTTAGTCAGCTTTGCGTTTTTGACTGTTTGGCGCCATCTAGTGTCTGAATAATGTGCAGGTTAGTGTATACTCCATCAGCTGTTTTAGTTTCTGTCAGTTTAGTGGTTTTGACTGTTTGGCGCCATCTTGTGACTGAATGATGCGCAGGTTAGTGTATACTCCATCAGCTGTTTTAGTGTCTGTCAGCTTTGCGTTTTTGACTGTTTGGCGCCATCTTGTGACTGAATAATGTGCAGGTTAATGTATACTCCATCAGCAGTTTTAGCTTTAGTCAGCTTTGCGTTTTTGACTGTTTGGCGCCATCTTGTGACTGAATAATGTGCAGGTTAGTGTATACTCCATCAGCTGTTTTAGTTTTAGTCAGCTTTGCGTTTTTGACTGTTTGGCGCCATCTTGTGACTGAATAATGTGCAGGTTAGTGTATACTCCATCAGCTTTTTTAGTTTCTGTCAGCTTTGCGTTTTTGACTGTTTGGCGCCATCTTGTGTCTGAATAATGCGCAGGTTAGTGTAGACTCCATCATCTGTTTTATTTTCTGTCAGCTTTGCGTTTTTGACTGTTTGGCGCCATCTTGTGACTGAATAATGTGCAGGTTAGTGTATACTCCATCAGCTGTTTTAGTGTCTGTCAGCTTTGCGTTTTTGACTGTTTGGCACCATCTTGTGTCTGAATAATGCTCAGGTTAGTGTATACTACATGAGCTTTTTTTGTTTCGGTCAGCGTTGCAATTTTGACTGTTTGGTGCCATCTTGTGACTGAATAATGTGCAGGTTAGTGTATACTCCATCAGCTGTTTTCATTTCTGTCAGCTTTGCCATGTAGCAATGTAATAGGCAGGATAAAGTACATCCAGAATGGTTGTTTTCACAGAAAAAAAAGCCATTTAGGGCTGCTGATAAACCTGTCAGGCTTTATTCTGTAATAACAACCTCATAGATGTACTTTATCCCTAACATCATCTTAATTCCTGCTTTTAGGACTATATTTTAAAATACAATAGTTTAATTGACAGATTAAAGGATTCATTCTACTAAAACAATCCCGTATGACTCTTTAAATGAATAAAAAAAAAGCATGAGAACTATTTCAGCTAGTATTCAATACAAAATAAAAACAATAAAGCATACAAGTCTGGCATGATGGTGATAAAACGATGACATAATTGTCATTTGTAGGTGAACTTTAAAAGATGAAAAGCTGCTTATTAGTCTTGTTTAACATCATCCTAATCCCTCCATTAAGGACCATATTTAAAGGATACGCTGACAATGAGCCATATAAGCTGTGAAGAGTGACAGTAAGAGCTGAGATTACTGATGTCTGAGCCGCTGAGGAACACAATAGTCAAGCTCTAGAGGTAAAATACGCTCTGTTTTCTGCATATGGAAATTGATTTTCAGTGCCAGTGTTTAAAGCTGTCAGGTCAGACAGTTAGTGTTGAAGAGAAAAGCTCAGTGTGGAAGAATCAGGGATGAGCGGGATTAACACACACCATTAAGCAGGAATGGAAACAACAGCACAACTGCATGAGCGGACATCAGGAAGAGCCAGGACACACACACACAATCCCATCAGCAAACACACAGAGGCCTCTCAACACCAGCACGACACGCATTCAGACATGACAAAAGTATTTGTGAAGGAAATCTAATATGCTCACACCAAGACCGCAATTAATTAGCTTGATTTCAAAAATACAGCAAAACTTATAACACAAAATAGCTGCTTTCTATTGAGATGTTTTAAACGCAATTAGTTCCTGGGTCCTATCATACACCCGGCGCAATAAGGTGCAAGACGTGTTTGGCGCGATTTGTTGCTATTTTCAGACCAGTGCAACCCTAATTTTCAAGTTTTGTACCACGTTGTTTAAATAGCAAATCCATTTGCGTCACTTTGTGGACTCATGGGTCTGATGCTCTGAAACGGAAATGTGTTAAGGTGCATAGTTGGCACGTTGCTATTTTGAGGAACTGAAATAGACAGAGCCATTGACCAATTAAAAACGGCTCTAAAGTCCAGCATAGAGAGCATTAGTTATGCATCTATGCAGCTCCAAACACTTACACATTGCTTAATACAGCAATACACAAATATCTTTACAGATGAAACAAAAATTAAGGATTAAAATATTACAAAATGATTATTTTCTACATAAATATAAAGACCACTGCCTCCATACCTTCTTCACCTCAGGGAGCTTTTTCAGTTTATTCATGACACTTTGCATTTGTATAATGTTGTTATTAATATTAGCAGTATTATTTATTATATGCATATTTATATTTGCTTTAATAAGAATAAGTTTAGATTTGTCCACCTGTGGGGTTTTGGAGACGTCTGAATCACCATATGGGGCATAAGAACAGGACGTGTGTTTGGATATAACTCAGTTTTTTGACCACACTTCATTATTATTGTTCATTTATTCCTTTGCTGGAAATTAGAACTGAATTTAGAAATAGTTCTGAAACAAATCTTTGCGCTTAACAAAATAAATTAAATATGTCGGCTAATGGATGTCTACAGTGGAGTGAGTTTCCACCGTTTCCTTACTCCACCAAAGTAAAGGAGTAAAGTAAAGAGTAAAAGTAAAGAGGCTGAATGGAGAAGGCTCGTTCTTTATCCGCCATGTAAATAGCAAATGCACCATGGCACGGCGTAACAGACTCTTAAAGAGAATGGGAGATGATACTTTGATTGTTTTAATGCACGTTTTGCTCAAAACACACCCAGAACTCTTTAAGAGAATAAGCACAACCCTGTTAGACCATGCATAAAGTGTATTTTTCCATCCTTAAAACAGCAAAAGTGGATTTGGACACGGCCTTAATGCTTTTGCACCATGCATTTTAGACTTTGCGCCTAGATCTGTAAAATAGAGTCCCCTGTGTTTTGAGAATCATCTGCAGTGTCACATGATCCTAATATGCTGCTTTTTTGCTTTTATTATGGTACATTTTTAAACAGTTCTTATATTAAATTAATTATTATTATTATTTTATGATTTTTGATTAGTTCTTTATTTATTTTTACTTTATTATTTTAACTGGATTCATTTAAACTAAACTGTTAAATGCATTTTATTTCCTGCATCTTAATGTTTTTGGGGGGTTTTCGGTTACACTATATGGGCTCTATGCACAGCTAGAGTTTTAAAGCCAATGATAAACCTCCGGTGAAAGCTTTATGCAAGTATTTTCAATTTCACAAGGTTGTTTTTACAGCATCGATGTTGTAATGTAATCACAATACATTCAGTTAAATAGACTTAAGCATTCATTTAGTTGTTCAAGCGTAAAACGAGATGAAAGACAGTTGTAACTACTAGCGACGCCAGTAGCAACAAGCTAGCGCAGAAATTCCTTTGAAAATACTGGGGTAAAATAAACTGTCATATTTTAAAGACAAGGCAGGGGGAAATGGATATTAATGCAGTGCTATCATATATGTAACAGGCAGTGAAGATCGCTGATTTTTCAAGAAATCAGATCTTAAACGTGACAATTTTGTAATGGAAAGACAGTTCACCGGAAGTCATTGGGCTGCCAGGCTGAAAATTAAAGGTCCATGTGCATATAGCTCATTAAGGAGTCCTTGTTACAGTGTAACTAACATTCAACTACTGAGTAACTAATTAACTGCATGTACTTACAGTACTATTAGGGTTAGGGTTAGAATGAGAGTTAGTGGCATTTTAATGAAGTATAATTATTAACTGTAAATACTATAGTAAATACATGGACATGTGTTATTATGAAGACACATTTATTATGAACACCTTAAAATAAATTTACCTTTTTATCTATTTTAAAGTATTATGTTTAGAAATGTGTTGAAAAGAATCTTCTCTCCGTTAAACAGAAATTGGGGGGAAAATATACAGGGGGCTAATAATTCAGGAGGGCTAATAATTTTGACTTTGACAACTGTATATTTAATTGTAATTTTGCATTTCTGCATCCCATTTTCCACAGAATAATATAGTAAAACTGTCCCATAGAGTCAGTGGTGCCCGACATCAGGACGAGCGTGTGCGGGCGGTGAATGTGAATCAGAGGAACCATTAAACCCCCAGCACTCTTTGTGATGAGGAAGAGCACAATGACGGCGGGTCAGCAGTTCAGCCTGGCCTCTGAACGCCACACAGACCATTCATTACACACACAATCACAGACAGAAAGAGCCTACTTACTGCTGAAACACACAAACACTCACATCCAGCACTTCATGCCGGCTGAGCATGGGAACAGAGCCATTCCTTTCTCACTGATTCCATCAGCCATTATTTGATGTGTGAGAGTTTTAGCAGAGAAAATGCAGGAAAAAGTCTGTGTGAGTCATTTCAGCACTGATGAAGTGATGTACACTCACCGGCCATTTTATTAGGTGCACCTTACTAGTACCAGGTTGGACCCCCTTTTGCCTTAATCCTTGACTTAATCCTTCGTGGGATAGATTCAACAAGGTACTGGAAATATTCCTCAGAAATTTTGACATGATAGCATCACGCAGTTGCTGCAGATTTGTCGGCTGCACATCCATGATGCGAATCTCCCGTTCCACCACTTCCCAAAAGTGCTCTATTGGATTGAGTTCTGGTGACTGTGGAGGCCATTTGAGTACAGTGAACTCATTGTCATGTTCAAGAAACCAGTCTGAGAAGATTAGTGTTTTACGACATGATGCATTATCCTTCTGGAAGTAGCCATCAGAAGATGGGTACGCTGTGGTCATAAAGGGATGGACATAATCAGCAACAATACTCAGGTAGGTTGTGGCATTGACACGATGCTCAACTGGTAATGGGCCATTCTCCCTTGACCTCTGGCATCATCAAGGCATTTGCTCCTACTGAACTGCCGCTCACTGGAAATTTTCTCATTTCATGGCAATTAGTCATGTAATAAGTGGGATAATGTACATCCAGCAGGTTGTTTTTGCAGAGTAAAGCTTCAGTCTAATACAACAGCTGCTGAAAAACCTGTCAGGCTATTTTCTCTGATAAAAAGCATCTGACTAAATACACCTGAATAGATTTATCTTAGGGTGTCTTCACACCTGTCTTATTTAGTTTGGTTGAATCGCACTAGAGTTTGTTTTCCCTCTTGGTGCGGTTCGTTTGGGCAGGTGTGAATGCAGCAATCACACTTCAGTGCGCACCAAAAGCGGACAAAAAAAGTGTACCGAGACCACCTCTTCAAGGACAAACGAACCCTGGAGTCGTTCGTTTGTGGTGAGAACATGATCTGAACTAGAACAGACCCAACCGCAAAAAGTACTGCGCCATTTTGAACTAATCCTGCTGCTGTAGGCCGATGCGCTGTGCATCATGGAATGTGGAGGAAAAATATTTGTTGACAGCGCTTTACCAACAATTTTAAATAGAGAGGGGGGTGTGGCATTACCTGATGGATCATTAGTAATATTTCCGGTAGATGACCATGTCGCAGTTTAGCTAAATTAATTCACACCTCCTCCTGAAGTGACTTGCGATGCAGCATTCGCCGTTTGCAATGCATTAAAACATTGTTTTCCAGCCGCGCTTCATTCTTGAAATGTATAGTTTGTCTAATGTGATGTATACAACCATAAAGCATACTATGACCAGGGATACAATCAGCCAGCACAGTCGTCCCTCCATAGTAAAAAGCGACATTTTGTGTCTTCCGCTGGTTTGTTTACTTGCGGGAGCAGGGGCGTAGCAACCGGGGGGGACGGGGGGGGGATATGTCCCCCTCACTTTTAGAGACATACCATTTAGAATCAAGTGATTAAGAATGTAAACTTTTGGATTTCATACAGCTGTTCCCCCCACTTTTAAAATGTCCACTCCGCCCCTGTGCGGGAGTTCCATTGGCATTTTCCCGCACGTTAATTCTGACCAATCAAAAAGTAGTTTAGGAAATGCGTTCAATAACATCTGGCCAATGAGTGATGTGGACTTTGTTACATGACTACATTTTGGTTCAATCAGAGTGGTGTGAAAACGACCGCAAAACAGCAGAAAAATGCTACAATGTATCATTTGTTGCCCTTGGTCTGGACCAAATGAACCGAACCACAGATGTGAAAGCACCCTTATATAAACTAATGTTACATTACATTACATTATAAATCATGGTAAAATTGTATACAAGTGACTGACAACAGTAAAGTACCTAAATTTAAAGGGGCCATAAACAACTTTGCTTTTTTGTTTTTATTTTGTACTGTCTCTAAGGTCCACATTTTTTACATCAAAACACTCATAATTTAAAATTCTGACTATTTTCTGTGCTGTTTTTGACCCTCGTCTGACTCTGAATGCTCTGTTCGAGTGGGTGTGGCCAATTGTAAACTCAGAAGTAAACACCCACGGCTCTGATTGGCCGAATTTTGCAAATTAAATGGCTAAAAATGTAGAAGTAGGCCTCAGGCTTCTTTGGAGGTGAAGCTTATCCTCCCTATTACATCATAGAACAGAAAATGCTGTCTTATGGTTTAATTTTGTGGCAATTAGGCATGTAATAAGTGGGATAACGTACATCCAGCGGGTTGTTTTTGCAGAATTAAGCTTCAGTCTAATACAACAGCTGCCGATCAACCTGTCAGGCTATTTTCTCTGATAATAACCAGCTGACTAAATACACCTGATAAGATTTATCTTATACAAACTAATGTTACATTACATTACATTATAAATCATGGTAAAATTGTATACAAGTGACTGACAACAGAAAAGTACCTAAATTTAAAGGGGCCATAAACAACTTTGCTTTTTTGTTTTTATTCTGTACTGTCTTTAAGGTCCGCTTCTAATGTAACCAATTTTTTTCATATCAAAACACTCATAATTTAAAAGTTTGACTATTTTCTGTGCTGTTTTTGACCCTCGTCTGACTCTGAATGCTGTTTGAGTGGGCGTGGCCAAGTGTAACCTCAAAAGTAAACACCCACGGCTCTGATTGGCTGACTTTTGCAAATTAACAAGGCTAAACCTGTAGAAGTAGGTCTCAGTCTTCTTTGGAGGTGGAGCTTATCCTCCCCATTACATCATAGAGCAGAAAATGCTGTCTAATGGTCTAATTTTGTGGCAATTAGTCATGTAATAAGTGAGATAACGTACATATAGCGGGTTATTTTTGCAGAATAAAGCTTCAGTCTAATACAAAAGCTACTGAAAAACCTGTCGGGCAATTTTTCTCTGATAAGAATCAGCTGGATGTACATTATCCCTTACTTAGAAAACCACTTGAATACAGATAATAGAAAAAATCCTTTTTGTCCATCCCCAGATGTGATATATTGTGCGTTCCTGTTTCACTCACACTGGCGTAATGTTTTGCAGTTGAGCCAAGATATCCATGTAATCCTGATCAGGGAATGACATCACTCCTCATCCTTGCCAAACATGAGCTGGCCCTATTTGTTGCGCCCTTTTTTTTTTTTTGTCCCCTTTTCTTTTATTCTTGGATTTCACAGACGTTTCAGAGGTCATGGACACCAGTGTGGCATTCAGGATGTTGTAGGAGAAACAGGGGAAATGAGACGTGCTCTACCAGTCAGAGATCTTCATGCCAATTGGCCAGCTGGGAACCAAAAGGCTAATAATCAGGAAGTGAAGGGAAGTTTTCCCACAAATCCACACAGACGACTGTCGACATAGTGTCTGGTGCAGTTTACAGCTCTTTCTAGTTAGGAACTGGCAACTGAGAGGCTGACTGCATGACTAATTGTAAAAATAAATAAATAAATAAATAAATAAATAATAATAATAATAAAGTAAATATTACATAATTTAAAATGTAAACAAAATGTAGAATGTAATGTATAAATACATATTAAAAGATAATGCAAAAATAATTGTTTAGATAATTTACAACAATCATATTGTGAGCAGATATTTTTATTTTAAGATAATACAGTACATAATTTATGCATTTTTAGCAAAAAAAAATACTGATTACTACTACTACTAATAATAATAATAATAATAATAATAATAACAGTTGTTGTCAATTTTAATTGTAATAATTAAAAAAAAATTATTAATAATAATACTAAAACATGATATAATTTCAAATGATTATAAATAATAATAATAATAATTTTTTGTCAATTTTAATTGTAATAATTGTAAAAATATTAATTAATTAATAATAATAAACATGACATAATTTTAAATTATTATGAATAAGAATAAAAGTTGCTGTCAATTTTAATTGTAAAAAAGAAATTAATAATAATAATAATAATAATAATAATAATAATGTAAATAATTATTATAAATAATGATAATAATAATAATAATAATAATGTAAATAATTATTATAAATAATGATAATAATAATAATAATAATAATAATAATAATAATAATAATAATAATAATAAATGTAAATATGATATAATTTTTTGTAAAAAATTTAATAAACAATAATTATGATAATATTAATAATAATATTAATAATAGTTGTCAATTTTAATTGTAAAAATAGTAAAAATAAAGAATAATAATAATAATAATAATAATAATATAATGATAATAAATAATAATAATGTAAATATGATATAATTTTTTATTATTTTTAATAAACAACAATAATAATAATAATAATAATAATAATAATAATAATAATAATAATAATAATAATAATAATAATAATAATATAATGATAATAAATAATAATAATAGTGTAAATATGATATAATCATTCATTCTTTTTTTTCGGCTTAGTCCCTTTATTAATCTGGGGTCGCCACAGCGGAATGAACCGCCAACTTATCCAGCATGTTTTACGCAGCAGATGCCCTTCCAGCTGCAACCCATCTCTGGGAAACATCCATACACTCTCATTCACACTCATACACTACGGACAATTTTAGTTTACCCAATTTACCTGTACCGCATGTGTTTAGACTGTGGGGGAAACTGGAGCACCCGGAGGAAACCCACGCAAACACGGGGAGAACATGCAAACTCCACACAGAAACACCAACTGACCCAGCCAAGGCTTGAACCAGCGACCTTCTTGCTGTGAGGCGACAGCACTACCTACTGCGCCACCGCGTTGCCCATGATATAATAATAATAATAATAATAATAATAATAATAATAACAACAGTTGTTGTTAATTTTATTTGTAATATTTGAAATATAAATAAATAAAAATTGCAAATATGATATATTTTAAATGTAAATAAAATATGTATTAAAATACATGGCCAATTGTAGACTCAGAAGTAAACGCCCACTGCTCTGATTGACTGACATTTTTGCATATTAACAAGGACTTGCATAGGACTTAGTCTTCAGTGGAGGCGGAGCTTATTCTTCCCATTACGTCATAGAACAGAAAATTCCAGACACTGTGGTTTTGTCAGACAACCTTCAACATAAGCTGATTTTAGAGGAACCACAAACTGTTGACTTCTGAAACTTACAAGAGGTTTTTATAGTACTGTGAGCTCTTACACGTCAAAAGATTAAGGGAATTTTGGGTTATCAGTTCACGACCCCTTCAACTAATTCTCTGCCAAAACCCTTGACTGAACTGATGCTGTAAACCCTGAACAGGCTCTGATTGGTCTGTTATTTGACTCTTACATCACTCTGCCGGTTCTGTGCAACATAAACAAAAGAGTTTTGCAATGAGATCTGGGATTATTATGATGTGAGGAAACGGAATGCTGTGGCATGCTAATGTGTTGTAGTGGATCCTGTCATTATCTCTGCACTGCTGTTGAGTTTGTCTCGGGGTGTGACGGATATCTTTCCCAGCGCATTAATCTTGTTTGTGATTTACTGTCACATTAACAACGCTTTGATCACACCTATCCTATACACTAATGACTTTGATCATGCCAACTGTATCACAGCATAGGTAATGGTGGTGACAGTCTTTTTAAATATTAAATTCGTTGTATGTCTCCAATCTAACAGGTTTCATTACACTAAGCTTTTGACTCTCAAGACGTGTTTTCGTTAACTATTTTTTTTTAGATTAAATTAGATTCAACTTTATTGTCATTACACATTGTACAAGTACAAGGAAACGAAATGCAGTTTAGGTCTAACCAGGAGTGCAATAGCAGCAAGTGCAGGATACAGGTATAAGCTATAAAGTGCAGTTATAGAAAAACTATGCTGATATTTACAGATGGATGTACTTTGCAAAACAAGTGAAATAATGTCATCTCACGCTATCTTACAACAATTACCATAGAAGATGAATATCACATACCCCCTAATTAATTCCCCTGTGACCCCTATAATTATACATCACTGTCCCGTGTAACCTGTATTTACACGGTATACTGTCACATTCAATGAAGATGTCTAGACTTGAAGTGCTCATCTGATACACGGTTATGCTTATTTTACCACAATAAAATATGATCATGCACTGTAAAAAAAAAAAAAAAGAATCTTGAGGCTTGTAATTTTCATTAAAAAATTGATGTGGTCATTAAAAATAATGGTCATATTTTCTTTTAAAAAAACTGATATTCTGGATTAATTATTAAATATTGAGAAGATTTTGCTGATAAAATTAAGAGATAAATCTCACTTATTTTTTAAGCAAACCATTGCAATTATTAGGCTTAAATTAAGAAAAGATGGCTTCACATTTATTAAAAAAAAATTCACTCGATGCGGATTTGCTTAAGATGTTTGCATTTGAATCCCAACAACGGCAGTGATCAGACGACATTTTGAAAGAACAGACCAACAGCGAGCACGTTAACAGGTAGGCATTAACAGTTTATCATTTTTATTGTCTTAAATGAACACTTTCAGGAAAGACACATGCTGTTCAAGCTTGTTAGGGAGCTTAGTTTTTGCCATACGATGTATGGGACAGGGATACACGGGTATTTGCGTGCCCGCCAAGGGGTAGGGGTGTCCCAATTCTCTTTAGCTTGAAGGCGTAGGGCTAAGGGCAAGGGGTATACACCCTTTCGAACGAAGATTTTTCAGGAGCACACTTGAAACGGAGGGGTAAGAATATTTCCCAGAATACACCAGCCACAACGGCAGTTTCACTGCACCCGGAAGTAAGGAGATCCACAAATTAGTATTTTTTGTCATTATTACGAATTTTTACGACAAACAAACACATGTTTTATTATATTCATAACCGCGTTCATGTTTTACGGTCATGCTTTTTAAAAAAAAAATGCAAAAAAAACGCTAAATTTCGCGATCTATAATCCCTAATAATAACTCCTGTACAGCAGTCCTACAACATTCTGTCACTCGATAACACTCGAATACCCTGTCACAGCAGTCTAGTGGCTGAAAATGAGCTTTTTACAGTGTCTGCTATAATGTTAATGTTGTTTTCGTGTGTTTACATGATGAATACGGCCACTGTGTAAATACACAGTACAGTTACGATCTTATTGCCACATTAGATCATCATGATAACATAATATATCCCTTCAGTGATTTTCTGAAGATAAACACCACAAAATAACACTACTGCAACAACTACAGCAGTCGCCATCGTCTGATCTCATATGAAGCAAGAGATCGTGATGACATATGATGACGTGTGCAGGTGTTGAAGTGCTGTCCCAATTCTTAGGGGTAAGTTTTGAAGCCCTTCCCCTTAACCCTCGGTTGTAAGGGCCAAGGGGAAGGGGAAGGGGAAGGGGTACAAAAATAGAATTGGGATTGGGCCTTAGTGTCAGTCAGCAACGTCTACTCAAACCTTTTGGAGAATCACTGTTCACAGAGATACAAAGAAATGGTTTATTTCCTTCATGTATTTTCTTAATGTGTTTTAGTAAACCTTAAACATTTGAAATTTAAATTGCAGAATTTCACAATAATAAACTTAATGTTTATTTTACAATGTGGGAATGCACAGGGAATTGCTGTCTGCCGGAGGGATGACCAACCATGAGGACTTCTGCATTGTCTTGGAGGATGAGCGAGTCATGGCTGGCTTAGAAAAATCTAGAATTGCTGAATTGGATTTATACAAGTATTTCCCAAACTAAAATCACCCCAAAACAAACTTATATTAAGTGTCTGACACAAATTCACTGATACGACCTTTTGGGGAAATTTTACTTCATTGACTGACTGATTGATTGATTGATTGTATTGCATATTTTGAGATACAGCTTTTATACTGGTTTTATATGTTATGCAATACACAAATTCTGTCAGATTTAGTCTAAAATTAATGATTATTCCTACAAAAGAAAGTTGACAATTTTTTTTCCATGACATGGATAAAAAACTTTTTTCAGAGCTTAACATTGCTGTAAATTTTAAATAGATTTAACAAATTGCACCATTTTGTTATCAGTGGAACATGTAATAAAATGATATTCGGCAAAAAAGCATTGAGTATGTATTTCATTATAAATTATATATTTTACATAATATGAATGAGTAATTTTCATTAATAAATTGGAGCAAATTGTGGTTGATTTGCGTAAATTATAAAAGCACATTCCACTAATGATATTAAAATCATCATCTATCACTCAAAAAAACCTAGTAATTTTCATATGATTCATTTAAATGGTTTTTGCAAATAATAATAATGATCAAGTCTTGAAAATTACTTAAAGATAATACGTTCAATAGTGTTAACACTATTTTTAAGTAAATAGCACATAAGATTTTTTACAGTGTGCCTTGATGTTGAATGATTTCATTAGGACAGTAAGGTCTGACTTTGCTTAGACAAAAGTCTCGTCACTGAACAGAAATAATGTCCAGTATAGAATATAAAGTCATGCTGCAGTGGAAACAGAATGAATATTGTGTCTGACTCCATCATGAGCTTGGAGGACTGCATCCACACATCTCTGCAGTGACTCAAATCACTTATTAATAAAGTCATCTGGAATGGCAAAGAAAGCGTTCTTGCAGGACTCCCAGAGCTCATCAAGATTCTTTGGATTCATCTTCAATGCCTCCTCCTCCATCTTACCCCAGACATGCTCAATAATGTTTATCTCTGGTGACTGGGCTGGCCAATCCTGGAGCACCTTGACCTTCTTTGCTTTTAGGAACTTTGATGTGGAGGCTGAAGTATGAGAAGGAGCGCTATCCTGCGCTATGGTTTGTAATGTAATGGGCAGCACAAATGTCTTGATACCTCAGGCTGTTGATGTTGCCATCCACTCTGCAGATCTCTCGCACGCCCCCATACTGTAACCCTAAACCATGATTTTTCCTTTACCAAACTTTCTGATTTCTATGAGAATCTTTAGTCCATGCGAGTTCCAGTAGGTCTTCTTCAGTATTAGTGATGATTGGGATGCAGTTCAACAGATGATTCATGGGAAAAATCGCCCTTCTGCCACTTTTCCAAACGATCAACTAGAAGTCAAGTTATTATTTGTTGCTCTTACAACTGGGATCGACGACAAGACTTTTGTCAGGTAGTGTACTTTCTGCTTATTGTCATGAAGCAGCTGTAGCATTAATGGAAAAGGAGGATCTCTGCATGGCTCACGCCGGACAGACTCAACTCTGAGGAAATTAAGTTTAAAAATACGCCAAAACATTATTTGAGGAAGACCTGCTGGAGAACCAGAGGCCTCTGAACACCCAAGAGCAGCTATTAGGAGGGCGTTACTGTAACCACACAGACACACGCACAAACGCACATAGACAGACACACACTAGCTGACTCACTCACAGAACACACATACATTCACTGAAACACAGACAGACAGACAAACACTAACTGACTTACAAAACACACATACACCCACATAAACACAGATTCACAGTAACAGTCACACACTCACTGATAGAGAGACAGACACACACTCACTTAGAAACACTTATTCATAGACAACCACACTCAGTCTCACACACACTCACTCTCTCATTCTCGCATGCAGGTACACACTCACATTCACTCACTCTAACTCAGATATACTCACACACACTCAAACTATCTCACACACATTTGCAGACAACTCTTTGCACACGCACACACACACAGAGTGTCTCTGAGGTCTGGGAGTTCAGGTGTGTCCTCGTGTGTTTCAGGCCAAATCTCACATTACCAGACGAGCAGAAAAGCAGCTCCATGGGAAAACACATCAGTCAGAGACGCACAGACCACTGTTTACAAGACCCTGGCAGACTCCATTTCACCCTCTCTCCTTTCACCCTGTCTCAGAGTCATTCACTGAACAAAATACCCAGAAAAATCTGCTCTTACTATGTTTTGCTGAGTGTGTTTTTTGTGCTGTATCATGGCTAGTTCATGTCTGTCACTGAAAGTAAGAATGTTACACTAAAATCATCAGGAGGTGGAAACAAGCTAAAATGAGGGCATAATGAATGGATTATCGAATCATTCATTTAAACAATTCATTAAAAACGGCTCATTTGGTGTTTATGAATGAATTACTGGATCATCTATTCAATCGATTTATTCAAAACAGCCAATTAGGTGATTATTAAATCATTTATTCAACTGATTCATTCAAAACAGATTATTAGGCATTTATGAATGGATTACTGAATCATTCATTTAACAGTTCCTTCAAAACATCTCATTAGGAGTTTATGAATGGGTCACTGAATCATTCATTTAACAATTGCTTCAAAACAGCTTATTAAGTGTTTATGAATGGATTACTGAATAATTTTTTCAAACACTTGATTCAAAACGGCTCATTAGGCATTTATGAATGGATTACTGAATCATTCATTCAACAATTCCTTCAAAACAGCTTATTAGGCATTTATGAATGGATTACTGAATCATTCATTCAACAATTCCTTCAAAACAGCTTATTAGGAGTTTATGAATGGATTACTGAATCATTCATTCAACAATTCCTTCAAAACAGCTTATTAGGTGTTTATGAATGGATTACTGAATCGTTTTTTCAAACGCTTAATTTAAAACGGCTCATTAGGCATTTATGAATGGATTACTGAATCATTCATTCAACAGGTCCTTCAAAAGATCATATTAGGTGTAAATGAATGGATTACTGAATCATTCATTTAATGATTCCTTCAAAAGAGCTTATTAGGCATTTATGAATGGATTACTGAATCATTCATTTAATGATTCCTTCAAAACAGCTCATTAGGCATTTATGAATGAATTAATGAATCATTCATTTAATGATTCCTTCAAAACAGCTCATTAGGCATTTATGAATGAATTAATGAATCATTCATTTAATGATTCCTTCAAAACAGCTCATTAGGCATTTATGAATGAATTAATGAATCATTCATTTAATGATTCCTTCAAAACAGCTCATTAGGCATTTATGAATGAATTAATGAATCATTCATTTAATGATTCCTTCAAAACAGCTTATTAGGCATTTATGAATGAATTAATGAATCATTCATTCAACAGGTCCTTCAAAAGATCATATTAGGTGTAAATGAATGGATTACTGAATCATTCATTTAACGATTCCTTCAAAACAGCTCATTAGGCATTTATGAATGAATTAATGAATCATTCATTTAATGATTCCTTCAAAACAGCTCATTAGGCATTTATGAATGGATAACTGAATCATTCATTCAACCGATTTATTCAAAACGGTTCATTAGGCATCCAAGAATGAATTACTGAATCATATATTCAACCAATTTATTCAAAAGAGCTAATTAGATATTTATGAATTAATTATTGAATCATTCATTTAAATGATTCATTCAAAATGGCTCATTAGGCATTTATGAATGAATTATTGAATCATTAATTTAACAGTACTTTCAAAATGACTCATTAGGCATTTATGAATGGATTCCTGAATAATTTATTTAAACGATTCACTCAAAACAGCTCATTAGGCATTTATGAATGAATTACTGAATCATTAATGCAAACGATTTGAGTCAAAACAGCTCAAAAGGTGTTTATGAATGAACTACCAGATCATCCATCCAAACAATTCATTCAAAACAGCTCATTAGGCTTTTATGAAAGAATCACTGAAACACTCAAGCAAACAATTCACTTAAAATGGCTAATTAGGTGTTTATGAATGGATCACTTAATCATTCATGCAAATGATTCGTTCAAAGCAGCTCATTAGGCATTTATTTACGGATTACTGAATCATTCATGCAAACAATTCCTTTAAAATGGCTCATTAGGTGGTTATGAATGGATTACTGAATCGCTCATTCGAAAAAAATATTCAAAACATCTCATTAAGCAATTATGAATGAATTACTGAATCATTCATGCAAAAAAAAATTTTTAAATAGTACATTAGGCGTTTATGAATGAATCATTAATCTTTCATTCAGAACAGCTCATTAGGCACCAATGAATGGTTTACAGAATCATTCATTCAAAACGGCTCATTAAGTATTAATGAATGGGTCACTGAATCATTAATTTAACGATTCCTGAAACAGCTTATTAGGTGTTTATGAATGGACTACTGAATAGCTCATCCAAACGATTCAGACAAATTAAATGTTTTAATCTAATTAATACAAATTAAACCTCTTTAACATTATTATTAAGCTACAGAGTGACTGATGTTGGTTTGCACTGAATCACAGTCCTGACATTCATTTTCAAACTGTCTGCGTTATTTTCTGTTCAAGATCTGAGGTGAACTATCTGCTGCTGCTTTCAGTAGTTTGGCAATAAATGTGATGTAAAATGGCATTCAAACTCATATTGGGCGCATTTAACACTGAATAAAGCCCATAATCTGTACCTGAGGTGATCTTTGTCATAGTAGTGTATGCTGTTGTTCTGTCGTTGAAATAGAAAGTATTTGTAAAATAAAACGATTCCTTCAAAACAGCTCATTAGGCATTTATGAATGAATTAATGAATCATTCATTTAATGATTCCTTCAAAACAGCTCATTAGGCATTTATGAATGAATTAATGAATCATTCATTTAATGATTCCTTCAAAAGAGCTTATTAGGCATTTATGAATGGATTACTGAATCATTCATTTAACGATTCCTTCAAAACAGCTCATTAGGCATTTATGAATGAATTAATGAATCATTCATTTAATGATTCCTTCAAAAGAGCTTATTAGGCATTTATGAATGAATTACTGAATCATTCATTTAATGATTCCTTCAAAACAGCTCATTAGGCATTTATGAATGAATTAATGAATCATTCATTTAATGATTCCTTCAAAACAGCTTATTAGGCATTTATGAATGGATAACTGAATAATTCATTCAACCGATTTATTCAAAACGGTTCATTAGGCATCCAAGAATGAATTACTGAATCATATATTCAAACAATTTATTCAAAAGAGCTAATTAGATATTTATGAATTAATTATTGAATCATTCATTTAAATGATTCATTCAAAATGGCTCATTAGGCATTTATGAATGAATTATTGAATCATTAATTTAACAGTACTTTCAAAATAACTCATTAGGCATTTATGAATGGATTACTGAATCATTTATTTAAACAATTCATTCAAAACAGCTCATTAGGCTTTTATGAAAGAATCACTGAAACATTCAAGCAAACAATTCATTTAAAATGGCTCATTAGGTGTTTATGAATGGATCACTTAATCATTCATGCAAATGATTCGTTCAAAGCAGCTCATTAGGCATTTATTTATGGATTACTGAATCATTCATGCAAACAATTCCTTTAAAATGGCTCATTAGGTGGTCATGAATGGATTACTGAATCACTCATTCAAATAAAATATTCAAAACATCTCATTATGCAATTATGAATGAATTACTGACTCATTCATGCAAAAAAAAAAAAAAAAATTTAAATAGTACATTAGGCGTTTATGAATGAATCATTAATCTTTCATTCAGAACAGCTCATTAGGCACCAATGAATGGTTTACTGAATCATTCATTCAAAACGGCTCATTAAGTATTAATGAATGGGTCACTGAATCATTAATTTAACGATTCCTGAAACAGCTTATTAAGTGTTTATGAATGGACTATTAAATATCTCATTTAAACGATTCAGACAAATTAAATGTTTTAATCTAATTAATACAAATTAAACCTCTTTAACATTATTATTAAGCTACAGAGTGACTGATGTTGGTTTGCACTGAATCACAGTCCTGACATTCATTTTCAAACTGTCTGCGTTATTTTCTGAGGTGAACTATCTGCTGCTGCTTTCAGTAGTTTGGCAATAAATGTGATGTAAAATGGCATTCAAGCTCATATTGGGCGCATTTAACACTGAATAAAGCCCATAATCTGTACCTGAGGTGATCTTTGTCATAGTAGTTTATGCTGTTGTTCTGTCGCTGAAATAGAAAGTATTTGTAAAATAAAAAAATGCACAGATGTTTAGGACAAAAACTCCTTTTAACATGGATAAGATGGCTTTTATCATGTTTTTGTTGTGACAAAATTCAAGTGACAAGCTATTTGGCTGTCCACACCAAATGTGACAACACAACAGAAACATTTAAATACTAGTCTTTCATTTAAATACCAGCCACTGCACAAACAATGAAAAGGGAAGGTTTATAATCTAATGAATACATATTAAACCTCTTTAGCATTATTAATAGGCTACTAAGTGACTGATTTTGTTGGTTTGCACTGAGTTAAGGTTCATTTTCAAACTGTCAGCTAGTTATTTTATTTTCAAGATCTCACATTGGGCGCATTTAACACTGAATAAAGCCCATAATCTGTACCTGAGGTGATCTTTGTCATATTAGTTTATACTGTTGTTCTGCCGCTGAAATAGAAAGCATGTCTAAAATAGATATGTTGCACAAAAGGTTAAGACAAACACTACTTTTAACATGGAAAGATGGTTTTTATCATGTTTTGGTTAATTACGTCGGATGTACACTGTAAAAAAAAAAAAATGCTGGGTTCCACACAATTCCTTCATGTTGTCCCAACACAAATCGATTAGGTTAACTAAATAGTGTTCAATCCACTTACATAAAAAAAAATTAAGTTCACAAAACTTAAGAAATGTGTTGGTTCAACTCATATTAAATAAGTAGTTTGAAAAAGCAGCACAAGTATTTTTTTCAGTGTAGTTAGGACAGGGTATCATGAATGGGGCTGGTGTGGTTTATAGGGGTCACACACACACCTGTGGCTCCCTGTGCAGATGAGTCCACTACTGTCAACAAACTGAAACCCACTGTGACGCAGACCTCTCAGGTACACACTGATGCTAAAGGCCACAGATGGAGATCAACATTACTGCTGGAATTTTCCAAAAGTCTTCCTCTCTATTATTTTTATAGCAGTGGGCTGAATAATGTGGTGTAAACGCGATGGGCGGGGGTAAAGAAAAAACAGCCTGAAATACCTTGGGCGTAATCAAAGCTACGGTCAAACACACCTTCAATATAAACCAGCAGTACACACATAATTATCTTGAAAAATCTTTGCTAAACTTAATGAAATTATGCCTACTAATATTATACGCAGCTTTATAGCAAACTTATCAGCCTGTTCAGATTTACTGTATACCATTAATTGAGTAGATAAAAAGACATATTTAAAAACTTTGCGCACATCTCGAAATGGCTGAGAACGTCTAAGTAAGCCCCTCTAAGTCTAAGTACGAGCCAGTTGGCATTTCAGTGCGGAGTTTGCATGTTCTCCCTGTGTTGGTGTGGGTTTCCTCCGGGTGTTCCGATTTCCCCACAATCAAAACACATGCACTATAGGTGAATTGGATGAAGTAAATTGGCCAGAGTGTATGAGTGTGTGTGTGTGTGTGTATATGTGTGAATGTGAGTGTATGGATGTTTTCCAGTACTGGGTTGCGGCTGGAAGGGCATCCGCTGCGTAAAACATATGCTGCAATAGTTGGCGGTTCATTCTGCTGTGGTGACCCCTGATAAATAAGCGACTAAGCCGAAGGAAAATGAATGAATGAATGTTTTAAAATGTGTCTCTCTGTTAAACATCACTTGGGAAAAATTTGAAAAATAATTTTACATGACGGCTAATATTTTTCCACTTCAACTGCATAGACTGACCACCCCTGATGCCTTCAAGAAAATGTGCTGGGAATGGAAGCAAGAAAAACAAAGATTTTGAATAGTTTGGTTTTCCCTGCATGCTTAATATTTGACTAAGCGGCAGGCCCAGAGACGATTAGAGCACAAGCCGAATAAAACAGAGATTCTGAGAGTCTTCAGGTTTCAGCTCTCACATGAAAACCAAAGATATGAGGTTTCCGAGTCGACGTGCTTAAAGCAAGCTTGGAGGGAAATTAATATCCTGTCCAAGGGCTGACCTGGAATCTCAACTATTCCCAGAAAAATTCCCATGTTTAGAAGAGAATTAGATGATGTTAGAGGAGATTGTGATTAGAGGAGAAGCAGTGGATTTCACAGAAACCACCATGTCTGCATGTTAGTCGCTTGTAAAAGAAGTAGAAGAGACAAAGAAAACGTTTGACAAAAAATGTACTATTACAGCATGTGGCTACATAATTGCAGCAGAAGCATCATTATATAATTTACATTTAATTGCATTTACTTTAGTATTGTCACGATACTGGAATTTCAAGAAAAATATTGATATTCGATACTATTTCCAATACTGCGAGGGAAGAGAGAGCAAAGTTGAATGAGAGAGAGCAAAATTGATATTTTGATAAGTAGCGATACTGGAATATTTAAATTGATACTAACCAAAAGATCGTATCGTTTTAAATATTCCAGTATCGAATCGATACTTATCAAAATATCAATATTTTTTAACAGCATATGCTACAATATACTTTGTAATATATTTATATTGTGAGAGTGTTAATTATTAAATGCACTTCAATAATCAATTGACTGATAAATGACCATTTCCATTTTCCATTTTTTTAGCTTAAAAAAAATTTGATGTTATTTGGAGAAAGAATTTAGTGTTGGGCGATGTCGACCAATTTGGCATCGTATGATGTCTAATGTGAAACATCATGATGGACGATGGCATCGTCGTTGTAGGCGGTGGTGAATTAATTGTTTATGAATAATTAATTATTTCATAACTAATTAATTATTTGTAGCCTACCGTTTCAACTACCTGACCCGCATGGTCTTTGTTTTACCCATAACCAAATCATAAATAAATAAAGATAAGTTACACACAAATTACTACCCGTCAATCACCTTTTTCCGCAGGACTCTAGCATAAATAGGCAGAGTAATCTGTGTCGTTAAAATGGCGTCGACTAACTTGGTTGGTAAAAAAGCTGCACAACCAACAGGAACCAACCAGCAGTATCTGAGGTTCTTGCTAAAATGACTAAGTACAAGTGTGAAAGTGAAAGACTGAAGCAGTGTACTGACACTGTGACACGTTACCTGATAGATACAAATGACAGAAGAGTATTTAGATAGAGACAAGATTAATTAAATATCACGCTTAACAACTATAATGAGACGCCATATAGGGGTACATTCTTGATAAACAGGGCTTTTCAGAAATGCTAGATGAAACGCCAGTGTGGACGTGGATGGTTTTCAGTCTAAAATGCCATATTAAAAGTAAGATGTATTAGTGTAAATGGGGCCTGAGTGAGTTTTTCGCGAGCGGGTTGCTGCTGCGATGGGGGGCGGGGCGGAGAATTGCGTTGCCGGCTCAGCATCGTGATGTCTATCGGTCATCGGCGATGGACGATGGCATCGTCTATCGCCCCACCCCTAGAAATAATACTTCAGTAAAAAATAAAATACTCTTATTAAAGAGATCACATAAAAACTGACTTATGTATAATTTAGATGTTTAAATGCAACTCAGTTTTTATTTGAGTGCTAATTAAATTAAATATAGGTTGTTTTCAATCACATGGTTCTGATGATGCGGGAAATTTAGATGGAGGGCAGGAAGTGGAGACAGAGGAAAGCCCGTATTTTTGCGATTTATACAATATTTCAAAGGAGATATAAATAGAAAATAAGCACATACAGTTGAAGTCAGAATTATTAGCCCCCCTTTGATTTTTTTCTTTTTTAATTATTTCCAAAATTATGTTTAACAGAGCAAGGAAATTTTCACAGTATGCCTGATAATATTTTTTCTTCTGGAGAAAGTCTTATTTGTTTTATTTCGGCTAGAATAAAAGCAGTTTTTATTTTTTTAAAAACCATTTTAAGGTCAATATTATTAGCCCCTTGAAGCTATTTTTTTTCTCGATAGTCTACAGAACAAACCATCATTATACAATAACTTGCCTAATTACCCTAACCTGCCTAGTTAACCTAATTAACCTAGTTAAGCCTTTAAATGTCACTTTAAGCTGTATAGAAGTGTCTTGAAAAATATCTAGTCAAATATTATTTACTGTCATCATAGCAAAGAAAAAATAAATCAGTTATTAGAGATGAGTTATTAAAACTATTATGTTTAGAAATGTGTTGAAAAAATCTGCTCACCGTTAAACAGAAATTGGGGAAAAAAAATTTACAGGGGGACTAATAATCAGGGGGGGGCTAATAATTCTGACTTCAACTGTATGTTGGGCATGATCCTTATATAATGAAGAGGGCCGAGTTTTCTACTGAACTAAATCATATTTGTCTCAGAGGCGGTGTATACTGTATAAGCTACGTTACAATAAATAACACTATTTTGTTTGGAAGCATACTATAATTACTTGAATTAAACTGTAGTAATTATATTGTTGCTGTGGTACAACACAACTGTTGTAATAAATAAATTATTCAATAGGCTTCAGTTTTCTACACTATAATTATGCACCATCACAATGCACCACAGTTTACACTAATGTTACAGTATTTATTACAGTTTATCAGTTTACTATGCTACAGTATGCTGTAGCATGCATTACCAAGAGTTGTACACATTATACACTTTACTGTGCTTCAAAAACATGTTTATTATAAATTTCTACACTCTCAGAAAAAAAAGGTACGCGAGTTGTCACTGGGGTGGTACCTTTTTTAAAAGGTACACATTTTTACTTGAAGGGTACATATTGGTACCTCAAAAGTATATATTAGTACCTAAAATTTTAAGAGGTAATTTTTTGTACTAATTTTTAGGCACTAATATGTACCCTTGAGGTATTAATATGAACCTTTTAGGGGCAAATTTGTTTCTTTCGAAAAGGTACCACCCCAGTGACAGCTCGCGTACCTTTAATTCTGAGTGTAGTTTTATGCCCATGCAGATCTTCCAGACATCACGAAATAACAGATGAAAGCATGCAAAAGCGTGAAAGCACAGTCTACATGATTATTTACATAGGAGTGTGTATGGGTGTTTCCCAGTACTGGGCTGCGGCTGGAAGGACATTCGTTGCGTAAAACATATGCTGGAATAGTTCATTCCACTGTGGCGACCTCTAAAATAGAAACAAAGCCAAAGGAAAATGAATGAATGAATGAATGAATGAATGAATGAATGAAATTAAATTAAATAAAATGAGCAAAACACAGGTCCGTCTGCTAATAAATACTACATATCCGGTCCATTTCACAGAGCTTAAATTAGCATATTAACATACTGCACCCTCACTCTCCTTGGCAAAACCTGAACAACCTGAGAAGATCAAAGAAAGTGACGCGTTTCAGGCCTTCAGTAGTCTGGCCACAAACCAACTAATCTCACCACAGCCAACTGTGTCCACTTACACACACACACAGCTGAAATAACAGTGTTGGTGAAGAGCCCACCGACTGCATTCAGGTCATCAGAGGTCACTGCTAGACAGAAACACTAAACACTGTCCTCTAATTTATGAGCGTCCTGCTGTAGAAAACACACAAAGGGTTTTGCTTTTGTTTCAACAGGAGACTTGAGCTAAAGACAAGCTCGCTGCATAACATAACATCAACATAATTAGAATGCATTTTGGTGATTTAGAATGTTTTCAACATATTTAGAACACATTTTAGTGATTTAGAACACATTTTCCAAATAATTAAAATGCATTTTGGTGATTTAGAATGTGTTTTCAACTTATTTAGAACACATTTTAGTGATTTAGAATGTGTTTTCAACTTATTTAGAACACATTTTAGTGATTTAGAATGTGTTTTCAACTTATTTAGAACACATTTTAGTGATTTAGAATGTGTTTTCAACTTATTTAGAACACATTTTAGTGATTTAGAATGTGTTTTCAACTTATTTAGAACACATTTTGGTGATTTAGAATGTGTTTTCAACTTATTTAGAACACATTTGGGTGATTTAGAATGTTTTCAACTTATTTAGAACACATTTTGGTGATTTATAATGTGTTTTCAACATATTTAGAACACATTTTAGTGATTTAGAACACATTTTCCAAATAATTAAAATGCATTTTGGTGATTTAGAATGTGTTTTCAACTTATTTAGAACACATTTTAGTGATTTAAAATACATTTTCCAAATAATTAAAATGCATTCGGTGATTTAGAATGTTTTCAACTTATTTAGAACGCATTTCGGTGATTTAGAATGTTTTCAACTTATTTAGAACACATTTTGGTGATTTAGAATGTGTTTTCAACTTATTTAGAACACATTTTGGTGATTTAGAATGTTTTCAACTTATTTAGAACGCATTTCGGTGATTTAGAATGTTTTCAACTTATTTAGAACACATTTTGGTGATTTAGAATGTGTTTTCAACTTATTTAGAACACATTTTGGTGATTTAGAATGTGTTTCAACTTATTTAGAACACATTTTGGTGATTTAGAATGTGTTTCAACTTATTTAGAACACATTTTGGTGATTTAGAATGTGTTTCAACTTATTTAGAACACATTTTGGTGATTTAGAATGCGTTTTCAACTTATTTAGAACACATTTTGGTGATTTAGAATGTGTTTTCAACTTATTTAGAACACATTTTGGTGATTTAGAATGTGTTTTCAACATATTTAGAACACATTTTGGTTATTTAGAATGCGTTTTCAACTTATTTAGAACACATTTTGGGGATTTAGAATGTTTTCAACTTATTTAGAACACATTTTGGTGATTTAGAATGTGTTTTCAACTTATTTAGAACACATTTTGGTGATTTAGAATGTGTTTTCAACTTATTTAGAACACATTTTGGTGATTTAGAATGTTTTCAACTTATTTAGAACACATTTTGGTGATTTAGAATGTTTTCAACATATTTAGAACACATTTTGGTGATTTAGAATGTTTTCAACTTATTTAGAACACATTTTGGTGATTTAGAATGTTTTCAACATATTTAGAACACATTTTGGTGATTTAGAACACATTTTCCAAATAATTAGAATGCATTTTGGTGATTTAGAATGTGTTTTCAACATATTTAAAACAGATTTTGGTGATTTAGAACCCCTTCCCAAAATTTGGGGTTCTTTCGATACCGGTGCTAAATTGATACTTTTAAACAAGTACCAGGGTCAAAACGGTGCCTGAACCGACACTTTTGAGCCACAAAATTATTTGACAAAAAATATATGATAACCATTATAGTTAAAGAATATAATTATATACTTATAATAAGTTTAAAGTATACATCAATTCATATTTTATTATATTTGAATTGCATTATTATATTTCTTTTGATCATTTGTTTCAAGATTTGCATTATGCAATAAACATTACATTAGCTTACTACTAACCTGTGGAAAGGTTGTCATCAAAATTAGGGAACAGCTTTTTACTAGGGTTGGGGCTTGTGACTATATATAGATGGACATCAGTAATCTAAATATTTGCCTTAATCTGAATAAGAAAATAATAATGATTAATATTGATTAAGGTGTTTACATGAGTTGCTTTATGCATGTTCCTTTCATGATTACATTAGCATGATCTTATAGCACATATATTGATTAATGTCATTGCATCAAGCTATCTAAAAATTCCTACGAAGTTTCATGTAATTTTAATTAATTATTTTTTTACTTTAACTGCATTTCAGCAGTTTCACTTTCACTCCGGAACATTTCATTCATGAGGTATTAGATAAGAAAATGAAGTAAGGACTGGTGGAAGAGTGTAGTTTTAATGAAATTTGATACCTCACGACGAATGGAAAGAATAACCCTCCGCATTTCATGACGCAGGTGCCTGTGATCCTTCAAGGTAATCAGAAATCACTGTTTACATGGTAAACTCTTTATCAGAGTATTGTCTTAATCGTATTAAAATCAGAATGTTGGTGTCCATGTAAAGTACTCAATGAAAGTGCCAGATGATGTCACAAGCTGTCAAAGATGCATTCCTCTGCCTTTAAGTTGATTCCATGAGCCCTCAAGTGTCATAAGGTGGACGCTTTTCCTCCTTACATGCAAGTGACACAACTTTTGTAAATCATCTGCTGCACGTTGCTGTGTCAGAATCCTTGCTTGTAAAATATAGTCATACTTGCAATGCTATGCTTAAGCAAATTAGATGAATGCAATAATACGTGCAGATGAAGGAAGTCGCTCAGCGGATGCATTGTATTGCACCCTTGCCGTCTACATCTAAGCAACAAGAACAAACGCCTAATATCAACGGCGGTGTCCGTATCCCTCAAAGATGTTTAGAATTAAATGTTTAGAAGTGGTGACACAACGCGTACTTGTACGTGCCTTTGATGCACCCCTTGATGCTTCTTGCGTCCTTGTCGCAGCACCAGTGGCACCAAAATTGAAATGCTGATTCGGTCCGGTGCATACCGGTTTCGGTAGCCAACCCTATTTACTGTAGAACCCATTCTCAAAATACTTAGAACACATTTTGGTGATTTAAAACACATTTTCAAAATGTTTAGAACACAATTTGATGATTTAGAACCCATTTTCAACATATTTAGAACCCATTTTGGTGATTTAGAATGCATTTTCAAAATAATTAGAATGTATTTTTGTTAATTAGAATGTGTTTTTAATATATTTAGAATGCAACTTGGGGATTTAGAACACATTTAGATAGGGATGGATGGGGGAAAAAAGGATGAATGGACAGACAATGGATGGGACTAACAAACAGTAAATAGATTTAATTCTCTTCATTATATATATATATTTATATTAGTGATGCCACAATTCTCAATATAGTATTAAACCGTTCGGTACGACATCCACGGTTCAATATGCGCTTGTGAATTGCGGTTTTCTCGGTTTTACATTTAAATAATTTATGTGCATTTTATTTCTCTCCGAATTGACTGTGCCTGTAAGTCCACGAGCTGAGTTGAGGAAACTCCTCCCCGCGAGTATATATTCAATAACTATGCTCTAAAGTTAGGGGGCGCTTAACCATCATTCCACGGCCATGGTGAGTGGCGGTGAAGAGGGAACACTACGAGGAAGCACCGGTGTCTTTCAAATCTCCGGTGTGGGGACATTTCGGATTTGCCGTTGAGTATAATGCCGAGGAAGAAAAAACAGTAAGCTAAAAAATGACTGTGTGCACTGCAAGCATTGTTTTACACGTATAGCCAGGGTTTAATTTGTGCCGGAACACGCCGGATCCGGCGCCTCATTTTACCGATCCCCCTCCTCTACCTTCCTCCTCCCCGTCCGCTGTTCACTTTCATTTTCTTCCGCGATTTCCCAACCCTCTTCACGTTCGTCCGCATCACCCCCACGCTCTTCACTTTCGTCCTTAGTTTGCGACACCCCTCCGCCATCCAACGCCCTCTCTCGCTCTCCACTTTCGAGCATGACACCTCTCCATCCACGGGTAACATGCCGGATCTGTTACCCCGATCTGTTTCGAGACCTCGCAATTCACAAATTAAAAAATGCGTATAGCCTACTCAAACGGAAACACTTCCAACATGACTGCACATCTGCGGCGCCATCACCCAGCAATATCACTCTCTGAAGGCAGAATAGCAGAGAAGGTAATAAAGTCCTCCAATCCCTCGCTGAATCTTCCCAGCAAACATGCTGTTTCCGAGAGACACATACAAATGTTTATTTAAAATGGTCAATTTATGATTATTAACTTCACATTCATGTTTATTTTCAAAATGCAAGAATTTATGTGTTGCCCAGTTTGTACATGGGCTACCAGCAGCTGTGAGATTTCAGTGTTCGTAGGCTACCTGCTACCTGAACCGTAGGCTAACTGTATTGTTGCATCCCTAATATATATATAAAGAATAAAGATTATTGAAACTGTTGTGCTTAACTTGTTGAAGTTAAAAACTCTGTTGTTAAAGCTTTTGAAACCACTTGAACTCTGCTTTTGAAAAATACCTTTGTGTTTGGAAGCCGTAGGGAGGTGGGTGCTATTTTATTTCTAAAACCCTTTTTCTCTTGTTTATGTTTAGTTAGGGAGTTAGTGTACATTTCTGTTGTTGATTTGTTTTGCTTTGTCAGTTTAGACAGTTTTACTCCCTAACTAGCTAGAGTGTACTTTTGTTTGTTGTTTTGGCCTTTCCCCCTCCTGAAGTTCTATTTTGCTTCCCAGTTTTTGTACATTTTGTTAATAAATTCTTTAACTTTAATCTGGTGTGTTGTCGTGAAAGCAGGGGACTGATCCACACTCACCCCAACCAACATTTTTATAACTTTTCACTGTTGCTCCCACTCCTAGACGTTAACATCAGGGACGTAACAATATATATATATATATATATATATATATATATATATATATATATATATATATATATATATATATATATATATATTCATTTCTCTGACGGTGAATGAACTCTATTTCAAACTCAAATAAATGCAGCAATATTGGAAATATAAGTCACCATACTGCTGGCATAGTATGAGTAAACAAAAAAACTAACATTTTTTAATTACTTTAATTACTAAAAATACATGATCATGTTCATGCCATGACATATTAGGCTAAATCTGCAAACAAAGTAGAGCTGGACAATAATAGCTAGATATTTTTGCTGCTATTGCATTTGTTTATTCACAACCCTGTAAATGAACTTCCATTTCAAACTTAAATGAATCAAATCAGAAATACAAGTCACTATACACTTGTTAAAGTTTGCTGAAAGCCACTCCAATGATTTATGAGGTCAAAGGTCATAGGCTCACTGGCGGTGCTGCAAAATGCTTTGGGCGAAACTGATCTTCTAGTAATGAATTTAAATGTCAGCGCTATGTTCAGATGTGAACCTGGAGAATTATGAGGTATCGCAGGTGAACAGAGCTCAGAGTGTTTCCTAAGTGGACTCATAAAACCTTCCCATGGTGCACTGCAGTAACTGAAGCACATCTGTCAAGCTTCAAGGCCCAGGATAAGTACATACACTCACCGGCCACTTTATTAGGTACACCTTAACAGTTCCAGGTTGGACCCCGTTTTGCTTTCAGAACTGCCTTAATCCTTCATCGCATAGATTCAACAAGGTGCTGAAAATATTGCTCAGATAATTTGGTCCATATTGACATGATGGCATCATGCAGTTGTTGCAGATTTGTCGGCTGCACATCCATGATGCGAATCTCCCGTTCCACCACATCCCAAAGGTGCTCTATTGGATTGAACTCTGGTGACTGTGGAGGCCATTTGAGTACAGTGAACTCATTGTCATGTTCAAGAAACCAGTCTGAGATGATTCGCACTTTATGACATGGTGCGTTATCCTGCTGGAAGTAGCCATCAGAAGATGGGTACACTGTGGTCATAAAGGGATGGACATGTTCAGCAACAATACTCAGGTAGGCTGTGGTGTTGACGCGATGCTCAATTGGTACTAATGGGCCCAAAGTGTGCCAAGAAAATATCCCCCACACCATTACACCACCACCACCAGCCTGAACTGTTGATACAAGGCAGGATGGATCCATGCTTTCATGTTGTTGACGCCAAATTCTGACACTACCATCTGAATGTGGCAGCAGAATTGGAGACTCATCAGATCAGGCAACATTTCTCCAATCTTCTGTTGTCCAGTTTTGGTGAGCCTGTGTGAATTGTAGCCTCAGTTTCCTGTTCTTAGCTGACAGGAGTGGCACCCGGTGTGGTCTTCTGCTGCTGTAGCCCATCCGCCTCAAGGTTGGACGTGTTGTGCGTTCAGAGATGCTTTTCTGCAGACCTCGGTTGTAACGAGTGCTTATTGGAGTTACTGTTGCCTTTCTATCAGTCTGGCCATTCTCCTCTGACTTCTGGCATCAACAAGGCATTTGCGCCCACAGAACTGCCGCTCACTGCATATTTTCTCTTTTTCAGACCCTTCTCTGTAAACACTAGAGATGGTTGTGCGTGAAAATCCCAGTAGATCAGCAGTTTCTGAAATACTCAGACCAGCCCGTCTGGCACCAACAACCATGCCACGTTCAAAGTCACTTAAATGACCTTTCTTGCTCATTCTGATGCTCGCTTTGAACTGCAGCAGATCGTCTTGACCATGTCTACATGCCTAAATGCATTGAGTTGCTGCCATGTGATTGGCTGATTAGAAATTTCCGTTAACGAGCAGTTGGACAGGTGTACCTAATAAAGTGGCCGGTGAGCATTTCGATGCATTACTTATAATTACACAATTACTTACAATGTGTAAAATATTGATAATCACAATTTTGTGAGAACTGATGCAACACTTTACAATATATACATGCAGAACGTGTTATGAAGCATTTTTAACACTTTATGACATTGTTTAATTAATTGATTTGTACACTAAATCCCACACTGTAAAAAGTGAGAACTTTAATAAATACTTTAAACTATTACACCTAAAATAATTAAGTTTTGTCAACTTAATTACAGTTTTCATTAATAAATTAAGTTGAAAAAAAAATTCAGGTTTAACAACTTGAATTAATTTCTTTAAAGAGCCCCTATTACACATTAAAAAGAATCATATTTCGGTTTTATGGGTCTCCAACAACATACTGATCTGTATGCAAGGTCAAAAAACACTTTCATGGTCTTATAATATGCATTTATTTTTACCTAATTATCCCAGCGACTCCCATATGAATTGTTCAGCGATTCATTTGTTCTCAAACCCCTGCTTAGCGCGAAGCTAATCTGCGCTAATTGGACCGATGACAGTCTGTTGCGATTGGTCGACAGCGACGATGTCACGACGAAACGGCTGATGACTCGTTATCAAGACGATTCGTTTAAACCACTATGAGTCGACTCTTTTATAGATGAATCAATAGTTTTAAACACTGTCCACTTTCAGATTTAAGCTTTAGCTGGATATTTCACTTCCCTAAGAGCTGTGTTACACACTACATGGAAGGTGATTTTCAAAAACCCATAATAGGTGCTCTTTAAGCTAATGGTTCACTTTTCCATTGCAGAATCGCTAAATGAAACAACTAGCACAGAATTTGAGAGAGAAAAAAAACTCTACCTCATTTCATATGCCACTAACAAAACTATTACTTGGATGCTTGCTTCAGAAAACACCACAAATTAATTCTTGGGTCTGATTTAGCAAGAGTGTAGTAATCCATTCAGTAGCTGAAAATCATTAAGAACAATGATGGAGGCTGGAAATGTGACCTTTACAAGCCAGAGAGCTGATCAAAGCCTCCCAACACCTTTAAAACTCCAACCCACTGGCGGAATACTTTAAAAACAGGATGAAAAAGACAAAACCACAGACATGTGTCAGATGTGTGTGGAAAGCCCTTAGATGTGGTGTGGATCAAAACGGAAAAGGAATTTTTAAAAAAGGCAACCTCGTGCAAGAACAAAGAAAAATGCATGATCATCTTCGTGCCAGTGGTATAAATAAAACCAAAACCAGGCTCATTGGAAATTTATATCTCTGCCTGCACTTTTGCAAAACGCAAGATACATTTCTCCGGGTACGTTTTGTTGCACGTTTCAGGTGAAAAATCCACTAGAGGGCGCTGTTTATGTTTTTGTAAATCTGAAATGTGTTACTTGGGCTATGATTTGTTTTATGTTTCAGATACATGTCCTTCTTGTATACGTAACAATCAGCTAGCAATCCACTGAGCTAAACTCTTCCCTAAACCCAACCAATAGTGTTTTCAAAAACAAAAATGAGAGAAAAGTGCACTTCGACCACATAGATTTACCTTGATTTTACATTGCTTTTATCACTTTTGCTGAAACGTGCTTCACCGGACTCAAACCCAAGCGCTCTGCAGCACAACACTGTACAAAATGAGCTATGAGCAAACTGACCATGCCAGAAAAGTTGTCCATATGGAGATAGATAGTTGTTTTGTAGTATTTATTTGGTGTTGTGTAAAAATGATACTTTATTCATTAATAATTTGTCCCTGTAAATATCATTAGTGTGAAAAGGAAGATTGTTCTCATCACTCTGCCTCCTAGTGTTTATTTCACCTACACATTGCAGTCAAACATATGTTTAAGTACGTTTTTGCAGTTTTACTAAAATGTATGCTTAAGCACGTATTTACAATGACCCTGTGTAAAACAAACTAATACACGCACCCACAGGGGCGTAGCAACCATGGGGGACGGGGGGGATATGTCCCCCTCACTTTTAAAAACAGACCATTTAGAAACAGGTGATTAATAATTATATGAAAGTAAACTTTTGGATCTGATACAGCTGTCCCCCCCACTTTTAAAATGTCCGCTACGCCCCTGCGCACCCACACCACTGAGTTCAATCTGAAAAACTCAAGCAGAAAATCCATGCACAGTTCAAATGGCAAATTACCGCGTGAGATGCATGGAACTCTATTTAATTTGAGTTTGTCGGTGTTGCGCTTTTTATGATACACAGCATTTCAAAGCAGCTTTACAGAAAGCAAGCATGATTTAATTTCACAATTTAAAGTAATGTGGTTATCAAAGAAATACACAGTTCGTGATGCAGGAAATGACAGTATTGAAGCAAGATAAGCGTGATCAGATTCTGATAAATTGACAAATAAGTTCATAGAAGAATCAACTCCACTAATGTTGCACAAAATAAAACAAGAAATTTGAACAGTTTTTAATCAAAAAACAACTAAACACAAAATTGCTTTAAACCGTGGCATAATAAAAGCTCTGCTGCTTTCGTGCAACAATCAGCAACATTTAAGATAACACCTAATTTTGATGGTCCATTTGAGTATTAGTAGACTGTCTACTTAATATCTGTTGATACTGCTCCTTCAACAGACATTTAACGACTATAAGAAACTTTGCAAGTGCATGTCAACTTACACTAACCCTAACTCTAACAGTCTATTTATAATGTAATGAGAATTAGTTGGAATCAGGGCTATTTGACTCATCTACCAACATGATGTCCGCTGGATTCCAGGAGGATGTAATAAAAACTCCCATGATTCCACACTCAGTCACAGCATCATCAAAATACGCCTTTGTTCGTTTTGAATATGTGCCCTCTAGTGGCCAAAATTGCATTCTAATAAATTGAAAAAAGTTCATGGATTTTAGGTAACACCTAATTTTGATGGTCCATTTGAGTATTAGTAGACTGTCTACTTTTTGTTTTTTGGTCTACTTTTTTTTTCCCTCACCGCTGTCGCCGCTGGCTTGCATGGTTCGGGATCTGTAGAGCATCGATGGATTTGCTCTTCAGTGTTTGGAGTCTCAGTAGTGAATATTAACCCACACTGACCTGAGCTAAACTGAACTGAACTGAACTTAATCTCTGAAAACTGAACTGACACGGTTTCAATTCACTATATTCTTCTATGTGAAGCTGCTTTGACACAATCTACATTGTATAAGCGCTATACAAATAAAGATGAATTGAATTTACTTCATATCTGCTGATACTGCTCCTTCAACAGACATTTAACGAACTATAAGAAACTTTGCAAGTACATTTCAACTTACACTAACCCTAACTCTACTTTTTTGATCACCAGCCAGTGTGGCTAGTAGTTTTCCAACATTACTAGCCACTCGCCATTTTCACTAGCCACAATTTTGTTGTTGGGAAAATATATTTTATATGCATAAATATGACTTTGACATGCTAAAATTACTTGATTCAGATTTTGTGGAATGCCCACATGCCTTCTCATTCATTTTACTTTTTTGTGTACAGTATGTTGTGCATGAGCTTGCTCAGTGAGCATGAGCACATGGGTCATGGTTTCATAATGTTTTATTACAATTAGTTTTTATTTCACATGACTTTTCAGGGCTCAAAGGATTTACCAAATTTATCTGTAACCACACTAAAAATTTATAAATAATATTTTCTTAGCCAAAAACTTTAAATAATGTGTAAAAACAAGCAAAATATAGCTGTATACTATACATTTTACTTAACAAAACATTTTAAAAAAACGGTTAACTACACATAAATGGGAAGTTAATATCCTATATCCTGTTTAAATAATGGTTAAAGCAAAAGCAACCGGTGCTGCTTACAAAAAGACCAATCTGGAGCTGTTGAAAGCAGCAGGACTGTGAGTGCATGAACAACTTTTTGTCTAGTCTATTTGAAAGAGAACCGATCACCCCAGTTGTGTTTCCAGGCACGGTTGTTTCAAGCAAGGAAATGGGAGCGCGCACGTGTTTTAAACAGTCGTGCGCACTGAAGGAAGGAAGGAAGGAAAGAAGGAAGGAAGGAAGGATAGAAGGAAGGATAGAAGGAAGGATGGAAGGAAGGATGGAAGGAAGGAAGGAAGGAAGGAAGGAAGGAAGGAAGGAAGGAAGGAAGGAAGGAAGGAAGGAAGGAAGGAAGGAAGGAAGGAAGGAAGGAAGGAAGGAAGGAAGGAAGGAAGGAAGTGAAGGAAGGAAGGAAGGAAGGAAGGAAGGAAGGAAGGAAGGAAGGAAGGAAGGAAGGAAGGAAGGAAGGAAGGAAGGAAGGAAGGAAGGAAGGAAGGAAGGAAGGAAGGAAGGAAGGAAGGAAGGAAGGAAGGAAGGAAGGAAGGAAGGAAGGAAGGAAGGAAGGAAGAAGGAAGGAAGGAAGGAAAGAAAGAAAGAAAGAAAGAAAGAAAGAAAGAAAGAAAGAAAGAAGAAAGAAAGAAAGAAAGGCAGGCAGGCAGGCAGGCAGGCAGACAGACAGACAGACAGACAGACAGACAGACAGACAGACAGACAGACAGACAGACAGACATAGTTTAAAACAGTTGATAGATAGATAGATAGATAGATAGATAGATAGATAGATAGATAGATAGATAGATAGATAGATAGATAGATAGATAGATAGATAGATAGATAGATAGATAGATAGATAGATAGATAGATAGATACCGTTCGTTGATTGATTGATTGATTGATTGATTGATTGATTGATTGACTGACTGATTGATTGATTGATTGATTGATTGATTGATTGATTGATTGATTGATTGATTGATTGATTGATTGATTGATTGATTGATTGGGCAAGTCATTGAATAAGGATGTTTTGTTCTATAGAAAACTGAAAAAAATATTGCTTATAATAATATTGACTTAAAATGTTTTTTAAAAAATTAAAAACTGCTTTTTTTCTAGCCGAAATAAAACAAATAAGACAAAATATTAGAAGAAAAAATATTATAGGAAATACTGTGAAAAATTCCTTGCTCTGTTAAACACCATTTGGGAAATATTTAAAAAAAAAAAATTGGGGAGGCCAATAATTTTGACTTGAACTGTGTATGAAGCACATAACTTGTTCCAGTCCATAAAGTGATTGTCTACTTCATCAAAGGGGTGTAATTTAGCTTTTTTTTTTTTCACCTGCATGCCTATGATTCCTTAAAATGCTGCCTACACGGGCAGCTCACTTGGTTTTTAGCCGTCACAAAGGGAGAAAGTAAAGACTGAAGGGCTGGATTTGAGATTGGAGATTGCGTGGGATAATGGCTGTGGTCTTTGGCATGGAGGAAGAGTTTCCATGATCCTTTTTAAACTCCCTGGAGCGCTGCTGCAGGCCAAACCGCCAACATTTCTCCTCCACCGTGTAGTTAAAAAATGATCAGGGCTTTCTCCTTCACCCATTACCGTTACAAATCACCATGGGCCCATTACATTTAAAGAGCAGGTAGACGATACTAAGTCAATATTCCAGATACGACGGCGTCTGCTAAATCTGAGAGCTCTGTTTGAGATCTGCTCCAAAACTTTGTGAGCTGCCTTACTATATCTTTTAGGACATTTTAAAGGGATAGTTCACCCAAAAATGAAACAATTCCTCTTCATTTACTTACACTCAAGTGGTTCTTTTAAGTTGAAGAGCCCCTATTATGCACTAAAAAAGGTCATATTTTGGTTTTGGGGATCTCCAACAACAGGCTGATATGTGTACAAGGTCTAAAAATACTTTCATTGTCTTATAATATACATTTATTTTTACCTAATTATCCCAACGACTCCCATATGAATCGTTCAGCGATTCATTTGATCCCAAACCGCTGCTTAGCGCGATGCTAATCTGTGCTGATTGGTTTGATGACCCAGTCTATTGCGATTGGTCAACTGTGTTAAGCGTGAAACAGAGTGAAATGCCCAGCACGGCTTATCAACAATATTGAAGTAGTCAGAGTGCAGAGTGTATGTGTGAGCCCAATGCAGGAGTGCATTAAAGCAATGCAGTTTAACACCAACATACTGCTCTATTCTTCAACATGACACACTTTCAGTATTAATCCACACAGTGGCAAAAGTTGAACTATTTTGAAACTTGATCGCCGCACGTGTGTAGGAACAGCTGACGGTGGCTATAGCAATGACAAACGGCAGAGGATCGCAAGCTCACAAATGCATTTGGTAACACTTTATTTTGATGGTCCATTTGAGTATCAGTAGACTGTCTGCTTAATATGTGTTGACACTGACATTTAACAATCCTTCAACAGACATTTAACTGACTATAAGAAACTTTGCAAGTACATGTCAACTTACACTAACCCTAACCCCAACCTAACAGTCTACTTATAATCTAATGATAATTAGTTGCTATGTAACTTAAATTCAACAAACGGACCATCAAAATAAAGTGTGACCATGCATTTAAATCCATAAAGCGGCACGCATTGCGTTTTCAACATGGTTTTAGACGTGATATGAAAATATAAAGGAGTTAACCAGATACAGTACAAGCCTCGTGGAGTGATTACAAGTAACAAAACACAATTAAATGCATAATTTGCAAGCTAGAGAAAACAAGGAGGCAACCATTTGAATCGCACTTAAGTTACTTTACAATTGTGAAATGGAGGAAGAAACTGGTCCATGAACTGTGTACTGTAAAGTTCCTGTCAAGCTCTGACAAAGTCCCATACATCAATAGTCTTTTCTGATCCTTCTTGTAACAAACGGCCAATGAATCCCTCATTGCAAGCGTGTAGATTGCTGAAGCACTTGTCAGAAAAACGACAGAAACACAGCACAAGGCTGAGGCTATAATCAAGGTATATACAGGAATCAGAGAGTGAAATTCAATACCTTTTAAGACATTTTTTAAGACTCTTACCATACATTTTAAGACCTGTCAAAAATTAATCGTTTCTTCAGTGCATCGCGATGCAGACGCGGACAATTCGGTATCGGTTCAGTAATAATCATAACCGGTTATTATGTACTGACGTCATTTATCTCACATGCACTATGTCGCCGTAGATTACTATGGCGAGGGAGGCGAGCTGCGAGCGCGAGTACAACGCTCTAACTTCGAAAAACTCAGAAACTGTGCACAATTTCACTGCGTGCGTGTTTGCTGAACACTGTTTCACTGACACTTACAGCAAAAGCCCCTATTTCACGGCGATTAAGAGAATGAAAGTAAACTCCATTTCACGCTCTCTCACTGTGGCCCATGAGTGCATCTGTGAAGAGCGCCAGCGTGTAAGAGCCAATCGCAGCCCTTTCTGTTGAGCGCGTGACCAATGAAAGAGGTGTAAGAAAGAACTTGGTAGACAAGGCAATTCAATCATAACTTGATTTTAAATCAGCCGTCATAACACTGTTTATCAATATGTGGACCTTTTTGGATTCTCAGAAGCAATGGAAATTAAACATGTAAAACAGGAAATACGTTAGGACCATTGTTTTTGTTTATATCCCTCAAAATGATCTATAAATGCTCGTGTTGTTTAAAGGTACAGTTTATATATCTGACTGTTTGTATTAAAGGACAAAATTGTTTTACAAATAGTATATAAATATATTTATACATTTTAATACAAGAATTGCTGTGCTGTGAAGAAAAAATAAAACTGTGTATGGAAAGAATGGTCAATGCACCGTGATGCACCGAGATATAGAATTGAACCTAATTGATGGCATGATAATCGTAACCGAACCGAACCGTGAGACCAGTGTAGGTTCACACCTCTAGTGGTCATGTGCAAGAAATAATGTTCCCTGATTACCAGATTCAAAACTTTGTAGTGCTAAAAACCGAGGTTCTGACGAGCCAAAGACAAGGAAAAAAGACGGAGCTATACAAGGCCTGGGTAATCATCAACAAGCAAAACAACTGCATTCTGACAGAGAACTCCAACTGTACGGCAGGGTATGTGAACTTACACTTTCACGTTTCATTCTAAGCATTCAGTGTCCGCAGTTTAATTCACTATATTTAACTGTTTTTGCTGAAATCATTGCTGCAATCAAATGTGTATGATTCAGCAAACCGTGAACTTACTTAATATAAAATGAGAACTGCAGAGTCGAGCATTTTTAATTAGGTCCTCACTTATTCAGCTTCCTTTTATGTAATGTAATGTAATGTAATGTAATGTGTATTTATATAGCGCATTTATTGTGTATGGACATACACCCAAAGCGCTTCCCAATCATGAGGGGGGGTCTCTTCACACCACCACCAGTGTGTAGCATCCACTTGGATGATGCGACGGCAGCCACAGGACAACGGCGCCAGTGCGTTCACCACACACCAGCTATTAGTGGAGTGAAGAGACAGTGATAGAGCCAATTCGGTGGATGGGGATGATTAGGAGGCCATGATGGGTAAGTGCCGATTGAGGGACTTTGGCCAGGACACCGGGGTTACACCCCTACTCTTTACAAGAAGTGCCATGGGATTTTTAATGACCACAGAGAGTCACTTTTAACCAAAGATGTCTGCGGTTGGCATTGAAAGCAGTGTGGTGTACGGTAAAACTTACATTTTCTATTTTTGGACTTTTGAATTTGGCATACTACCGCACAACACGACATGTTTGCTATTGCAACCGGTCTCTTTTTGCAACCGGGAACCCGTGTGACGTCATGTGTGACATAGGCTGGTAATTCCTCTATACATTGCATATAAATACAAACGTTAGCAGCTGTTGAGTTTGAACTGCAGTAGTTAAGGGACAGTTCACCCAAAAATGAACATTTACTCAACATTTACTCACCCTCAAGTGGTTATAAAACTCTTTGAGTTTCTTTCTTTTCTTGAACACAGAACATATTTTGAAGAATGCTGAAAACCTGTAACCATTGACTTTTAGTTACTTTTAGTGTATTAGTTTCAACAAAAACAAACACGATGGAAGTCACAGGTTACAGGTTTTCAGCTTTCATCAAAATTTCTTTTCATTTTAATCAAAATTAAATACATTTTTATAGCAGAAAATTTAATTATGGCAATATGTGATTTCCAATATCGTGCAGTACTAGACGCAAACCTAGCTATTGTCAAACCCTGCTTAGAATTCACACAGTGTGAGGACACCAGTAACCAAACACTGAATCTGAGCTCTGAAGCCTTTCACAACAGCAATATGATATTCAGTACAACAGGGGGGAAAAAACACCCTCTACTCCTTGAATTCAGGCAACATGTGCTGCTATTCATCTAGAGTTTGTAGTGCACATGTCCTAGCCAGCCTGCATGGGCATAAATATGCCAGTAAAACCCCACCAGGACGTCATAAAATGACATGATATGAACGATTCCAGCGGCCACCACATCAAGAGCTGACAAAACATGTCATTCCTTATTCAAGGCAACAGCAGGGATGGAGCGACCGGATTCGTCCCGATGGGATGCAGACGGATGGACGAATTGAGCAAACACAAAGGCCTGACAGACCTGTGATTTGGGAGACGGGATGGGATTTCTGTAGCAATTGTCAGAGCGCTCACTCTAATAGATTGACAATGGACTATTTAGAAATAAAGGATAAAAGAGTAACAGAACTAGCCTAGACTTGCAGATCATTGCAGTAAATGCAAAATTAAAAGAATAGGATGCACCTATGCAAATTAAAGTGTTTTACTAGCTACATTTACAAGAATCTAAATAATGAACTCTGATCATTCAATCAGATTCAAAGACTATATGCAAGCACCTCAGCTGCTCAAATGACATTTCCATTAAATGAAAAATGGTGTGCAAACAATCTGATCAACAGGGGGGAAAAATAGACATGCACACACCTGAATATACCCATGTTCTAATTCAGTTGCATACAGTTGAAGACAAAATATTAGGCCTCCTTTGATATTTGATTTCTTTTTCAAATATTTCCAGATTTATGAGCCATTTTAACAGACATTTTTCCTAATATTTCCTATATTTTTCTTCTGGAGAAAGTCTTATTTCTTTTAGTAAGAAAAGAAAAGAAAAGAAAAGAAAAGAAAAGAAAATGAAAATATTTAACTAAAATAATTAAGAAAAAAATATAATAAAAGTAAAATATTTAAAATAAAATAAAATACAATAATAAAAATAAAGAAAAATTAAATTAAATAAAATTAAATATTTAAATAAAATAATAAAAATAATACAATAATAAAAAAGAAAAGAAAATATTTTGAAAAAAGAATTAAAATAAAATAAAATACAATAAAAAATAAAAAAATAATAATAAATATTTAAATTAAATACAATAATAAAAAAATAATAAATATAAGATAAAATACAATTAAAAAAATAAATAAAAAATAAATTTAAATAAAATATTTAAAATAAAATAATAAAAATAAAATACAATCACAAAAACTTAAAAAATAATAAAAATAAAACAATAATAAAAAATTAAATATACTCATTCATTCATTCATTTTCTTTTCGGCTTAGTCCCTTTATTAATCAGGGGTCACCACAGCGGAATGTGGCGCAGTAGGTAGTGCTGTCGCCTCACAGCAAGAAGGTCACTGGTTCGAGCCTTGGCTGGGTCAGTTGGTGTTTCTGTGTGGAGTTTGCATGTTCTCCCTGCGTTCGCGTGGGTTTCCTCCGGGTGCTCCGGTTTCCCCCACAGTCCAAAGACATGCGGTACAGGTGAATTGGGTAGGCTAAATTGTCTGTAGTGTATGAGTGTGTGTGGATGCTTCCCAGAGATGGGTTGCGGCTGGAAGGGCATCCGCTGGGTAAAATCGTGCTGGATAAGTTGGCGGTTCATTCAGCTTTGGCGACTCCGGATTAATAAAGGGACTAAGCCAAAAAGAAAATGAATGAATGAATTAAATAGTTTAAAATGAACGGCATACAACCAGTTACAGAAAGAAAAGCATCAATGTGTGCACATCTAGTAAAATCTTAAAAGGCAGGTGCTCGATCAAGCCAAACACATTTTTTGGACTTTTTCCTAATGTACAACCAGCTCACATTGACTGATCTGTCAAATGTAACAAGCATCAAACAAGCTCCAGATGAATTTATGCCAAAGTACTGTACAGTTTGAATGGATGCTAGATCTTTGATATCAGCGAGAAGTGTTTTCCACTAATGCAGAGACACAAGGGTGTGTAAAACATGATTCATGCATGAAGAACATGTTTCAGCAGAAAACGGCATTGCAGAGAAACAACAAGGGGCTTTCCCATGGTAACTCTGCCTTATGAGGTCTCCAGGGCCCTATGATGGATGTCAGTGATGTCACTAGATGATGAAGCACAGACAGTGATGCCTGCATGACAGCACATGATATCTTAAGGAGAACATATCAACTACATTCTTCAAAAAAAGCATCAAAAAAGGCTGTAATGACTAATAAAGGAAGAAGAAAAAAACTACGGTAGAAGAAAATGCATTAGGAAAAGGTTAATCAGTGAAGCAGTCAACATCATTAGTCACAGCCCTTAGATGTCGATAGTTGTTTCCACATTTATGCACATTTTGAAATATCTCTTGTAAAAACATTGAGTGAAAATGGAAAGATCTGCATAAATTATAAAAACATGCATAAAAATGTTTTCTCTCAACACTATATTCGATAAGAAAAAATGTGCATAAATTACAATAGAAACACATTTACTGAATAAATTCCTGCATGTGCATCAGTAAAGTGCACATGTGATATTCCCAGGGTATATGCAGGAATCCTGAAGGAAATTTCAATAGCCTTTCAAGACATTTTAAAGACCTCATCGCCACTTCAAGATCTAATCAGTATCAAACCTTTAACTTAATAAACAGTTGCAGTTAAATAAATCAATGGAGCACAACCGTGCAACAGAACTCAGATACGCTCGGAAGAAACAAAGCTCGAAAGAATAAATTACGTGGTTGTTTTCAGCAACAGGCTTCAGCCACTGTTTAAACTCGTCTTTCTCCAACCAGAAGTATGAGCAAACTTACATTTTCCCATTTTGCCGTCTGTTTCACTCTATGGTTTCACTACATGTGAAGAGCGTCACATCACCTTCCTGTGTTTGTCGCAAAATACGTGACATCACCCAGATGGAGGAGCTTGACCTGAACCAATGGGCTCTATGCACAGCTAGAGTTTTAAAGCCAATGATAAACTTCCGGTGAAATCTTAATGTGGTTTTTTTTTCAATTTCACAAGGTTGTTTTTACAGCATCGATGTTGTAATGTAATTACAATACATTCAGTTACATAGACTTAAGCATTCATTTAGTTGTTCAAGCATAAAACGAGATGAAAGACCGTTATAACCACTCACACCGTCAGTAGCAACAGGCTAGCGCAGAAATTCCACTGAAAATACTGGGGTAAAATACTGTATTATTTTAAAGACATGGTGGGGGGAAATGGAATTTAATGCAGTGCTTCTTGTCCGATCTGAGACCCACTTCATATTGTATATCTAACAGGCAGTGAAGATCACTGATTTATAACGAAATCAGATCTTTAACGTGCTAATTTTGTAATGCAAAGACACCGGAAGCCCTTGGACTGGCTGGCTGAAAATTAAAAGTCTGTGTGCATATAGCTCATCGCATGGATCGAGCACACCGTCGTTAATATTAGGAGGAAAATAAATATATTTATGCTTTTTAGAGTCAAACACTTTGGGCAACGCTTTAACAAAATTTAAGACCTCATAAAAATGCGATTAGGACTTTAATACCTTTTAAGGGCCTTAATTTTCTCATAATTGATTTATCAACTTTTAATACTTAAAGACCCCACGGACACCCTGTATTCCAGTTTTTCCAAGTCTAAACCGCATCTTTGGATGGAAACATAGCTACTGACAACTCCTGAGAACATCAGTCCAACAAAAAAATAAATAAATAAAAGTTAAATAAATATAAAATAAATAAAAAAAAATTATATAATGTAAAAAAAAAAAATTATAATAATAAATTAAATTAATTTTGAAATAAAAATTTTGAAAAAAATAAAAATTATTAAAATAAAAATAATTAAAAAAATAATTAAAAAATAATAATAAAATTTAAAAATGTATTACAAAATAAAAAATAAATTTAAATTAAATAAAACAAATAAATATAAAATAAAAACATATAAAAATAAAAATAATTATATATTTTTTTTGTTTAATGGAAAAAAGATTTCTTCAACAAATTTCTAATCATAATAGTTTTAATAACTAATTTCTAATAACTGATTTATTTTATCTTTGCTATGATGACAGCTCATAATATTTAACTAGATATTTTTCAAGACACTAGTATTCAGCTTAATGTGACATTTAAAGGCTTAACTAGGTTAACTAGGCAGGTTAGGGTGATTAGGTAAGTTATTGTATAACGATGGTTTGTTCTGTAGACTATCCAAAACAAATATAGCTTAAAGGGGCTAATAATATTGACCTTAAAATGGTTTTAAAAAATTAAAAACTGCTTTTATTCTAGCTGAAATAAAAGAAAGAAGACTTTCTCCAAAAGAAATTATATTATAAGACATACTGTGAAAATTGCCTTGCTCTGTTAAACATCATTTGGGAAATATTTATCATTTTATATTTAAATATCAGACAAACGTGCAGGAAAAAAAAAACAATCTCACAGAGCTGTGTAGGCGGAGCTACAGTATTTTAAACCAATCAGCTGAGAGTTCTACCTCCCCTTTTATCTCCAGCTGTGTGCCAGTAGCTTGGCACAAAAAAATAAAAGATCGTCTGGTTCTTTATTCACAAGACTGTATTGAATGAAAGCTAACATGTCACAGCCTGATTTGAAACGGAGCTTTATAAAAGCAGCCCTGGACAGAAACAGACATAAAACAGAAGCAATGAGCTCAGATTGTGTCATTTTACAGGTGTCAATTATCAATGGGAAAAGAAAAGCCCCAGAGAATGACATCTGACTGAACTCGCTGACTCCTTTTTTTACCATCTAGTGATATATGAATGTCTACAAAGCTACAGCATCATTATAAACTATAAATACGATAAATAACACTCAGTATCTACAGAAATGTCAAAGATGCAAGATATCTAAAGGCAATGTACTACTGCTTTGAAGTTGTCCTGGTTTGTATGATTTTTGTGAATATACATTTGAAGTCAAAATTTATAAAGAGTTACAAATAGTTATCCCAATCAGTCATGATCCTAGAATTTGCATATTATGGGACACTGAACTACTAGGCTTAAATGATCATAACAAGATACATCACACTTCTGGCTGGAACGGCAGGGAAAATTGTATAATAATTACCTGGAAGTCATCTCACTCTCTATGTAGAAAGCATTGGATCAACAAACCAAGTAATTTCTTCCTGACATTCAGTAGACTTTTCACATAGGTTCAGGAGCTCGACAAAATATTTGGGGCTCTTTTTTGGACCATTGATTTCTTATTTGCATGCTGAAAAAATTTATTCATTGGATTTACTCTTTTATTTTCAAGGTGAGTGCTTGCAAACAATTTATATGGGTTGAATTTAAGCAAATTAAGTTAAACTAAAAAACTTAATTTAATTTGTTTAAATCCAATGAATAATTTTTTTTTAGTTAACGTTGTTGTTTTGTTTTGTTTCTTCATTTATTTGTTTATTAACTCTTTATTAGATTTTGCTTTAATACGAAATGTGTTTGTAAGGTTGTGTACAACATGCTTTGCTTTAGATATATCTGAAAATAAAACAGAAAAATAACAATTATAATAAAAACACTCAGCAGCTCATGAATGTAGTGTTACAGGCAAAAACTAGCTTTTAAAATTAGAATGTTTCGTCACATTTCACTTTAGAGTAAAAATTATTGCAAGAGTAAAAATTATTTAACAATGCCATGAAACTGGTTAAAAAAAATGATCTTGCAGAGTAGTTTGCATGTAAAGCCTGGTTTATACTTCTGTGTCGATCAGTGTGACCCACAACACTAGCACTTTTATACTTCTGCGTGCTGCTTGTGTTGCTCTGCAATAACACTTCCAAAACGCTAGATGGCAGTAAGACAAGTAGCTCAAGCTTGCTCATTTAGAGGCGGGAAGCGATGGACGTGCAACAACTGTACCTATAAGGTAAACACAAAACAAAAGTTTCCATCTGGAGCTCCTTCACGAGACTCGACACTAGCAAACAATTGCTCTATCGGGATTGTGGCTCTCCGCACTGCCCACACTAGTCACCGCTACCAAGCCGACCAATCACAGAGCTTGAACTACACGTCATGTGACGTGTAGTTACATTTTTTGAGAGGTCAGCGTCGGCGTCAGCCATGCCGAGGGCTATGCGACCACCCAAAGGCTGTGCCACACCAAATGCATACGCTTGACGCAGAAGTATAAATCAGCCTTAATGCTTAGAAGTTTATTTATAAGCTAATTTCGAGAGGATCATGTGCTTATGATTGCTTGCAGCTGGTCCCGCATTATCCAATTTATGATTCACCAATCAGATGATTCCTAAGCCACTATAAATACCCTAAGCTCCATATTACAGCCATCTTCGTTTTGAAGAATCCCCCCTTCCACCCCTACTCTCCTAGATGGGGGGCACGGTGGCCCAGTGGTTAGCACTGTTGCCTCACAGCAAGAACGTCACTGGTTTTGGTCCTTACCAAGCCAGCCGACGTTTCTGTGCGTAGTTTACACGTTCTCCCCGTGCTCACGTGGGTTTCCCCTGGGTTCCCCGATTTCCTCCCACCGTCCAAAAACATGCATCTTAAGTTAATTGACTAATCAAAATCAGCACCATAGACACGCTCATAGTAAGTAGTTATCTCTTAAGAGCAATAACTATCCGTTCATTAGCTACTACAGCAGGGGAGTTCTCGAGATCTACCTGAGCTCAAACTCCCCTCTTGCCTAGGGAGCCCCGGGCTCGAGGATCTTATGAGCTCAGGGCTCTCTCCCAAGACAGCATGCCAAACAAGCTTTATGATCAATTATCAGCTAAGTGTGAACTCTTGAAAGTATTTTATATAAATGTATAAACGCAAATATTTTTTATGCCTCACTTGCCCTTTTTGATTGAAAACCGAATTGAAGAGCCATGCGATTCTGTTCTCATCTCTCCAGCAACAACATTAACATCCCCTAGCATTTTACAAAGCTTTAAATATTACTCATAATGCCTAAAAATGCTGTCAACATGAGAGCAGCTTACTGGGTTTCAGAGCAGAAGTGCTGTGTTTGGGTCTAAAGTCTTGATTTGTGTTTCTCGGTTGAGACCAAATCTATATAAATATTTCCATAGCAACACTCCATTATCCCAGGGAATTCGAGTGTACACAAAAGCACATCTCCTCCTAATTCTCCTGGAGCGTTCAGCACACCTGTTTCCACAACAGCGGCGTAAACCAGAAACCACATCATAAATCCTGCCAAATAAATCCCACACTTTGATCAGACACACGCTGACAGATTTCAGACGCAGATTCCCCACATGACATTAGGCATCCTGAAGCAATGTTTGTCATGCATCGTCTTAATTAGCACATATTTACAAGACTACAGCCTTCTGATGGGCTTTATGTCGTATGAAGCAACAAATTAGCTGCACATAATGACTTATTTGAACAGAAGAAACCAATCATGAAAAATGTGAAAACTCTGATTGGAAGATTAAATTCTGTCATCACTCTTAAAGAGCAGGCAACATGGATTTTCAAAAAAATATTAAATATATTTAATACGGCAAACAGCACTAGACTTGGGAGGCAGAGTGAAGCTGGACTGGGGTTTGAGTTCGACTAAAGACTTTTCCACAAACTTGGAAAAACAAAACCCAAAAAAAGCAGGTGAGTTTGTGGTAGAAGCATGCAGCCACGATGGCTTTTCTCTTCTAGTTTGATTTTGTAAACATTATCAGTTGGATTCAGGGTAGGAGGTGTGTGGGTCAGTCGATATCAAGGGGTAGGGCTGGGCGATATGGCAAAAAAAAAAAAAAATCTAGATTTTTCATAAAGTTTGACTGATTCACGATTTCGATTTTTTTTTTTTTTTTTTTTTTTTACTGTGTAACTATAGTCAACTTAAAACATTACAGCAACATGACTGAAGTAACAATCTCTTCATAAGTAACTTGAAAAACCATCTGGTTAAGGAACATGTATTTTTAATGGTCATACATACGTAAATTGGTCAACAAGGTGTAGCCTATTACATTCCTATAGACAAATTCCTGCTTGACGTTTTAGAAAATATTTGTGCGTAGCTACACCACCCAGTATATATTAAAAATCACCGTGAACAACCAAAAACCCTACAGAAACCTGTTACATATCTATCTATATTTAAATGTCTATCTTATATTTAACAGAATCGTATAACAGCCTATAGCTGAAATGGTGAAAATTGCTCAATTTATTTTTATAAAACATTTGTCAAAACGTATTGATATTTTTGTGGAGTAAAAACAATACCGACATTTAACAATCCATATTTATTTTATTTATTCATTCATTTTACTTGTTTATTGGTGCATATATGGGTTACACGCCGTAACCGTCCTTCAGGTGGTGCGCAGGTATAAAATACAAAACCAGACGTCTGGGCTTTGAATTAGATGCAATTATTTCCTCGTTGTTCAAAGAGTCTGCAAGTTTGTGTTCCATTAATATATGTTGTTGTTGATTCGATGCGCAGCAGGAAAAAAAGGTTTTCAGCAGTGCATGTAGTCGCTGGAAAAGTTCTCACCCAGATCAGAGCGATCTGTGCTACCGAATACAGCACAGCATGCAATAAACTCACGCTCAGTCAGGCGAAGTAAAGGTCTCATTGCCTATGTCAATCCAATGAATTAAGCTCTAGCCACGAATAAAACTTTTAGCCTATTTTATTATTTTGTGTAATGTATATAGTGTAATCAGGGCCGGAGCAAACTGAACTGGCGCTCTAGGCGAACGCCCTCAACCCGAAAGTGAAATAAAAACTTACCGGTTTGCGGATGAAAGTGAGGACCGGGAGGGGGTGGGTGTCGCGGATGAAAGTGAGGACTGGGGGGTTCTCGCTCCCCATTCTGCCGCCCAAGGCAGCCGCCTAGGTCGCCTCTATGGACGCACCTGCCCTGAGCTGGATTTATACTTTCGCCTGGTGCCGCATCGCGCGCACCTCGCGACAATGGGGTAGCGCGCTTGCGCTGAGCCAGCTGTGGTAGCTCATCAACAGAGCCGCGACGTCAACACACAGAATCTGTCAGCACAATTCAGCACGGTTGTCTAATAGTTTAGAACGATTTGGCACGATAGTGGAAAAGCTGCTTTAATATCTTTATTAAAAAAAAAAAAATTGCGATACCTCGATTTTATAAAAAATTAAATCGTCTTAAAACGGAAATTCGAATAATCGAGAGAGAGAGAGAGAAAAAAAAAAAAAAAAATAAAAAATAAAAAAAAAAAAAAAAATCGCCCAGTCCTATCAAGGGGATATAATATGTACAACAACAAGCCGACAGGATTCTCTCACAGATGCGCACAAGAAGAATGTTAATAATCGAAATCCTCTAGTGGATTTACGAGAAATAGCAGATATGAGAAAATGTGGCCCAATAATGGATTTAAGATTGTCAAAAATGTACACTGCGCCCTCTAGTGGATTTGGGAAAACAAAAACTGCAGGAAAACGTACTTCAGGGTACATTTGTCGGTTCTGAAAAAATTAGCCCTGGGCACATATTCCCAATGAGTCTGGGTTAGAAAAGTTCATTCATTCATTCTGCTATGATTAGTCTGATTTATCAGAGGTCGCCACAATGAAATGAACCACCAACTTGTTTGGAAAAATTGCAAATTTAAAAAGTGAGTGATAATAATTTAAAGATATTGTCTATCAAATAAAATAGTTGACTCTGAATCGGCTTAACGAGTCCATATATTTCCAAATGTTTTGCCTACTTCTGATCTACATCAACATGATCAAAGTAACTCATTTGCATAATCCACACCAACCTGCAAATAAATAGGCGTTTCTTTTTTGACAAGAAAAGACCAATCAAAACAGACTTGGCCAGCTGACCAATCATAGCAGGGCTTATCGAAGGGGGAGGCGCTTACAAAACATAAATGTCCCGTGAGGTGCTTTAAATGTGCATTTTTCTTCAATGTTTGACGTAATCTCAACTGAAACATGACTAGAGGGCGGGGCATAGAGTAGCTCCTCCTCTTTTTACAGCAAACAACATTCAACAACGTTTTGTTTTTATCACAGCTTTGCCAGTGAGAGTGAGAAGGGTATAAACGAAGATCGGAGCCAGCTCCAAGTGGCTGGGACTTGAGCTCCAAGTGGGTGAGCCTTCAAGCTACAAGTGGGCTGTACAAACCTGGAGTTTTTATTTATTTAATGTCTTGTACATGACACCGAGTCCAATATTATGCTTTAGGAATGTCTACACCTACCCCAACCCTAAACCCAACCTCACAGTAACCTGATGTGTTTTATTAGTATCTGCTCCACCTACACCACCTAAACCCATCCTACTTGTGGTTTAAGTCCCTCCCACTTGGAGGTCACCCAACCTACTTGCAATGTAATCCCTCCCACTTAGAAGTCTCCGGGCTGCAGCGATACCTACTGATACCTGGTGAGAGTGGTTGAGCTCAAACCTATACAGCAATAGTGTCTTGAATGAGGTGGGGCATGTGAGATACTAGAGAGCATTTGATTGGTCAGAAGATTTGATGTGATACTGAAGTATGAGGTGATGTCAAAAAAAACATCATTGATCCATTTGTGCGGAAGTGACAGACTGCAAGCTTTATACGTTTATGTCTTCTAAATGAAAAAATGGTCAGTTTTGGAGCAGACTAGCATATAGAATTTTTTAAGACTAACAGACTGATACTAGGGTTGTCACGATACTGGAATTCGGTACCAATCGATAGTGAAATTTTAAAAACGTCCATTTGCAGATAACATTTGGTCGCGTTCTTAAACAGCCCTGATTTGCCATTGTGTTCACGTGCTCAACAGAAATGACTGTGATTGGCTGTGAAGGTCATCAGTTCACCAAACTCACCTCTGCTTACTGAGTGTAACCACAGATACAGGAACACTGGACTGTTTTAAAGTCACATCGATCAGCTGGTTTGTCTAAAAGCTGACTTATGAGTGATCCGCTGACAAATCGTGGCACAAACCATATGTAAAACCAAATGATTGTAATATTAAAATGCACTTTCTAAGAAAATTACATGGGTTTTTCTGTCCTTTGATGCATTTAAACCTTTTAAAAACATAATAGGATGCTTCAAAACACCATGTGACCTGCTCTTCAAAGAAATGTCATCAAAGTGGAAAAGCTGTTACATTGTTTTGTAATAGCTCATGAATTTCAGCGGTGGAGATCACAACTGTAAAATGTTTTGATTTGTTGATGACCGCAGGGAAGCCAGAAACATATGAGATTGAGTTTTCCTACCTGCATCCTTCTTGTTTTTCCCACTGTCTCTGCTCTTCTTCAGCACGGCCTTGAACATGGCGTGACTCCAGGAATCCCTTTATGACTGCTCTGTAGAAACATGAGAGATTTCTCACATGAAGCAGCAGGTTTCTATGCAGTTGGTTAATACTTTTATTAAAAGGAACAGCTATGCTTTCCTTAAATGGAGATCACATTGCTTGTATCCTTGCAAAACGTAAACTATATTATAGCTCAGATCTAATTTCAAAAATGGGACTGTAAGGCATGAAGATATTATTAACATTAACAATGTGTGCTCACTTTTCAAATATTTGTCATTTAAACTACTAAACTATGCCTAAATAGGGATGAGCAAGACAGCAAAAAAAATATTACAATATTATGTTACATATCCTTCGCTAACGATAATTATTAAGTATGTGACGAGATCTCAGACTACGAGATCTCGCGAGACTAAATCGTGACGAGATTTCTCGTCGAGGTGAAAAATTGTCTCGTGAGTTGTGATGTTATGATGGAGCGTGAGGGTGAATTTATCACTGAAGATTGGACGCCGGATTGGATTTGAACAGCACATCAAGTGCTTTGCACACACCTGGCAATGCAGTCTGGCCTCGGAGTTGCGCGTCACTCGTTTGCTTGGGCGGGTGAGTGTGACGTAACCGGTTTTTGAGTTCAAGGGTTGCCGCGTCCAAAAGCAGAGGCTGCTACAACAGCCACACACATTAACCACGGCTCATAACATGCGATGGAATAGCACTTTAGATATGCTTAAAGCCATAATCGTCGTAAACACAAATCGAGTTGGACATGTGGAGTATTCCTATTTCAGTCGTATTATTGAAGTGCAGTACAGACATGTAAACACGGTAGCCAATCTATTGCCGTTGTGGACTTTTAGCTGCAATTTGGGACAGGATAAGCCATCCACGCACACTATTTCTGCACCCATCGAGTCAGTAAAGAACCAGACACACACACACACACATACATCTCCTCCGAGTGCACGCGCACACACACAATGAACTCCTGGAGACACACACACACCTGTTGTCATCATCATCATCACCAAGCACATGTTTATGCTGTCCGGAAAAAACACGGAAGCTGACGCCGAAAGAAAGTAAAACTGCTGAAAAATTAAAAACCGAAAATGACATGATTACATGCATTATGTAAAAAATGTGTGGAAAAAAAGTTCGATTCTCATATGGAACTGTACAGGGGAGAAGCCAGTTGAGTTTATAGCAAAATATTTAGCAGTGTTTGCATGTCATTTATGGCATAATTCATTAAAATAAATGTAAAATAACATTCATTGCAAGTTGATTTAAAAAAACACCTAAATTGTTTTGCATTTTGTGATTTTTTTTTTTTTTTTCATTTTTCAGTTGAATAAAAATCTATTTTCCATTCATATATTAGCAAATATTTTGCAGTGTTTGCATGTCCTTTACTGCCTAGAATTCATTAAAATAAATCTAAAATGACATTCATTACAAGTTGATTTAAAAAAGCATTTTTTCAGTTGAATAAAATATTTTCCATTAATGTATTTTACCATTGAAGATTTATTAAAAATAGTGTAAAAATCTCGTCTCGTCTTGTTCTCGTGAACCCAATCTCGTGTCTCGTCTCGTGGTGAAAGCATCTCGTCACACCCCTAATAATTATTAAATATTTTTTAACAATCCATTTAGGAATACTAGTTTAACCACTTTATTTTAATTTACCAACATTACTAAGGCAAATAGTTTAATAAAAAAACAAAAATATCTAATCTCTTTATAATAAAATAAACAAGTGTTAAAGAGACTCAAATTTGATTAAGTGTGTGCAATGGCAAAGTGTAAATTAGAGATGCACCGATACCATTTTTTTGGAACCAATCCGATCCAGATACCAAAATTCTGAGTATTGACCGATACAGATTCGATCCCGATACTGTGCCGTTTTTTTTTTTAGTTTTCGTTGTTTTTAAGCATAATAAAGTTTCTATAGTTTTTGTGATTAACTTAAAAATCTTCTTTAGTAAAAATAACAGACCTATAGGCCTGCTGTATATGACAGACTACACAATCTAACTAAAAACATGATGCTTGCTGTAAACTAGGCTACATTATTTGAGCATTCATTAAGACATTGATCTGTTGTGGTCCAGCTTATGTTTCTTTTTTAATATTAAGATTTTTCTTTGAAATCTGTAATAGGCTACCACTATTGACACTAATCGGCAGCTATAGCTCTCTGCAACTCTCACTAGGTTGCTGCCGGAAGTGGTGTTAGTGAGGCCAGCAGGGGGCACCCAACCTGCGGTCTGTGTGGGTCCTAATGCTCCAGTATAGTGACGGGGACTCTATACTGCTCAGTGAGCGCCGTCTTTCGGATGAGACGTTAAACCGAGGTCCTGACTCTCTGTGATCATTAAAAATCCCAGGATGTCCTTCGAAAAAGAGTAGGGGTTTAACCTCGGCATCCTGGCCAAAACTGCCCACTGGCCTCTGTCCATCATGGCCTCTGAACCCTCCCCATATCATATCTCCTCTCCACCAATCAGCTGGTGTGTGGTGTGCGGTCTGGCGCAAAATGGCTGCCGTCGCGTCATCCAGGTGGATGCTGCACACTGGTGGTGGATTAGGAGATTCCCCCCAATATGTAAAGCGCTTTGAGTGCCCAGAAAAGCGCTATATAAATGTAAGGAATTATTATTATTATTATTATTATTATTATTATTAATCAAAAAACAAACTGGTCTGTTAAATAAAGTAGTATTATAAATAAAATTGCAGTGAAATGTTCAGTTTCAGAGTAGCCTATGTTGGGCTAAATAATTTTCTGTTAATGACAAACCATATTGCGCCCGTCAGTTTCACTTCAATTAATTTAAATCAACTACATTGACCACAAAGAGCCAGGTTTTACAAACCATTCGCAGCACTGAAAGTATTCCCCATGGAAGAATAAACTCAGTCGGAAAGATGAGAGAACAGAAACTTTTAATATTACAGAATAATTTTACAGATCGCCGCATGTCGCGTCTGCGCAGCCGGTTCGTGAATGATGCACTTGATGCATCACTGAGACACAGCGCGCAGCGGACACTTCCAAAACTTAATGTATTATTGAGCCTTTTCTAATTTATAATTTTGGGGTAGGCCTCTCTACCCTCTAACTCTCTCTACCCCAGTGTTGCGAATGCAATCTGTTGATCTAACAGACACAGCGCAACATGATTTAGAAACAGCAATGAACTCCTTGTTGCAGGTCAAAGTGAACCCATTTAATGCAAAACTAAATCCATTTCTCCACTGATTATAAACAGGAACAAATTTTTCTTGGAGCAAGTTTTACGAGTGGTCATGAACGCGACACGCAGTTTGAATTGTGAATGAATGAAGAATGATTGACAGGTGCAGCAGCGGGACGCGCTGAACTGAACATTAATTTACCACTTGAATATTCATCTGTATAGACCATTTTAAGGGATGTGAACAAAAACAATGGTCCCAGAGTATTTCCTGTCTTACATTTTCTATTTTTATAGCTTCAGAGAATCTAAAAAGAGCCACATATTGATAAAAAAAAATGTTATGATAGCTGTTTTAACATTAAATTATGATTGAATTGCCTCTTGTTACAGTTATGACATAGTTTGATAACAAGCAGAATATGTTCATGGGCCAATGACATGACCACATTAAAATAGTCTATACTTCACATTAAGCTATAGAATGGCTTCAGAACACTTGGGATATAGTTGGCATGCATGACAACTTTCTAGTGCCTTATAACAGGCTACCTTCATGGCATTTCTTGGCTTAGAAATTACACAGAATATAGCGCACACGCAAGATCAGATTTGGATCGGTACCAGCTGGCCGATACCCGATCCAGCAAAAAAATGCGGTATCGAACCGATATCCGATCCAAATATCGGGATCAGTGCATCCCTAGAGTAAATGATGAACAATCAAAGCAAACTTTAAGGTGTGAATTAGGGTTAGGCCGATAGACGATGCCATCGTCCATCGCCGATGGCCGATAAACTTCACGATGCTGAGCCGGCATCGTGATCCATCGCCCAGCCCCACATTTATATTGATGTATAACTTATTATTTGCATGTCATCTTAATAGCAATAACGGTCTTTTACATTAACATTCAGCACATGATCACTAATAAGATCTGCCATTATTAGTAACGTTAGGGTTTCTAAAACTAAATCTGTCAGTGTTATTTTCATTCTCTCATCTTCAGCGCTTCACATTTCCGTGGTTGTAGCTCCTGTCATGTGAAGGCAGAAGGCATTGACTGAGTGATTGACAGCTGATATTAACCAATCCATTCACAGTCAGTTCTAGCGTAGTGAAAACGATAGGCTACTATTATTAAATTCGTTATGAATTAATTGATATTTAACAACAACCACCCCCACCCCGCCTACGACGACGATGCTATCGTCCATCGCCAATGCCAAATTGGTCAACATCCCCCAACCCTAGTGTGAAAACCTCAAACTCTGTAAACAACACAAATTATGATAATCAAATCTGGGCTTTCAAGTAAAGTAACTAGCCATGATTTTTTTTTTTTTTTTTTTTTTTACAGTCTCCTCACTGCTGCTATACGGCACACATTTTCGCGTGGGTTGTTATTCTGAAGTGACCTGAAGTGGCGATGACGCAACCCAAAACTCACAGAGCATGTGGTTTCCTTCACCATCTTCAATTCGCTTTGCGCTCGCCTGGAGTCTTTCTGTAATTAGGCGACCATCAAACTTTTTCTCAGAGGACGACAAACGGATAAACCATTGCTTCAGCTCTGATACAAATTTATAGAGAAAAGTGCAAAGCGCTGCAGTGTTTTGGTGCGCTGTATTTGTCTGAGATAATTAGTCTGCCGTTATTGCTGAAATGTGTATATTTCATACAAAGTGTGAAGCACATTGTTTAGTTTACTTGCATGAATCGCAGTGCGCATGTGGCTTTGTGGAAAGTTCAGATGTTTTTCAATTAAGTGCGCCTGGAAAATGCACGCACGTCACGTAAGCGCCACTTGCACACCATGTGTGCGTCCCTCCCTATTTGACCCGCAAGTCGCGCGCCTCCATTGGAAATGACAGACATATAGCCTAAGCTTATTGGCATTCTTTGCAAGGCACATGCTCAGCAGCCACATTTTAATAAAACTATAGAGCTTAATAACAAAACGTCATACTGAAACTTCACACTGAACTTTTTTTTTTAATCATTATTGACAACGGTGTTCGGTCAATAAATAGTAATACCGTTTTTTTTTTGTTTTTTTTTTTTTAAATCGCCCAGCTCTATGCCTGTGGACATTTGTACACAGTTGGTTTGGTAAAATTCAGATCTTGCAGTCTAGATTTACACTCCACCCTAGAGAAAATTATCCATATATAAATGAACACTGTATATCAGTGACTATATGCTTTTTAATGCCTCAGGCTGGGGTTGGTTATTTCATTAAAATGAACAGATTTATGCTTTCCTTAATGGAGATCACATTGCTTGTATCATTGCCAAATGTAAACTATGTTATAGCTCTGATCTAATTTCAAATGGGATTGTAAGGCATGAAGGTATTATTAACATTAACATCGTGATTTATATCATGACTTCACTGCTCACTTTTAAAATATTTGTCATTTAAACTACTAAACTATGCCTAAATCTGGACAAATCAATGAAACTTGAAAATAAATATAAATTCAATTAATTTTTTTCCACCAATATACAAAATGGAGCCATTTCCAAGTTGACTATAAAATCCTGCATTTAAACATTCTTAAGTTAGTGCACTACATCAAGTTGATAAAGCTCTAAAATAATGTATTATGTTTGGTAAAAATCTAAGTAAAAATGCCAGATAATATAAACAAAATCTGATGATTGTATTTCATTTCCAGTTATGATTTAATTTTAACTCGCAGATTGCTATGAAACATGGCTGATCTTTTAAAACTACAATACATGCTAAAATGAACTGTAAGAAAAAAACAAATCGTGTAAAATCGCAAATATATATATATATATATATATATATATATATATATATATATATATATATATATATATATATATATATATATATATATATATATATATAGCTATTAAAAGCGACTCTTATAACTTAATTCATCTTATAACCTAAAAAAAACGTAAACTTTATGTAAAAAATTATGTAAAATGCTAAAAAAAATTAACTTTAAAAGGCAACTAATAACTTAATTTCTCCTATAACTGTAAAACGTAAACATTTTAGATCATGCAAAACTGCTGAAAAACGTGACTCTTATAGCTTAATTTATCTTATAACCTAAAAAAACGTAAACTTTATGTAAAAAAACATGTAAAAATGCTGAATAAAAATTTACTTTTAAAGGCAAATAATAACTTAATTTCTCCTATAACTTTAAAACGTAACATTTTTTCATGTAAAAATCATGTAAAAATGCTGAAAAAAGGTGACTCTTATAGCTTAACTTATCTTATAACCTAAAAAAACAAACTTTATGTAAAGAATCTTATAAGAATGCTAACAAATATATATAACTATTATAAACGACCTTCATAATTTCTACTATAACTTTAAAACAAACATTTTAATGTAAAAATCATGTAAAAATGCTAAAAACAGAGGCAACTTTTATAGCTTAATTTATCTTATAACTTAAAAAAAAGTAAACTATGTATAAAAAATTATACAGAATGCTGAATAAAATTAACTTTTAAAGGCGACTAATAACTTAACAAAATCAACAAAAATCAACAGAAAAAATATTTATCATTACATTTTTTACAATGTGTGAAAAAAATTATGTAAAAATGCTGAAAAAAAAACTAATAAAAGAGACTCTTATAACTTAATTTCTCTTATAAAAAAAAAAAAAAAAAAGTCAAAATTTTCATGTAAAAATGCTGGGGAAAAATTTACTTTTAAAGGCAACTCTTATAACCTAATTTCTAAGTTGACGAAAAATTCTGCCACAATTTAAGTGTGAGAATATCACTTATAATCAGAATATTTACAGTTAATAAAATGTCATTATCAAATCAAACCCATTTATCGGTTCAGAAAAATGAGCATTTAGAATGGAAAAAAAAAAAAGACAAGTACAGTGAGTTCATATTATCAAATAAACTAGTGAGTTCAAGAAGTGAGTTTGTTAATTAGACTAGTTAGATTAATTATGTCATTATATAACAATAGTTTGTTCTGTCAGGGTATATCCAGGAATCCTAAAAGGTAATTTCAATACCTTTTTAAGACTTTTTAAAGACCTTCTCAGAGTATTTTAAGACCTCATCCCCACTTCAAGGTCTAATCAGTATCAAACCTTTAACTTAATAAAGATGTGTTAATAAACAGTTGTTGTTAAATAAATCAATGGAGCACAACCATGCAACAGAACTAAGATAAGCTCGGAAGAAACAAAGCTTGATAGAATAAATTACGTGGTTGTTTTCAGTGACAGGCTTCGGCCACTGTTTAAACTCGTCTTTCTCAAACCAGGAGTACGCAAACTTAGCTCTATGGTTTCGCAACATGCGGGGAGCGTTCTGGAGTCAAACACTTTGGACAACGCTTGAACAAAATTTAATACTTCGTAAAAACATGATTAAGACTTTTTGATACCTTTTAAGGGCCTTCATTTTCTCATAATTGATTTTTCAACTTTAATACTTTTTAAGACCCCACAGACACCCTGTCTGTAGACAATCTGAAACAAATATTGCTTAAGGGTGCTAATAATATTGACCTTAAAATTTTATTTTTAAAAAATTTAATCTTAACTGCTTTTATTCTAGCTGAAATGAATCAAATCAGACTTTCTCGAGAAGAAAAAAATATTATAGGAAATACTGTGACAAATTGCTTGCTTTGTTCAACATCATTTGGGAAATATTTGACCAAGAAAAAAAAAAAGAAAATCACATGAGGGTGAATAGTTTTGACTTCAACTGTATATATAAATATTTCAGATTAATAAAGAATATAACAAGAACACAATCCAAATAGCGTCTTGTACATTTGATTTCTCTATTTGGCAATATTCTGGGATTTTTCCCACAGTGTGCACCCACTGTAATGTGTGATCACTGGTGGGCCGGCATGGAAAGAATTCTTCAATATTTGCACAGAGCAGCTCCGCTAAGCTATCTTGTTATTCCGGAAAACAAGCTGTTGGATTCCCAGCATTCCTCATCTAATTGATGCTAAACGGCTGAACTTGGCTTCTCGTGCCACTTGTCATGATAGCGCTGAGGTTCCTTCACCTCTCACATGCTCTCTTTCAAAATTAGCAGCGAGGGTCAAATGCATTACAACAGGTCTTTTTATCTGCTTAGACAGTTTCTGTGCTGTAAACAGAGATTAGACCTGCTGTTATAGTTTGTGTTAATTAAACATGCATGCATTTGTTATTAAGGATGCAATGATTAACCGATTTCACTATTAATCGCGGTTTAATTCATCACGGTTGATTAATCGTAAAGGCTTCTCAACACTGCGTTTCTGCACGGAACAAAACTGCTGCAACTAAACAAAGTTATGCCAACTGTGCGCTAGTTTGAAGTTCCGAGCTTGTACACCGAGGCTAATATGCACGCACACTGGATTAACCATGGCTGAGGCTATTAACTAAGGGCTGTTCACATATCGCGTCTTTTGCACACGCATGTTCGTTATTTCCAATGGAGGTGCGCAGACTAGTTGAAACATTCCAGGCGCACCTAGTTGAAAACATTACGTTTTCAGAATGCCACAAGCACACCGCGAGTCACGTGACAAGAACTGACTGGTCAGCTTCATACTTTGTATCGAATATACACATTTCTACTCTGGTTGAGAAAGGAAAAAGTACAAAATGAAAATATCAAACATTTTTGTAATATAGTTGATCTGTAGTTGTGATATAGAGCTTTTCAGACTGAGGTTCAGCAACCTTAGACTACATTTGTTCTCTTTAAAAGAGAAATACTTACAATTACGTAATTAAATACAATAGATTTACACTAGACAAATACTATTTTTATTCTTATTTTTATTTATTTATTCATTGTTCTGTCATTTATTTTACACTTATTTTAAATCCAAAGAAAATGGAGTATTGTTTGTTATTATTATTATTATGTTGTGCATTATTTGGTTACTGAGCAGCAATAAATAACACTTTAAAATAGCAGGAGATTTCATGTGATTTTCTAAACTAGTAGTGTTTGGAAATTAATGAATGCTTAATAATCATGATAACCGTGAAACCGTCATTTTTCCTCAGACTATACTCGTACAAACACAATTTTTTATAATCGTTCCATCCCTATTTGTGATATTGATTTAATTTCAGTCAAATTAAATTCATGTTTTAAACTGTAAATAATTGAGGACACCTCCACACCCTATCTATACAGTTGAAGTCAAAATGATTAGAAAAATATCTAGTCAAATATTATGTGCTGATAAAAGAAATCAGTTTTTAGAAATTAGGTGCGATTAATTGAAATTGTATCAAAATCGCAATTTGGACAAATTTCCAGCAGTATACGGTTTAAACCGTAACTGTAATGGCCCATTTCCACTGAGTGGAACTAACTTTTTCGGCACCCTTTCGAAAGGGTACCAAACACGAGAAAGGGTACCAAATGGTGGAGCTACACACACAGCTGAACGCTGATTGGTTACAGAGATACGTCACGATCTCGTGGAGCTAGCCAGAATGAAAACAAAGGAACCGCCATGTTTTAAATACACAGCTGAGACAACTATATGCATATAATAACAAGCCATGGATGACCCAGGCTCAAACTAATCTTGTTGTTGTCTTGATGTACAGCCACAAAGCCAAGAAGAACAAAATCTGCCGTGTCCTGCGAGCGGTTTTCACTTTTTCCAGGGAGCTCACGATCGCGTCTACAGTATATTTGATATAACGAACTTCTTGAGCTGATGATAATAACGTGTGTGTGATTATTGAAGTGTCTTCGACGTCTGATCCTTTCAGAAAAGAAAAGAACAAACGAGAAAGTGAAGCGTGAAAATTCAGCAACCTGAATCATCAACAAACTGCCACGTTCATCGCATTTTGGACTATTATGAACTCGGAATGACAGAATTACTCTCCAACAGAGGCTACATGTGCCGGTGAAGATTACAGAGACAGATGAGAGATTTGCTCTGACTGTGGGCTATGTTGCGTGTAGCTTTTGAACTCAAATAAGGACTAAATGTATGATGTGTGTAGTTTTTCTGTAATTGGTAACATATCAGAAACTGTAAAGGAGATCGCACACCAGAAGCGCCGCTCTGCGACGCACCACGCATTTCAGAATTCTAAACATAGGTTTCTATCAGGGTACACACACCGGCGCCGCAAGTCAGCGGCTGTCCACGGCGCCCAGCTACGACTAAGGACACTGTTCATATTTCTGCCGCACCACAGAGCGCCATCTGATTAGTTTCGTTTTAAATAGCATGCGAATGTGTGCGTCTGGTGTGCGATACTTTCAACTGTCATGTGCGTGCCGTGTCGCAGCGATGTGCAGCGCATCCGGTGTGTGACGCACTTAAGGGTTTGTATGTGCTCATATATATGTTGCATTTATTTATTTATTTTATATAATTCAGTGTTTCCTCTAGGATTTTTTCCAGCAGTGGCGGCAGGACTCTTTTTTTACACAGATCTGCCAACTATTTCAAAGACAAATATTACACGCAGTATTACAAGTCGAGATAGCATTCATGTAATACGAGCATGCGAATCTCTTTGCTTGCGCGCCGATTTCCTCTGTTCGAGCACAGAACTTCTTGCACGCGCTCAAATTTACACGTTCAAGTGCAGATCTTCTTGTGCGCTCTCCAGTAAGCGCTGCTGAAGAGCGATTTAGTGCGTTTTCCGACATTAACGCGTCCTGAAGTAAAGTGAAACGGCATTAAACTCCAGCAAGATAAAGTCATTGTATGCAGAGCCATTGACCTTTATCAATAAAGTATACTTATGGAAACTGTGTTCATCTTAACTGAAAGCTACGCGGTGTTTGCTAGACTCACGCACCTGTCAGTCAGTCTGTCAGAGAGTCAGTCAACATGTCACCTTGAACAAATAGCGCACAGCACTACTACGGTTACAGAAAAGTTTGCGCGGTTTACCTCTAATATGTTTTGGTGCGATTATAATCCGCTATAAAAAACACGACTAAATGTTTTAAATAAGAAGCTGTAATGTAGCCGTGGCGGGATGAATTTTGGCGTGGCGGCCCGCCACGGATGAATGAATGTAGCGGAAACCTTGCAATTGCAGTCGTTACAGTAGGATATTTCGCTATTAGGCTATGTCATTGATCTGCAGTTATGATCAAATTATGTTCATAGAAAGGTTAGTAATAAACATTTATACAGAAGTATTTATGTTTAAAAGCATCTTTTTTGTGAGAAGTGCTTCTCATGTGGTTTGTGTACGACCTGTACGGCTTTACTGTAGACATTTATTAGAGCGAGAATGACGTCGACTGAAACTCTGTCATACACCACGCCCACCAAAAGGGTACCCTTTGTAGTGGAAACGCAAGCCTGATAAAGATGACCCGTACCGTACTGTACCAGTCAGTGGAAATGAGCCATAAAACATCTGTGTGAGAGAATTTTTTATTTTTGTTTGTTAAATCGTTTTAAAAAATCATGATAGGTTTCTTTTGCCCATATCATGTTAGTTATTAAAACTATTGTGTTTAGAAAAGTGTTGAAAGAAATAGTCTTTCCGTTAAACAGAAATTGGGGAAAAAAGTATACAGTGGGGGTAATAAGTGACTGCAACTTTATATTTATTAGCAGAAAAAATATTGCAATGTCACTTTTTCCAATATTGTGCAGCCCTAACAGCCATGCAGCAAACACTGCTTCTAATATTAAAATATAAAGTGTGCCTGACAGCTCTGCTCAGATGCAAAGAGACAAGGTGAGGGGTCTGAATGTGGAGCCATGCTGAACTCACAGCGGATGCCGCAGCACTGAGATCAAGCATGAAAAGCACCCCTGCAGGCCCCACCCAGGAGAAGAGCAGGCGGTCCGACATACATCGATCTGAGTGCATGGATGAAAAGGCCTGCTGCGACCTCATCCAGAGCGAGAAGTCAAAAGTTGAGGAGAAAAACACTCTCAACAGCCTGAAAAATTCAGCAAAGAAACCAATGTACTTTTATTTCAAAACAAGTCATAAAACGAAGTACTGGACCCTACGGGATATAAACAAATTGCTGCTTGTATGGTTGAAAACTGAGATGTACGCGAAGCTTTGTTATTTTAATTGAGTTTACAAGTGTGCATGAAAAAAAAAACATTGTAAATATTACTTCAGCTAGAGTGAACAGTAGGACTGCCACAATACTGGAATGGGGCAACAATCGGTACTGAAGTTTTAAAAACGTCCATTTCCCGCTAACATCTGAGCGCTGTTGAGCGCGTTCTTAAACAGCGCTGATTTGCCATTGTGTTCACACGCTCAACAGAAATGACTGTGATTGGCCATGAAGGTCATTAGTTTACTGAAGTCACTGCCGTTTACTGAGTGTAAACACAGATACTGGGACACTGGAGCATTTTAAAGCCGCGAAGATCAGTCGATTCATCAGCAGTTCGCTCGTATATCAGCTTATAAACAGATCAGCTGATCTTCACGGCTTTAAAACGCTCCAGTGTCTCTCTATCTGTGGTTACACTCAGTAAACATTGGTGAGTTTGGTAAACCGATGACCTTCACGGTCAATCAGTCATTTCTGTTGAGCACGTGAACACAAATCAGCGCCGGAAATTGACGTTTCTAAATTTCAGTATCGATTGGTACTGAATTCCAGTATCGTGACTGCAAAATATATCCCAAAATTATCGTTATCATGATAATTAGAGGTGTGAACCTACACTGGTCTCACGGTTCGGTTATGATTATCATGCCATCGATATGGTTCAATTCGATATCTCAGTGCATCGACGATGCTTTCCATACAGTTTTATATTTTACTTCACAGCACAGCAATTCTTGTATTCAAATTTATAAATATATTTATATTTATATCCTATTTATAATACAATTTTGTCAGATATATAAACTGTACCTTTAAAAACTCAAGTACATAAACAGAACAACATGACCATATATAGCAAATAAACAAATATAAATATCCTGCTCGCTTTGAGCGTTGCCTAGCGAGTTCTTTCTTACTCCCCTGATTGGTTTCGCGCTCATGCCATGATATTGCAGCCCAAACCATAACCTGTACATCATTTTATTAACTTTTGGGAGAAGCATGTGTCATTTCTGGTCCAAAAACCTTGCCGGTTAAAACAAAAAGTAAGTTTGACTTTACATCAGAATTTAACAGGGTATAAGCAAACCTAATAAAGAAGACAAATTGATGTTTTAAAATCTAAATGCACCAAAATTGGTCAAATAAATATGATAAACCAGAGAAAAATATTCTGATGTGGATGCGACCCATCTGCACTCAAGTTTTTCCATCTTGGCTGCTGTTCCCATTACAGGATAGCGAAGCAAACCTCCTAAAAGACTGAAATGTGCAGCACATGCAAACAATTACAGCAGCAGGTCTGGCTCCAGATGACCTCTTTCACTCCATCCATCTCTGAAGCAGCAGATGCAAGCAGCCAGATTCCTGCAGCTCTTAAACTGATGAGATAAGAGAAGAGGAATTCTGCCACCTTCATGATCTGAATCACAAGAACTGGGCGATACATATGCCAAAGAAAATCATTGTGTGTTATTTTTCAGCCTTTTGGCAATTTTTCCTATTCAAGCTTGCTTCTCAGAAAAGAACAAAAAGTAAAATGATGAATTATTTAAAAACTCTGGAAGCTGAATAGCAATCAAAAAGCCAAAAGATACATTCAAAATGGTAAAGCAAAACTGTAATAAAAATCTAGTTGCACATATTCAAGGCAAGACATTTGTATTTACAGTTAGGTCCATAAATATTGGGACAGACACAATTCTAACACAAGCAGCGATGATAGGGACCTCGCACCCCGGGCTCACTGCCGCCCGGTGGCCTCAGGATGACAAAGAACAGCGGACAATATTAATTTAAGCTGATATATAAAAAAACCTGAGAAAGATCATCGATTTATGCGAAATTTCCCTCTTATATTTTCGCCACTTCTGGGACGTGTGCAAAATTTTGTGAGTTTTCGGGCATGTTTAGGCCCTCAAAGATCGCGATTCATTCTGCGGAAGAAGAAGAATAAACGGAGCAATTCCAATAGGGCCTACGCACCGTTCTGGTGCTCGGTCCCTAATTAATGGCTCTATACACCAACACAATGGATTTGAAATGAAACGACCAAGATGTGCTTTAACTGCAGACTGTCAGAATTAAAATGAGGGTATTTACATCCAAATCAGGTGAATGCTGTAGGAATTACAACAGTTTGCGTATGTGCCTCCCACTTGTTAAGGCACCAAAGCTAATTGGACAATTGGCTTCTAAGCTGTTCCATGGCCAGGTGTGTGTTATTCCCTCATTATCCCAATTACAATGAGCAGATAAAAGGTCCAGAGTTCATTTCAAGAGCGCTATTTGCATTTGGAATCTGTTACTGTCAACTCTCAAGATGAGATCCAAAGAGCTGTCACTATCAGTCAAGCAAGCCATCATTAGGCAAAAAAAATGTGTATCCACAACTGTCACATCGCAGGATTAGATTGATTATTTATTAAAGATAAAGATATTAAAGATTATTTTAACATTATTGTATAAAATAATCATGACCATTTTATTTTAGGTTTTGTTCAATTTCTATATTTGAATACTGTTAGACTCCCCAGAAAACTACTGTTTATTTACCTTCTATATTTACTCTTATGCTTGTAATTTATTATATTTTATGCAGATGCACTGCTTGATCACCCCAGTCGATCTAACTAATGAAACCTTTTTCCAAATAGAGCTATTTAAATCATCTGGTGAGATTATATTCGTATCGCAATATATATTGTAGCAAACCAAAATATCGCAATGGTACATTTTTGCAATGTCTTGCAGCCCTAATTTACATTCATTTTTGCTAAATTATTTTAATATACTGTACATAAAAAACAGATTTCTATGGATTTTTGAGAAATGCTTTGAATCATAGTTTGAAATCTGGTCAGTAAAAAACTTACAGCTCGAGTTTACACAATTCAGTTTCAAAGTGCTACTCAGCATTTTCTAAATGTATTCACATCTTGGCACTTCCATTAAACATTTTAATGCGATATTCCAAAACGGCATAAAAAAATAAGGAGGTAGAAACTAGGGATGCAACGATTATAGATTTTGGTTGTACGATTATAGTCTGAGAAATAATCACGGTTTCACGGTTATCACGATTATTATGCATTTATTAATTTCAAAACATGACTAGTTTAGAAAATCACATGAAAACTCCTTATATTTATAAGTGTTGTTTATTGCTGCTCAGTAACCAAATAATACAGCACATACTAATATTAAAAACAAACAACAGTCCAATTTTTCTCTTTGTGCTTAAAAATAAGTGACATTTTTGACATTTAAACATAAATAATTTTTACGCTGTAAATAAATGACAGAACAATGAGAAAATAAATAAAAATGAGAATAAAAAAATAGTATTTGTCTAATGCAAGGCTCGAAATTAACTTTTTTTTACTTGGTAGCACAGGTGCTCCCAACTTCAAACATTTAGGAGCACCAGAAAAAATTTAGGAGTACCCACCAAAAATGAATGAGCACCCCTGCATATTGTATATTAACAGATTTATTGTATTTGAAAACAACATCAATCCGGACTAACAAAAAAAAAAACAGAAATTAACTAATTCTATTATGACTTATTGATATTTGTGCAATAATTCCAAAATTAATGTCTAATGTAAAATATTAATAATGACTCTGATGACAATAATACTAACATTGTATTACATTTCTCATCATCATGTTGCCTTGAATGTGCTTAAATGTGAGTTATCTGCTATAAAAAGTCCAACTGTTACATTGACATGTATGGTTTGCGTCAAGCAAAAATGAAGCATTGCAGTTATAAATATACATTTTGCACTATTGTTTTTATACGTATATACAATACCAAAGTCTTTATTGTATAGTCTTTGACTATACTGTGTTAAATTTTACATTTAGCGTCCATTTGCGCTAAACAAGCAGTGGATGCAACGCATTGAGATTCGGGCCATTAAACAGCTGATCCACTCCGAGTTTTCCAGCACTCTCCGAAGTCCCTCGATTGATCTCGGCTGGCGGATTAACTTTCTCTCGCATTAACATGCGCTCATCGGCGCCATTATTTGTAAACATTGTTTGCAAACCTGTGTACTTTTCATTGCTTCTTCCCCAAACTTCAGCCGTTTGTAGTTCTCGCAGTCACACATCTCCCTGTCATCTCAACTAGGTGCGGCTGAAAAGCGTGAGCACGTTGCGTCGCGTGCGCGTCCCTCCATTGGAAATATCCAATTTACGCAAGTTTGGCTTAGTTAATAACCTTATTCATAATTAATCCAGTGTGCGTGGTTATTAGTCTCGGTGTACAAACTAGCACACAGTTGGCATACCTTTGTTTGGTTGCTGCAGTTTTGTTCTGTGCAGAAACGCGGTGTTGAGAAGCCTTAACGATTAATTAACCGTGACAAATTAAAGCGCGATTAATAGTGAAACCGGTTAATCGTTGCATCCCTAGTAGAAACATAGCTAATGACTTTGAGGCTTGAATGTTTTATTGAATATCTGTTACATACAATTAAAAAACAGCAATGGGTCAAATTTACCCCTCTGTGTAGACATTGCAACCTATACGGTCAACAAATAATCATGAAACTAGTCAAACCAACAGCATTGATAGAAGCCATATTCATTTATTTGTTCATTTTCCTTCGGCTTAGTTAGTCTCTATTTCAGAGGTCGCCACAGCGGAACGAACCGCCAACTTATCCACCATATGTTTTACACAGCAGATGCCCTTCCAGCTTCAACCCAACAATGGGAAACACCCATACACTCTCACATTCACACACAGTCATATACCCTACTGCCAATTTAGCTAATCCAATTCACCTATAGTGCATGTGTTTGGACTGTGGGGGAAACCGGAGCACCCAGAGGAAACCCACGCCAACACGGGGAGAACATGCAAACTCCACACAGAAATGCCAACTGGCCCAGTCGAGACTCGAACCAGTGACCTTCTTGCTGTGAGGCCACAGTGCTAACCACTGAGTCACCGTGCCACCTGCTGAGCCATATTGCTTTTATTAATGATAATGTTTATTTGTTTTCTGATAGGTTTGGTCTTTTCATGGTGACATATTATATTTGGTCACGTGGGCATACCTAGAAGTAATAAAACACAAACTAACACAGGTGGTGGCAACATGCAACAGCCATCCAGCACACAACAGGTATCCCACAGCTAACAACAGTCAATTCACAGCTTGCTGCTTGTCATATATGAGCCAATCTCATATTTCATGTCTATATAAAGTTTTGATATTCACATCTTGGACTCAGCATGCCCTAAAATACATGAGCCTCTCTACTCCTCAAGCGATTTTAGGTGGATCGTGGAAGTCACAATAGAATTATTATCATTCATTCATTCACTCATTCATTCATTTTCCTTCAGCTTAGTCCCTTATTTATCAGGGGTCACCACAGTGAATGAACCGCCAACTATTCCGGCATGCGTTTTATGCAGTGAATGCCCTTCCAGCTGCAACCCAGTACTGGGAAACATCCATTCACTCTCACATTCGTACACTATGGCCAATTTTGTTATAGCGCATGTCTCTGGACTGTGGACCCGGAGGAAACCCATGCCAACACAGTGAGAACATGCAAACTCTACACAGAAATGCCAACTGGCCCAGCTGAGACTCGAACCAGCAACATTCTTGCAGTGAGGCGACAGTGCTAACCACTGAGGCATCATGCCGCCTGCATTATTATCAGTCATTCAGATTCTATCAGTATCAGCCACTGAAAACCCCACTGTGGTCGACTGCTGGTTTTTAGAGCAGATTCAAGGTCAGTATTGTCTGAAGACTGAACCACAAAGCCTGACAGTGATAAGTCCACATATCCCATCATCACTTGCCTCACATCTGATCTGACCAGAGAATGAAATTAAATCAACATGTGGCTCCAAAATGAACAAAGACTTCAGCAGAGCCATCTCAACCACACAAGACGAAGATACCATGTCCTGACAATTGAAAAAAAAAAAAAAAAAAAAAAAACACAATCAGACCATCTCCACAGGAATGGCCATGTGTCCTGGTTATAGGTGTAGTGTGGGCTTTATAAAGCAGATTTATCTCAGTCTTTCTGCTCTAGTGACTCAGTTATCTGCATTATCTGGCTGACTCTCTCAGCACTTCATCACAGGCACACAGATCCTGAAAGCCTGCGAGACACTTCAGAGCAAAGCAAAAGAAAACAGCCTGCTTTAAAGGTGAAAGTGTATCACTTAAGCACCAATAATGCTATTTGTGTCTAGGCATTTTCGGTCTGACGCATTCGCGTGCGTATGAATGGAAGTCTATGGGGAGAAAAGTCCAGTGTGACCGCAGCTTAAGCCAACAAATTTATAATCAAAACAATCAGTAGATGCAGCCCTAAATGTGCAATCAGATCAAATATTGGAGGCTTTATTTTTTATGCTAAATGTTTTACAGTTGCAATCAGAATTATTCAACCCGCTGATTTATTAGCCCCCCTGTTTATTTTTTTCCCCAATTTCTGTTTAACGGAGAGAAAAAAAATTTCAACACATTTCTAAACATAATAGTTTTAATAACTCATTTCTAATAACTGATTTATTTTATCTTTGCCATGATGACAGTAAATAATATTTGACTAGATATTTTTCAAGACACTTCTATACAGCTTAAAGTGACATTTAAAGGCTTAACTGGGTTAATTAGGTTAACTAGGCAGGTTAGGATAGTTAGGCAAGTTATTGTATAATGATGGTTTGTTCTGTAGACTATTGAAAAAATATATAGCTTAAAGGGGCTAATAATATTGACCTTAAAATGGGTTTTAAAAAATTTTAAACTGCTTTTATTCTAGCCGAAATAAAACAAATAAGACTTTCTCCAGAAGAAAAAATATTATCAGACATACTGTGAAAATTTCTTTGCTCTGTTAAACATCATTTGGGAAATATTTAAAAAAGAAAAAAAAATTCAATGGCGGTTCAATAATTCTGATTGCAACTGTATGTATATTGCATAACAACAATGATTGAGCTCATGTCTATGTATAGCATGATAAGTGGATTAGGGACGCAACGATTAACTAATTTGACTATTAACCGAATTTTAATTCATCATGATTAAATAACTGTAAAGGCTTCTCAACATCCCGATTCTGCACGGAAAAAAAACTATAGCAACTAAAAGTTACACCAACTGTGCACTAGAGCTGCACGATTAATCGAAAAAAGATCGCGATCTCGATTCGACCCCCTAGACGATCTTACTAGAGAAGCAAAGGCGGCTGCACAAGTCTTCACATTGTTTTACATACGTTGCTCAGCGACAAGGACACCTCCAAATGATGTTGAAAGAGTCACATACTGTATTTATAAGGTATAATTCACCCAAAAATGTAATTTCTGTCCTAATGTAATGATGTATTTGCGGCCGCGAAATCACACGTGACGTGAGCTGCTGACCGTGAGCTGTACCCCAGAGAGGGCTGGCACGCGCCCTACTTAATGATAGATGCGCGCGCGTCTGCTTTAGTACACAGAACCTGCATAGGCTGTGAATAACAGGTAATAAAGTTGTAAATAACATTCAGTTTGTGGCACAGAGTGATCGTTTGGGAGCCTTGCGGGAAGTATGTACAGCACTAGGGATGGGCGATATGGCCCAAAATCTATATTGCGATATGCATTGCAGCCTCTTGCGATAACGATATATATTGCGATATATAAATTATAATAGAACCATTTCAGAACAGGTTACATAGACCCTTAGGAAAGCCAAACTGCTATTTTTTTTTAAGAAATAAAGAAACGTTGCATGTCATTTTGAGAACATTTATTGTGCAAAAGCAAAACTGTAATTAAACAACACAATGTTGCAGATAAATAAACTAAATGTAGTGCCTTTTAGAAAGAAAGACTTTTCTTTTAAGTCCTTGGTTCCTAAATGCCAATTTGCAGAGAACAAAAAAACTGGTGTCTTTGTAGTTAAGGAACTTACACTGTACTGAAATTACTTCCAGTATTAAAAAGTCAAATAAAATTGTGTATTGCAGATACTTTAAATAAAAACATATTTATAACCTGCAGCCTAAGGTAACACATTTGATTTGAAACATTTTGTTCTCCTAATGAAATTAAAACTGGTGTCTTGATCTGCTCTTTCTCGCTCTCTCTCCCTCTCTCTCTGTCTGCTGTAGACAGTGTTGGTGCTGCTGAGAGATTGAGACGCACCAGTCAAAGTTTGCTTATAAAGTAATGCAAAAATTAATACAATTAATATAGAAAGCGAAAGCAGATTCTCGGACATGTCCGGGGAAAATGTATTGTCACCCCAAATAATGAGCTGGATCAGTCTATTTAGTCTTCGCGCTCTTCTCAAAACTGCTAAAGTCAGTTCTGTATCCAGCGCGTCTCTGTGGGTCTGCATGCAGAGCATGTGAGTCTGTGGCAGAGTGTTGTCAGTTTCTCGCGAACACAGAACCGGGCCACCCCAATAATATATCGGCCGCCCAGGTAAATTCTGTGTGGAAAGCGCTGTGTGGGAATCTGTGTGACAAGCCACGATATGACATGCATGAGACTTGCAAGTTGTGCGACACGCCGCCATGCGTTGCTTAGTGCTGTTGTTGAGAGCGTCAGCATGTGCTACAGTCACAATAGATTTCCAACGTAATACACCATAAGTTAGTGTGAAGAGCATGTTGTTTTACCGTGGCCGAGTGAATTAAGTTATCAATCGAGCTTATTAAAAAAGAAAATTGCGACTAAATAAATTTTCCAGTTCGCACACGTCTATTTTTGGTCGCAAATGCGAGCGAAATGGTCGCACTGTCGAGCCCTGTCCATGTTTATTCAAGATGATGCGTTGCAGCCGGCTGCAGCTCGTTGCTCTTAATTTCGCGGGTAGATTGCGTCATCAAACATGCATTATCGCGATAGTGCAATAGAATTAGAATCTCTATCGTAGGCCAATTTTGTATCGTTTATATCGCATATCGTTTATATCGCCCATTACTATACAGCACTTAGTGAAAAGGAAACCGAAAGCGCGCACATCATTTAAATAATCATATTGCATTTTAGGAGTTATGATTATGACAAGCATTTAATATGTTTTTCTTTCATAGTGAACACAGAGTGTTGTGCATGAGAATAAATGTTTAACAGTGTCAGTATAACTACTCTAGCCTATATAATGTTAAATATAATGTAAGAGGGAATCTGATAATGACAAATGTCTGATTTTACCAGTAAATAAATGGCCTAATAATGTTGTCAATGACAGATTGCAAGCAAATGTCTCAAACATAATAATTCAACACTAGAATTATGAATAATTGTATTCTGATGGCATCACTTTACTGTGCATTAATGACCAGGACACATGTAAAGTTTGTTTAAGTCCTCCATTCAAAGTTTAGCATTTTAACCAGTAGACCTTGTTTTATCATTTGTTTGAGAATAACAATAGCTGACTCATTAACCTTTATTTTACATCTGCAGAATCGTGATAAAATCGTGATCTTTATTTTAAGCAAAAAAAAAAATTGCGATTCTCATTTTAGCCAGAATCGTGCAGCTCTACTGTGCACTAGATTAAAGATCTGAGTTTGTACACCGAGGCTAATACCAACACACACTGGATTAACTATGGTTGAGGATATTAACTAAGGGTTGTTCACATATCGTGTCTTTTGCATGCGCAAGTTCGTTATTTCAAATAGAGACACGTGGCTTGCATGCTCATATTGGGAGCAGCGCTCGAGGGGCAAGATGCGCTCATGCTTTCCAGGCGCACCTAGTTGAAAAAAAATACCATGAGGGCACCACGAGTCACGTGACAAGAACTGGCCGCTCAGCTTCATACTTTGTATGGAATATATACATTTCTACTCCAATGAGAAAAAAAATACAAAACAAAAAAATACCAAACATTTTTGTAATATAGTTCATTAAAAGTGCCTTTCAGAGATTCAGCAGAGTTTGGCTACACTTGTTCTCTTTAAAAGGGAAACACTTAGCTAATATTAGGGGTGTACTGGTTCACGGTTGATCCGTGATTCGTACGGATCACAACCCACAGTTCGGAACACACGTGACCTGTGAATAAATATTTTTACTTGTAAATTAATCCAAAATTTGTAACGATCGCAGAGAGATCACCTCTCGTGTCATTCAAATCACATGTTTGAAAGCATTTCAACAAGGGGTGCCAAATCTTCCCACAATACATCAACACAACGGCAGGAACGCTGCACCTGAAAGTAAGGAGATCAAAGTAGTATTTTTAGTCATTATTACGAATTTTTATAACAAACAAGCACATGTTTTAATATATTCATAACCGCGTTCGTGTTTTACCGTCATGCTTAAAAAAAAAAAAAACGCTAAAATAAAAAACGATAAATTTGGATCTAATGGATCTATAATCCATAATAATAACTCCTGTACAGCAGTCCCACAACATTCTGACACTCGATGATGCTCGAATACCCTGTCAGAAAAGTCTGTTGTTTTTGGTGTGTTTACATAGATGAATATGGCCACGGTGTAAATGCTCAGTATAGTTACGATCTTATTGCCACATTATATCGTTATGATAACATAATATATGTCTTCAGTGATTTCCTAAAGATAAATACCAAAAAATAACACAACTGGAATAACTACAGCAGTCGCCATCGTCAATCTCATATGAAGCAAAAGATTGCGATGACATATGATGACGTGTGCAGGTGCTGTAGTGGTGTCCCATTTCTTAGGAGTAAATTTTGAAGCCCTTCCCCTTCACACTGTGTTTAAAGGGCCTAAGGAAAGGGGAAGAGGTACAAAAATAGAATTGGGATTGGGTCTTAAAATATAATGATGTAAAATCTAATGATGACGGAAGAAGTTGTGGTGGGTTATTCAGGATGTTTTGGGTTTCTTAGGTTATTAAAGGTGTTTTCTGTCACTACTTGTTTAGCCTGCATTAATTCATTCAGTGTAAGCTGCACGATTAATCATTAAAAGACCGGGACCTCAACACCCACACAACAAACTATAAATGATGGTGATTTGCATTTGTTTATTAATCCTTCGAATCGCTGCATTCAAATCTGTGTTTTAAAAACGCAAAAATCAAGAAAGAGATTCAGTCTTTAGTCTATTGAGTTAGTTATGAAGTTACAAACAGTCAAAAAACAGAAGTACTGGGATTAGGGCTGGACAATAATTCGATATCAATATATATCGCGATAGAATTTTTTTCAATAACGATGATATGATTTTTGAACCCATTTCCGATATTTCGATATAAATTTGCATATATATAAATAGATATATTATTATTTATATAAGATCTTATACATGTATCACTTGTCACTGAATGACGTTCAGTGCTCAGCCGTCAGAAAGAGCGTGGTCTGATCTCACTTACGTAATGACGAACAACACAGACACGCTGCCTGCCAGCGCTCAGCATAGCAGTTGGTTTAAGCTGCGCCGCAGAAAGTTTTAGCTACAAAATGAGTGCTCTGAATACAGATGCGAATGAACAAGCTTCCACAAGTAAGAATGCAGACGAAATAGTTGATAAGAAAGGAAAGACTAATGCAGTGGTGTGGAAGTGGTTCAGTTCAGTAAAGTTAGCAACAGATTCGCAGATTCGTATTTTCCGGATCAATAACTCATGACCGAAACATTGTTCCTACACAAATAGCACATTTTTTCAACTGTCGCAATGTATACAACCACCTACAACCCTATTTTCCTAAAAATGAGCTTTCCTACGCGCTGGACGCATTATATTGATCTCTATGCCCAGGCGGCAAAGAGACCGATGCTTAGGGACCGTCTACAAAGAGCAAAACGCAAAAAACAATACTACAAAAGCTGTCAATAACTTCCCTCTAACTCATTATACTGCCATCAAACTCAGATCACACGTCACTGCTGTCCTGCTGGTTAGACTACAACACTTATTTTTCTAAAAAACTATTTTGCATATTTGTTATGAATTTTTATTATGAAAAATATTCAATAACTGTACTGTAAATTACTGTACTCTCACCAAATTCAGTTCACACGTCACTGCTGTCCTGCTGGTTAGACTACAAAACTTATTTTTCTAAAAAACTATTTTGCATATTTTTTATGAATTTTTGAGCTTTATTTATTTGATAGTTTATTTCACATTTCTTGTTTGTAAAGGCTAAACACAAATAAAAAGTGAACAAATTTTTTTGTACTGTTTTTATTTAAAAAAAAAAAGTTATAAGAGTCTGGAGGTATTATCGACTTTGCAAATTCACTTTGCAGACATTTGTAGGTACAGACATTTATTGTGTGCGTTCTTGGGAGTTTTTCCTTTCTTTTTAATATTGTCCATATCGATATCGGAATTATATCGTATCGACCGAAATTAAAAAATATATCGTGATATAAATTTTTGCCATATCGTCCAGCCCTAACTGGGATAATAATTTATAGTTTAGATATAACCACTGATGTTTATGGTAAAGATTAAAATCGCTGTCATACGCTCAAAAATGAAAGTTATAGGCAGCAATTACATTATTTAACCAATAGGTGGCGACAACCAGCCATCAAAAATATACCACTGAATAATTCTTTAGAAATGATCCATCTAGCAATAAAACATGAAGTTTTATGAGAGAATAACTGAATCATTTATTGAAAATTAGACTAAAAATGAATATTTACTGAATATTTTACAGTTTATTTTTATTCAGCTGATTATTTCTTTATTTTATTTTATTTTTTAAATTACACTTTCTAAGTTCTGTTTGTTAAAACCAAGTGTCTTGCAGTGCTGTTTCTGTAATAAATGGAAAGCAAATTACATTGTCTCCTTCTCTTTTTGGCTGATCCAAAAAATGGTCCGAACCGTGAGATCTGTGATTCGTTACACCATTAGCTAATATGTAGCTTAGATTTACATTAGACAAATACAGTTTTCTTATTTATTATTTATTTATTTATTTATTTATTCAGTGTTCTGTCATTTATTTTCGTGTAAGATTATTACTTATGTTTAAATGCCAAAAACTTTTTTTCACTCATTTTTATGTTCAAAGAGAAATGGACTATTGTTTGTTTTTCATTATTATTTTGTGCTGTATTAATTAGTTACTGAGCAGCAATTAATAACAGTTAAAAATATAAGTTTTCATGTAATTTTCTAAACGAGCAGTGTTTTGAAATTAATGAATGCATAATCATGATAACCGTGATACCATGATTATTCCTCAGACTATAATGATACAACCAAAATTTCAAATCGTTGCATCTCTAAAGTTGATATTGATTATTGGGATTATTATTATTATTCTCCACATCGCCTCAGAACACAGATGTACTCCAGACTCTTGTAGTTAAACCTCAAACCAACACACCAAGATCCACATATTTACACACGTCGCCTTTCTTTCGCTCTCTAAGCAACTCTTTACAATGAGCTTTTTGACATGAATGATTCCTCAGAGGTCGTCTCCAGTGTCATGACAACCACGAAACTCACCGAGCCGAGCCTGAATCTGTGACCGGGTCAATCCTGCCATGCAGTACATTTTTCATGCACTCTTTTATTTATGTATTAATTTACTCTATAAAATAAAAGACTTGGAAAACTTAAATTAAACTATCATACTATAATGTATACATAAACACTGTAAAAAAACACAATAAAAAAAATCTGTAATAAAAACTAAATGGATAATGTCCTGGTCGAAAATTACAAGGGTTTATAGGATCAGTTGTTTTTAAACTGAGATTTCTACATTATCTTATACCTTTTTTTATACAATAGTTTGACTGAGATTTAACATTAAAATAAAGTACTACACGGCAGAATTACCCAACTGCAGAAGAGGCAAGGAAATGACAGACATTATTTTTTAGAAATGAAGAATTCAATAGATGGACAGAGACTGTGAATAATGGAAATGTTACAAGGCACTGCTAAATGTCCACTGATGAAAATAACCAGAACAGGGATAACAGGTGATTGCAGACGGAGGTATGAATTTCTCACCTTGAAAGAGGAAGAGAGCAAGAAAAAGACAATGAGCAGCCAGAGCGAGTGGTTTCACAGCTCTACAAACACAATGACATTTAAGCAAAAGAGCAACAATGACATTTTTATACGAGTTTACTTCAGTTCATCAGTCAGCTCTGGGAAAAAGAGAAGAAAAGTGCACTCAAAAAAAATGGAAATTTAAAATGCATTGAACAACACAATTATTACGTTCTATTTATTGGGACAACTTAAAAGTTTTATGTTCAATCCACTTAAGTTTGTAAAAACAATTAAGAGTGTACTCTCACTAGCCACAGTTGTCTTAAACCGTGCCCAGGTGCAATTGTCCCTCATCCCCTCAACCCGAACTCACATTAAATTTTTTGCGTTCTGAGAGCACGCTTACATCAGATGATGCGACTGTTCAGTTAACAGAAGAGAAGGGCTCTCGCTCCGTACAATAGAGATTGCTTCAGTTCTATTGTTTTGTATTATTTTAAAGTCATTTGATATGCAGTGCTCTTTTGCTGAACAGATCTACCACTTTCGACGCTAATAAAAGTTCATAAAGTCCTCGTGCTGCAGGTATTAGAAGGATTGCTGAAGGTGCAGCCGTGCAGTGAGGGGTTTCCATCTTTAATAGTCTATGACAGTTTGCGTTCATTGAAAATTAAGATTGATTAATAAATCCATATGAAACAGTCCCATAAAGTGATGTTGCGTCTTCAGTTTTAGGCTCAGGCACGCTTTGCACTCACACTACAAGCGTACTGCGCCAAAGCAGCACACCTCTTCCAACTATGGATGGATGGATGCGTAATTGATGGATGGATGCATGGATACATGATGGATGGATGCATGGATGGATGGATGGATGGATGCATGATGCGTGTTTGGATGGATGCATGGATGGATGGATGGATGGATGGATGCATGGATGCGTGTTTGGATGGATGCATGGATGGATGGATGCATGATGGATGAATGGACAAAGAGAAAGACAGAAAGAAGGTGGGATGGATGGATGAACGGATAAATAGAAAGACAGAAAGAAGGTGGGATGGATGGATGAATGGATGGATGGATGAATGGATGGATGGATGGATGGATGGATGGACGGACAGATGGATGGATGGACGGATGAATGAACTGATAAATAGAAAAACAGAAAGAAGGATGGATGGATGGATGGATGGATAAATAGAAAGACAGAAAGAAGGATGGATGGATGGATGGATGGATGGATGGATGGATGGATGAACTGATAAATAGAAAAACAGAAAGAAGGATGGATGGATGGATGGATGGATAAATAGAAAAACAGAAAGAAGGATGGATGGATGGATGGATGGATAAATAGAAAGACAGAAAGAAGGATGGATGGATGGATGGATAAATAGAAAGACAGAAAGATGGATGGATGGATGGATGGATGGATGGATGGATGGATGGATGGATGGATGAACTGATAAATAGAAAGACAGAAAGAAGGTGGGATGGATGGATGAATGGATAAATAGAAAGAAAAAAAAGGTGGGATAGATGGATGGATGGATGGATGGATGGATGGATGGATGGACTGATAAATAGAAAGACAGAAAGAAGGTGGGATGGATGGATGGATGGATGGATGGATGGATAAATAGAAAGACAGAAAGAAGGTGGGATGGATGGATGGATAGATAGATGGATGAATGAACTGATAAATAGGAAGACAGAAAGAAGGTGGGATGGATGGATGGATGGATGGATGGATGGATGGATGGATGGATGGATGAACTGATAAATAGAAAGACAGAAAGAAGGTGGGATGGATGGATGAATGGATAAATAGAAAGAAAAAAAAGGTGGGATGGATGGATGGATGGATGGATGGACTGATAAATAGAAAGACAGAAAGAAGGTGGGATGGATGGATGGATGGATGGATGGATGGATAGATGGAAAGACAAAAAGAAGGTGGGATGGATGGACAGATGGACAGATGGACAAAGATAGAAAGTAGGGGGATGGATGGATGGACAGACTGATAAATAGAAAGATAGAAAGAAGGGGGATGGATGGATAGATGGATGGATGGATAGACATACAGATGGATGGATGGATATCACAGAAAAACTAAATATTGTGATGCCATGTTTTTTCCAATATCATGCATCCCATAATCGCCATTTATAAATAATAAAAAAAAAAACGAAATATCACAATGTCAGATTTATCAATGTCAGGAGGCTTACTGGACCCAGATTTGCTGACAAAATGCACACGAGGAAAAAAGAAAAAAAACTCGCCCAGCCCTAAAATAAAGTTTCTTTTCCAACTGACATGATCGCAGGTCTAAACAGAGCCCAGAAACAGCCTGTTTTCAACAGCCCGAGTGAAGTGATTCACTGGGCTCTTCAGGGCAGAAAATGAAGTCATGCTGACGCTGGTGAGTTTAGATTTGAGTCAGTAACTACACTAACATTCCCTCTGCTTACCTTCATCCTATGAGTCAACTACAAACTGCATGTTAATTAGACTGCGCTGCTGTTCCAGAGGACAAGCAGGACATATTTTAGGTTTAAGGCACCTCAGGGCTCACTATTTTTGCTTATCTTTTGAAGACAATAAATAGAGTACACCGTAAAAAGCTTTGGAGTGTCCTTTAAACTGGAAAATATTATTCTCTCTTTCTCTTTGTGTTTTCTGTGCAGTTTCTGTTTTATTTTTTTGCAAAAGATTTAATGCAAAAATGGCTTTATTAAATCAACTTGATTGCCAAGTAAAACAATTTTCTTTGTTTTATGTCAATTTACAAAAACGTTCTTTAAAATGACCTCGATTCATTTCTACACTTCATTTCTGATTCATTTATACGTTTAAAAAAATATATTATAAACTTTAATTAATAATTAATGAAAATAATTAACTCTATATTTTTTCTAAAACTTAAAAGTATTATTTTTTCAAGTTTTAGAAAATATACAGTTAATTATTGCTATGTATTTCTAAGTATTTATGCACTGATGAATGTAAATAAATTATTAAATATTATTTCTCAGCAACATTTATGCAATTAATGTACTACTTAATACTTTTATTTAGCTTTTATTTCTATATATATTTAATTTCAGTTGCAATTAGTATCAGTTAAGCTGTGTTATTCTCATCTTTATTTATTAATATTATTTATACTAAACTATATTTATTTATTTATTTGTTTCTTCTTTAAATGTGTGATTATTTTAAAAAGTATTATTTTAGAAAGTTTGCTGAAGGTGCAGCTGTGCAGTGAGGGGTTTACATCTTTAACAATCTATGAGTTTGCGTTCATTGAAAAATGAGATTGATTAATAAATCCATATGAAACAGTCCCTTAAAGTGATGTTGCGCCTTCAGTTTCGGGCTCAGGCACGCTTTGCACTCACACTACAAGCGTACTGCGCCAAAGCCCAACCAAACTGCGCTCTGGCACACCTCTTCCAACTATGGATGGATGGATGGATGGATGCATGGATGCGTGATTGTACTACTTAATACTTTTATTTAGCTTTTATTTCTATATATATTTAATTTCAGTTGCAATTAGTATCAGTTTAGCTGTGTTATTCTCATCTTTATTTATTAATATTATTTATACTATATTTATTTATTTATTTCTTCTTTAAATGTGTGATTATTTTAAATTTGAGATAGTTTCTGGTATTTTATAGACAAATTTATATACAATAAGACATATATTCTTGCAAATATTAGAACTTGAGTCAGTTTAAGTTTTTATTATTTCACTTTTACCCAAAAATCAGTCAACTTTAATAAACCTGATATAGAATCAGACTTCTGTAATTGAGGAAATTCAATCTGTGTAATAATGAAGATATTATATATGCATTGAACTCACATCCAACTAAACGACTACAGCATTACTAATGTAATCTTATTTGACATATAGGAACTGCTACATTAATCACCAGAACTATTAATAACAGAGGAAGAAGAGAGTGTAAAAGGATCAGATACTCTTCCCCTTAACAAAGTTGAGACTTGTTTCCACTGCCAGTTCACAGTTGCACCTGAGGCAGTGGAAACTAAATCAACTTGACAAGACAGCATTCATTCATTGGAACACACACACACACACACACACACACACACACACACACACACACACACACCTGTAGAAAGATAAAGATCATTCCTTCCTTCACACTGAAAATCAATCCTTATGTTCTCCAACAATATTACTGCTTTATTATCAGTAGAAGAATCAAGGCTATAATAATTATGAACACAGAAAATATTCTGCATCAATTAGTAGAAGACGTGAAATCCACATGTACAATGTTTATTTTGCTAGCGCACATTTTAAAGGGCACCTATTTTAGCCCTTTTTAAAGATGTAATATTAATATTATGGTTCTTCTGAGTGTGCCAGTTTAGGTTCAGTTCAAAACACAATTCAGATTTTTTTATTATAATGTGTTAAAAGTGTCATTTTAGGGGCGTGTACACAGGTCGTTGTTTTAGGGGTGTGTTGCTTCACATGAAAATTATTTTCGACTTCCCGCCCAACTTAAGAAGGGGGCGGAGCCAAGAGCTCCCCCACTTTGTGTAGGGCAACAGACAGACAGACAGACAGACAGAGAGAAGCAACATGAGAGTGAGAGGACCAGCATTCAGCCGTACATGTACGACTCGGACACAGACCAAGCAAAGACTACTGCGGAGGAATCAATATTCCTAATGTGCCAGAATGTGTCAGAGTGGTAGTTACAAAATCATTTGTGTCTTTGTATAGTTTTACAGCCGCTTACGATGCATGCGTCATCCATATAGGGATGCAATTATTACCCGGTTTCACTATTAACAGCGCTTTAATTTGTCAGGGTTAATTAATCATAAAGGCTTCTCAACACTGTGTTTCTGCACGGAACAAGACTGCGGCAACTAAACAAAGTTATGCCAACTGTGTGCTAGTTTAAAGTTTCGAGCTTGTACACCGAGACTAGTAACCACGCACACTGGATTAACTTTGACTGAGGCTATAACTAAGGCAAGTTGTGGGACGTGCACGTGAGGCAACGCGCTCAAACCTTACAGAAGTTTAAGGAAGACGCAATGAAAAGTTCACAGGTTTGCAAACCCACCTAAAGTTACAAACAATGGCGCCGATGAGCGCGATCATGTGGTGAATGTTGATCTGCCAGCCGAGATAAATCGAGTGTTTTCAGAGAGAGTACTGAAAGACTCTGTGGATCAGCTGTTCGTAATGACCTGAATCTCAATACGTTGCATTCACTGCATGTTCAGTGCAAATGGCCGCTAAATGTAAAATCTCTGTTGCTCATTCGCAGGAAGACGATGAAGGCTCTTGTGTTGAGCCCAATGAGCCTTACATCTAAAAATAGAGCAATGGTGTTTCTTTAGTGACGTCGCTTTGACTCACACGCTGAAAATGGCAGACGTGAAACAACAAACTGAGGATATGGTAATGCGCACCTGTCAATCAATATTGGTGGGCGGGGGGACCGCACTCCTACGTCAAGTTGCGGTCGATCTCAAAACCGCTCCAATTGGTCCACCATTTTTATGTTGTTAAATTAAAGAAAAAAAAGGACTGAGTGTGTTTATATCACCCCAATATGATGGTCTATACACTATACCTACACACATGTCTGTCCAAACAGCTTGAAAAGTAGATTTTTCACCATAGGTGCCCTTTAAGTCTTGAAAAAGAAATCAAATTTGCATCAAGTGGTTTTACACCTTTATGAGTTTCTTTCCTCTGAACACAACCAGTGTTGGGCATGTTCCTTTAAAAGAGTAATTAGTTATAGTTACAAGTTTGTAACAGAGTTAGATAATTATAAACGTAACTAATTACCAGGGAAAGTAACTATTCAAAAATCTAATTTGTCAAATGACTATAAAGTAAATATCAACATTGTCCACTAATCTACACTATTTTAATGTTGTTGTGGGACAATGTGAGAGACAACAGCAGCATGTGCTCAACTACATATCTAGATATTATGTCGTTTTCTTTTGTTTGAGTTATAAGTGTTTGTGCTGGAGAAAAATCAAGTTGTATTTGCTTTGACATCGTGGCTTCTTCTCCACCTTTGGTAGCAGAGCTCACGTTATCACCTGCGTATCCACTCATTTTGTGGCGGCATGTGACGACGTGAGGTGCTTCATTAGATTAGAATTACTCGTCAGCGATGCGGAGACTCGAAGTTAAGTTGCACGATACAGAAACACTCTCGCCTTTCACCTCATGAGGGAAAAGTAGTGCTTATATTTCCAGTTTGCAAACGCTACCTTTCAACTTGTTGGATTTGCCATCGTTCTGACTCCTGGTCGTTGGTGTGTGTGACTGACTGTGTGTGTGCTTGTGTCTGAACTCCTGCCCTACTCTGCCTCTGATTGGCAAATAATGTAAATGTACTCTAAGCCAATCATCACGTTCTAAGTTACACCACGTTCACAAACACATCAATCATCATCAATGGTTGGTTATGTGTCCTACCTCAGCCCCGAACACACACACACACACACACACACCCCAGAGAAAGCGATGTCCTATGGCTGAGAGAGATGCTGCTAGCATGAAAACTGCTTCAGTGTTCTCAATTACAGTAATGCTCATTTTATTGTCTGTAACGGTAACGGCGTTGTAACAGGGGAAACAGTAATTCATTTGATTACTCGCTACTGAAAAAAAGTATCGCTGTTATTAACAACGTTTATTTATAGCACCGTTATTCCCATCACTGAACACAACAAGCAGATATTTTGAAGAATGCTGATTGCTGGCACCTATTGAATTTTTTATAACAGGAACAAAAAATATAATGGAAGTCTATGAGTGCCAGCAACCAGCATTTTTCTAAATATTTTCTCTTGTGTTCAATAGAAGAAAGAAATTCAAAAAGGTTTTAAACATGAGAAGCGTGAGTAAATGATGACAGAATTTTCATTTTTGGGTGAACTATCACTTTAAGTCCCATGAACACCAGAAGGATTTTTGATTGCACTTATTCCAAAGATTAAAAAAAAATTTAAATAAATAAATATTCAAAAAAAATTTAAAAGTATAAAAAAATAAATAAATAAATACACCTCAAACTTGTTTTTGTTGGTTTAAAGTGCTATGTTATAAACTGTTTGTTAGGGCTGCATGATACTGGAAAGCCATGCAATATTGCTATATTTTTAAATAACGATATTTGTTATAATATAACGTTTCCCTAGAAAAATGCTATTGTTTTTATCAGCTATGTTTTAAAATCATTTATTTATTGGATGATATTAAAATAAACAGGTAAAAGACATTTTTCAGATCCGGTTAATCCTAATTCAGACTAAAAATGGTGTCAAAATGCAAACACTTATTCTTTAAAACACTATGGATGAGTGAAATCCTGATATTCTGACTCTGATTGGCTGTTGTCATTTTCCTCTCTTGTCTCGACTAAGTATTTATTTTCAGCTCTTTTTTTGTTTGCTTTGCTAATCTTTCATCAAAATTACTTCTGCTACATAACAGCAGTCCTTCTGTGATAACATCAGCTTGACGGATTGGGCTAAATGTTTATCCTCCAACTATTAACTCCAACTGTATTTAACTAATAAAAATAAACCCCGCCCCCTACTTAATATTCCATTTTAGTTGTAAATGCATCATCATACTAAAATAAAAACTTCCGGTTCACATGAACTTTAAAGCCTTCAAACGGATCAGCTACAGATATAGGTTAGTGATATCTGACTGGTCAAATATTAACTCATCCTGTGAGAAAGTCTCTTGGTAATCTCTAACTTCAGCTTTAACTTTGTGTCTTGTTTCAGAGAAAACTTGGCTTAAAATATATAGCTCATTAAATATAAAAAAAAAAGTCTATATATAGACACAGATATTAGGATAATAAAATCACCTATATATCAATATCATATCGATATATATATATATAATTATTAAACCCCCTGAATTATTAGCCCACCCTGTTTATTTTTTTCCCCAATTTCTGTTTAACGGAGAGAAGATTTTTTCAACACAATTCTAAACATAATAGTTTTAGTAACTAATTTCTAATAACTGATTTATTTTATCTTTGCATTGATGACAGTAAATAATATTTGATTAGATATTTTTCAAGACACTTCTATACAGCTTAAAGTGACATTTAAAGGCTTAACTAGGTTAATTAGGTTAACCAGGCAGGTTAGGGTAGTTAGGTAAGTTATTGTATAACGATGGTTTGTTCTGTAGACCATTGAAAACAAATATAGCTTAAAAGGGCTAATGATTTTGACCTTAAAATGTTTTTTAAAAAATTAAACATTGCTTTTATTTTAGCCGAAATAAAACAAATAAGACTTTCTCCAGAAGAAAAAATATTATAGGAAATACTATGAAAATTTCCTTGCTCCGTTAAACATCATATGGGAAATATTTAAAAAATAAAACAAAATTCAAAGGGGTTTAATAATTCTGATTGCAACTGTATATATATATGTATATATATATATATATATATATATATATATATATATATATATATATATATATATATATATATTATTTATTTATTTATAAAAACACACAAATCAGGATAATGAACGTTATCTTTACATCATTACGAATAACAACGGATAGACAATTTTTTGGTGATTACCTTTAAACTGTCAGCAAAATTATTGTTTATTTTATGTATTTATTAAATATATCATTCAATTCCACCTTAAATCTGCTCTCAGTGAGGGAATTAACGTTACAATAAAATCCAATTGATTATTTACTTACAAAGCACATTTAAAAACAACCAATATACTAGCTGCATATACAAGAATAATAAAAGATGGAGAATAAAAATTAGAAAAGATTACAAAATAACGCTTTCAAATTTAGAAACAACAAAAGCCAGTAATCAAGGAGTATTAAAAGCAAGAGAAATTCAAGTGTATTTTGTATAGACCATTTTGAAGGATGTAAACAAAAACAATGGTCCCAAAGCATTTCCTGTTTTACATTTTTAATTTCTATGGCTTCCGAGAATCAATGAAGAGCCACATATTGATAAATTGTGTGATGATAGCTGTTTTAACGTTGAGATATGATTTAATTGCCTCTTGTTACAGGTTTGAAATAGTTTGATAACAAGCAGGAAATGGGCCAATGACATGACCACATTGAAATGGTCTATAGTGTTTTTCACAATAATTACGGTTTCAAAGCAGCTTTACAAAAGGTGCACATTATTGCATTACAATCAAAATCAGAAAGGTTATGGAGTTGTGTATAGGGCAGACATTATATATGAATATAGTTAACCTGCAGTTATATAGTATATAGTGTCCTTTCAAAAATCTGTTGCTATGTCTTTAAAAGCATAAATACACACATATCTTCTGATATAATGAGTTTTAAACCCAACACAGGCTCATTCTGAAAACGTAGCCCTATACTAGGGCTGGCCGATAATGGCAAAAATGCAATCTCGATAATTATTTTCCATTTTGAACGATAATTATATACATCTGATACCAGTTGTTAATGCTTCCAGAACAATAAATGAAACCAAAAAAATTAGAAGGTCCATTAAATGCCATTTTCGGCTGATAAATTGTCGGTGGCCAAAAATTCGGTACATCTCTAACATTAACACACTTTTAGATTCCCATTGTTGCACATTTCTACTGTGTGATTGGCTCTTAGATCAATGTAAAGTAAAAAAAAGTCCAGAGCTTATAATTGTAATTGACATCAATTTTACCATGATTCAATATAATATAGTTTATCTGCCCAGCCCTACCCTATATACTTTTCTGGAGATTGAGAATTTTGTAGCTAGATACGTATGGTTGCATTTCGTCTTTAAAACGAACGCTACGAGGGAGTATAACGCCGTTCTTTTATTTTCGCGCTATAAGCTGACAGCTTACCTCCATGTGGACGGTTTTTCCACTGTTACCAGTTTGTCCAGTGGCTCGCTGCGTACGTCGGTGCTTTTGAAAACACTATCGGTTGGGTTTAGGGAAGTGGGTGCTGGTCAATTGGTGCTTTTGAAAACACTGTCGGTTGGGTTTAGGGAAGTGGGTGGGCGCTGGTCAATGGGTGCTTTTGAAAACACTGTCGGTTGGGTTTAGGTAAGGCGGTTAACAGCAGCCTCTGGTGGATTTACGCAAGAACAGCAGGCGCGAATGGCACTTGTGAAAGAAATTTAAGATCTCAAAAAGCGTACACTGCAGCCTCTGGGGTATTCGCAAGAACAAAAACTGCAAAAAAAAACGTACCTCCTGCGACATATTTGGCGCTCTCCAGAAATGTATATACGGGTACATTTTCAGAATGAGCCTGGGTTGTTTAAACCAGCATTTGCAAAAGCAAGAGTGCCATAAATGTGCTAATTTCTGAAGTGTAAATGAGTGAACGTAAAAGTCTGATAAAAACATCAGATGTGATCAGTAATGTCAGCCCGCAGATAAGACTGTGGGAACTTACTAGCAGGTCAAGAGCAGAGGATAAACTGTAAAAACGGCATTGAGAGTATCTCATAGGTGAAATGAAGAATGAGGTTGCACATGGCACACTGTAAATGTTTTACATCTTGGCTGCATGTCAAACATGACGTGATGTTTCAGATAAGAGCAATGTAACAGCAAAATCATGGACATCTAAGCATTTGTGCTGCGGAGTGGATTGTAATAAATCCAAGCAAATGTATTTTGACAGACGGTATAGATGAGCTCCTTTGCGAATACTGAATAAACATGACCGACTTCTAAAACAAGAAAAACTGGCCTATTCACAACACTTGCTTTTTGCCAGCACAAGAAGAAATTCAAACTTGGTCAATTATGTCAAAATTAAATAGTTTCAAAATAAAATTATTTAAAAAGCATAATAAAACAAAATAAAACAAAAATAAAATAATTTAAAATAAAATTGTTTCAAAATGAAATAATTTAAAATCATAAAAAAAAAATGTAAAAAAAATTAAGAAAAAATAAAACTAAAAACTAAACTATAAAACTAAATTTGTTTAAAATAAATTGAAAAACAATAAAACAAAAATTATTTGTTTTAAAATAAAAACTAAATCTAATGGTTTCAAAATAAAAGCAAAATTAAATGGTTTTAAAATAAAATAATAAAATTACTTTTGACAAACTGACAACTCACAAGGCATGACCCAAGGTTTATAGTAGTCAACATTTGAAGTGGATCGAAAAAAAATGTTTATGAAAATTGCCTAAAACTATTAAACAACACCCACTTATCTTAAAACTTCAAACAATTACTAGTCTATAAATGCAGGCTTAGAAGTTAAAATTAATATATTTTAATTTATGAAATTGTAGGTGTCACCAACCTCAACATACTGGCAATTAACCATTTTAATTTTAACTGTTTTGCGTCGCATATGCGCCCGAAAATTGTATCTATACGACTAGGGCTGTGCGATTTGGGGAAAATATCTCATTCGGATTTTTTTGACAGATATTGCGATTTCGATTTGTTTTGCAATTACATTTTTCAGTTAAGCTTCAGCTCAATCACACTCCTTATATAGCCGCTTGTGGTGCCTATCTAGGTGCTGGTTGTTGTATTTCCTCATGCTGGCAACAATTCTGTGACAGCTCTTACAAATGACCTGGTTTTGTTTGGTGTCTGTGACTTTGAAACCAAAATATTCCCATTTTACAGACGTGCTGTTTTTCTTTGATATTAATTAGTCTATTAATGCTTCTGAAGCAGCAGACGCCATAATCCCACTCGTCTGCGCTTTTCTGCTTGTTTGTTTTTTTATTGTGGGCGTTCCGCATAGTTCGTTTACACAATTCTGATGGGCCGAACGAAAGTGTGCTCACTCAATTGGCTAGACTGTCGCACACAGGGTGGGGGAAATTAAATAATATATAATAATATCTCAGCTTCTTGCAGTGGACATGACAACTTGCTGCAGTAAACAAATCCCGCAATGCTTGACCCGCCTTCAAGCTCTTCTTATTGGCCAACTGCTCTAGCACAGGACGCAAATGAATTGGTCAATATCAGCTGTCAATCCCTTCAGATGACAGGGAGCTGCGAAAACGTAAAGGTCTGGATATGAGAGAATGAAAACAACACAGAGATTTTGCTTTAGAAACCACCTAAAGTTACAAATAATGGCACATCTGATTAGTGATCATGTGCTGAATGTTAATCCACCATTTACACTTTTCCAAGAGTGGATAAAAGACATCCGGTGGGTATGCATTCACTGAGATGAAACTAATATTGCAGCTCATGAAAAGACGTCATTGCTATTAAGATGACGCATGCAAATAATAAGTTATATGTCAATAACATTTGCGCAATAGCAGACAGCAGCAGTGAAAACAGCAAAGTTATATTGTTAATTCAGTTCATCTCATTCACATCGAGCAGTGTGTGCAGGACCGGTGGGCACATGCAGATTTTTTTTTTTGTTAGTTTTGATTAGTGTTGCTTTTAAATGCAATAAATCTGTTAATATAAAACTTGTAACGGTGTTGATCATTTTTGGTGGGTGCGACAAAATTTTGGCTGGTGTGCCTAAATTTTTGAAGTTAGGAGCACCGGTGCTACCAAGAAAAAAAAGGTTAATTTTGAGCCCTGTAATACAGTTAACACAGAGTTTGCCAAGAAACAGACGTATCTCCAAATCAAGTCATGATAGCAGAAAGTTTATTTCAAGAATTAGGTTTCTGAGCCAAAAGATGATGTTGGCACTAGAGGGTCTATCTGAAACACCTCCAAATTCTTCAGAGGACTATTCAGATCAACAGCGGTGTGCCAAACGTTATAACTTTCCAACATACAGTTCAAGGATGCCATAGACAGGCAATAACAGAGGAAGAAGAATGAGATAATAAAAATAAATAAGCTTTTCAGACATCACATTTAGCTCCTAACAATGATAAAACTGTACATTAGAGTAGGGCTGCTCGATTATGCGATTATTTTGGTCGTAATTGTAATCACAATTATTTAAAACGATATACAGTTGAAGTCAAAATTATTAGACCTCCTGTGAATTTTATTTTTTTATAAATATTTCCCAAGTGATGTTTAACAGATTCAGGAATTTTTCGCAGTACTTCCTTTAAAATTTTTTTTTCTGGAGAAAGTCTGATTTGTTTTATTTTGGCTAGAATGAAAGCATAGAATGAAAGCAGGTTTAAATATTTTGAAATCTATTTTAAGATCAATATCATTATCCCCCTTAAGCAATATATATTTTTGATTGTCTGCAGAAGAAACTACTGTTATACAGTGACTTGCCTAATTACCCTAATTAAGCCTTAAATTGCACTTTAAGCTAAATACTAGCATCTTGAAGAATATCTAGTCAAATATTATGCACTGTCCTCATGGCAAAGACAAATGAAATCAGTTATTAGAAATGAGTTATTAAAACTATTATATTTAGAAATGTGTTGAAAAAAAAAATTCTTTCCGTTACACAGAAAATGGGGGGAAACATAAAGGGCCGCTAATAATTCAGGAGGGCTAATAATTCTGACTACAACTGTATACTGTATATACATTAATATTCCTCCCTGTAAAATAAATACAATAGAATAAAAATATGAAACAAACATGATGCTTTAAGCATCTTTACTGTAAAAAAAAAAAAAAGTTGATTATAGCTACAAATGTCCTTCAGTCAAGAGCAGTGAGTCAGTCGGCAGCGAGAATATTGCGCGCTGTCTCTTTAAGAGCAGTATGGTTCTGATTTATGGTTTCACTTTCTCATGTCTTTTAATTCTCAACTCGTTTATTACATAATGAGGTTTAATATGAATAAAAAGCTCACATAAAGATGACTTTAGATGTGTGTGCTCTGCTCGTCTCTGAGGCTGAGCGCGCACGCACACACACAGCATGCGATCTCTTTCGCGCTTATAAAAACATGAATGATTCAAATGTACATCAATGAATGATGCGCATCCCGTGCTGCAAAAGTTACGTTACAGTACATGTTTTTAGTCATTTTCACGTAAGACTGAGTTTTGCAGAGCAACAAATGTGTACAACTGGAAAGAGGCGGTATATGATGCACTAATCGTTTTATCTCCATTAATGTTTTTTCTTAATCGCCAGAAGCCGAAATCAAAACCAAATTTTCAATTAATTGCACAGCCCTAACCCACGTCACATAAATAGTTAACTATATGCGACAAATAAAACAATTTCATTTTTAATAATAATTGTATTTTTTATGACACTTGTAATTGTATTTATTATTTCTTTTCAATGGGTTTAAGTGAAAAAAGACTTCAGGAGCCATGTGTACCCACTGACAGGTACCTCTTTCAAGCTCAAAGCAAATTTGAATGCCAAAGCATTTTAGATACGTTTATAAAATAACCTATGTAATATATTAAGATCATCAAATTAATAAAATAATCAGCAAATAAGAAATAAATGACAGAAAAGTTAATAAAAACAGACAATATCTCTAAAAATTATCATAATTGCAGGACTAAAAGGAGTAGGATTTTTGCGTTGATTAACCATTACTAATGGTGTACATATATTTTGCAGCCGGTTTAGATGTCATTTCGTCCGAGTATATACTGTAGTAAAGTTTTCTGAGTCGTTTAGATTAATGAATCTATTATTTACTTTTTCTCTCTGCCTCACAGCGGTGCGTGTCATGTGATAAGCCGAGGACAAAAAAAGGAAGACGAGTGCCCCCTTTTTTTTTTTCCACTACTTAATTGATCATGGATGTTTAGTTATTTTGAGTGGATACAAAAGCGTAAAAGGATGTTAATAATAATAAAAAAAAATGTGTCACTAAATATACCTGGGCAACCGTTAATATACCTGGGCGGCCCGCCCAAGTAAAGTCTATGTGTGGGAAGCATTGTTCTTTCTAAAACATCCCCAAATTCTTCAGAGGAGCATTCAGTTCAACAGTGGTGTGCCAAACATTATAACTTACCAACAAACAGTTCAGGGATAGGTTGTAGACAGCAGTAGCAGAGGAAGGAGAATAATAAAATAATGTAAACAAAAATAGAACCACATTTAGCTCCCAATAATGTTAAACTGTACATTACAGTACTGTACAGTGGAAAAGCTATTGCTTTTGTTCAATTTTAGACCACATATGAATATACCTTTGCTCAATTAATTTAGAACTTCAGGGCAAATGTTTGATTATGAATGTAGACTATATCAAATGAATAATAATAAAATGTAAACACTTCTCAAAAGCTAATGATTACAGGCCAGACATAAAAGAGCTAAATAAAATGTGAAATATAAACAGCGTACAACTTTTCTCTTCTCGCTCTTATGCCTCTGATTATTAATTGCAACCTGTACATATACTCATCTATTGTAAATCTCTGATCATAGTTAATACAACCTATATATAAATGTTCATAGTGCATCCATCTGTAAATATCACCACAGTTTTTCTATAATTGCACTTTATAACTTATAATTATATCCTGCACTTGCTGCTATTGCACTCCTGGTTAAACTGCATTTCGTCACCCTGTACATGTGTAATGACAATAAATTTGAATCTAGTCTAATGTTTCTGTCAGCCTCATCCGCATGCATGGTGGAGTGTAATATTGAGCTCATCCAAATGATCATTATTAAGTATTACTATAAACAATATAGCATAATATAAAAAAAATGCTACAGTGGTAGATCTCAACACACTGGCAACAAGACAACAAACTCCCACTCTTGTGTGTTTTCCCTGAGCTGTCAAGGGGGTGCTCTACATTTCACAGCCTGGTACAGTTTATTCTGCACATTCCCTCATAGCGAGCTCGCCGCATGTCCAAAAACGACAGCTCAACCCAAACACACACGATGCAGGGGTCTAATATAAGACTTTGAGACCTTGTTTGAGCTCTAACTGGTGTAAAGGGGTCTATAATTCTAAGAATAACAGACTTCAGACAACACCATTGGGAAGTCTGGACCACAATATCAGCAGGAACTGCCCTATTATATAGAATAATGAATTAATGACACGTAAATTGACCAATCAGGAGTCTTTTTGTCTTTAGTGCTCCTTTTATCTGATAACAAGACGTTTTTTTAGCAATTTGATTACAAGTAAATAGGGCTGGGCAATATAACAAAAATCTGATATTATGATGCAAGTGATCTCATACTTGAGAACTATACACATCACGATATAGTACCATTTCTGTAAATTCAGTCAATAATAGGTTATATGAATAGATCTAAATTGTTGCATATAAATAAATAAATATTATATTATATATATAAATATGATATATATATATATATATATATATATATATATATATATATATATATATATACAAGGTTTCCGCTACATTCATTCATCCGTGGCGGGCCGCCACGCCAAAATTCATCCCGCCACGGCTACATTACAACTTCTCATTAAACATTTAGTCGTGTTTTGTATAGCGGATTATAATCGGACTAAAACATATTAGAGGTAAACAGCGCAAACTTTTCTGCAACCGTAGTAGTGCTGTGCGCTATTTGTTCAACCCTTTAAGGTGACATGCTGGCTCTCTGACAGACTGACTGACAGGTGCGTGAGTCTAGCAAACACCGCGTAGCTTTCAGTTTAAGATGAACACAGTTTCCATAAGTATACTTTATTGATAAATGTCAATGGCTCTGCATACAATGACTTTATCTTGCTGGAGTTTCACTTTACTTCAGGACGCGTTAATGTCGGAAAACGCACAAAAACACACTAAATCGCGCTTCAGCAGCGCTTACTGGAGAGCGCACGAGAAGATCTGCACTTGAACGTGTAAATTTGAGTGCGTGCAAGAAGTTCTGTGCACGAAGAGGAAATCGGCGCGCAAGCAAAGAGATTCGCATGCTCGTATTACATGAATGCTATCTCGCCTTGCAATAATGCGTGTAATATTTGTCTTTGAAATAGTTGGCAGATCTGTGTAAAAAAAAAAAGTCCTGCCGCCACTGCTGGAAAAAATCCTAGAGGAAACACTGTATATATATATATATATATATATATATATATATATATATATATATATATATATATATATATATATATATATATATATATATATATATATATATATATATATATTAGAGAGAGTAAAATATATAGAACAATAGATATATAGAACGCTAGATATATGAATGATAGATAGAATGATCGACAGACAGAGACAAAAATGATACAACAATAGATGGATCGATAGAACAATAGATAGAACAACAGATAAAGTGGTAGATGAACAGAACGACAGAACAAAAGATAAAACAATACAACAATAGATAATTAATAGAATGATAGAACCATAGATAGTTAGAACGGTAGAACAATAGAATGATATAAAGATAGATAGAAGGATACATAGAATGATAGAAGGATATATAGAATGATAGAAGGATACATAGAATGATAGAAGGATACATAGAATGATAGAAGGATACATAGAATGATAGAAGGATATATAGAATGATAGAAGGATAGATAGAAGGATATATAAATTATAGAAGGATAGAAGGATAGATAGATAGATAGATAGATAGATAGATAGATAGATAGATAGATAGATAGATAGATAGATAGACAGATAGATAGATAGATAGATAGATAGATAGATAGATAGATAGACAGGCAGACAGACACACAGACATAGATAGAACGATAGAACAATAGATAGAACGATAGAACGATAGATAGAACGATAGAACGATAGATAGAACGATAGATAGAACGATAGAACGATAGAACGATAGATAGATAGATAGAACGATAGATAGCTAGAACGATAGAACGATAGATAGCTAGAACGATAGAACGATAGATAGCTAGATAGATGAACAGAATGATAGATAGACAGAAAGATAAAACGATGGATAGACAGAATGATAGAATGATGGATAAAACAATAGAACGCTGGATAGAATGATAGATAGACAGAACAATAGAACGCTGAATAGAACGATAGATAGACAGAACAACAGAACGATAGATAGACAGAACAACAGAACGATAGATAGTTAGAATGATAGAAAGATAGAATAATAAAATAATAGATAGAAAGACAGATGGAACAATGGATAGAAGGATGGATAGAACGATGGATAAACAGAACGATAGAACGATGGATAGACAATAACAGAGAGATAGAAAGAGCGATAAAATGATAGAAAGATGGAACGCTAAAATAATAGACAGCAGGATTGATAGAAGGATAAATACAGTCGAACGATAAAATATTAAATAGAAGGACAGATAGAACGATGAATAAAATAATAGAACAATGGATAGAAAGATAGACAAACAGAACGATAGAACGATGGATAAAATAATAGAACAATGGATAGAAAGATAGACAGACAGAACGATGGATAAAACAATAGAACGATAGATAGACAGAATGATAGAATGATGGATAACAGTAGAACGATGGATAGAACGATAGATGGACAGAATGATAGAATGATGGATAGAATGATAGAACGATGGATAGAATGATAAATAGACAGAACAATGGATAGACGAACAATAGAATGATGGATAGATCGATAGATAGACAGAATGATGGACAGAATGATAAATAAACATAATAGCTAGAACAATAAAATGATAGACAGAAGGATAGACAGAACAATAGACAGAAGGTCGGACAGAATGATAGATAGAATGACAGATAGAATGATAGAACAATAGACAGATAAAACGATGGATGGATAAACGGGGAGAATGATAGATAGAACGATGGACAGAATGATAGAACGATAGATAGATAAAATAAATATTATTATGTCAAGTATTTATTATTTATTCATTCATTTTCTTGTCGGCTCTGTCCCTTGCGGGGTCGCCACAGCGGAATGAACCGCCAACTTATCCAGCACGATTTTACGCAGCGGATGCCCTTCCAGCCGCAACCCATCTCTGGGAACAAGTATATATTATATAAAGTATATTTTAAGTATATAAATATGCACATATATTATGTAAATACAAACCTTTAGTCATGATTACAAACTTACAAGTCGTGATTAATCATTAAACAGCACTACTTCCAAGCACCTCAAACAAAACTGAAACTGCACACTTCACCTTTAACCTTCCCAGTGAGTATCAAGATATGATCATTAGCATCGTTCAGAAGCGCAATCAAGATAAACACAATCTGTGTTCGGAAATACGGAGCATTTGGACCTCCCACAGAGCACTAGAATTAGCTTATTATTTCCAGACTGACAGCATCTGAGTGCCCCGTCGAATCAGACACACAACACAGCTTTTGTTTTGGACGTAACACAACCCTCTCCCTGGCCACTAGCACAATGTTATTAAATGAGCATTTCCCTGCAGGCCACCAGAGTCACCATAAAAACGTCCTATCATGATATATGACCCACTGACAAGCAGTCGCTGATAGTGATGGAGCCAGGGAGGGTAATTAAGAAATCTCACTTTCATAACAGTTGCCACTGTAGCACCGTTAGCACTGCATGACGAAGAAAATTCATTTTGCGACATTTGTTTTAAGCATCAAAGTGCATTTGTGCCTTGCTGATTTACCTTAAAGGGACAGTTTATCCAAAAATGAAAATGCTGTAATCACATACTCACTGGTTCCAAACCTGTTTGGGTTTCTCTGTTGAACACAAAGAGAGATATACAGTGGACTCTCGTTTATCATGGGAGTTGCGTTCTAAAAATAACCCGCGATAGGTGAAATCCGTGAATCAGTCAGCTTTTTTTTTACAATTATTATAGATGTTTTAATGCTGTGTTCACAGCAGACGAGGCAAGTGCAGATAAATCACGCTATTCGCGCATAAATAGACAAGTGAACATTTCAAGTTTACTAGCTTCATTAGTGCGTCAAATCCGCTTCATTCGCGTGTCAAATTCACTTCACAACAGACGCGGATTCGCGTCATGGGCAGGGCTTCTGTCTGCTCGGTGACTCTAGCTTCGTTGCTAAATGGCTAACATAGATTTTATTGAGAGAATAGCTGTGTTTATGTGCTTTTATGAAAGCTGAAAAACGGCGTTGATTCGTTTCGAGCCGTGTCTGTCTATTAGATCCTTTCAGAGGTGCACCCAGCTCTGTGAGCTCAAACTCCTCCAGAAACTATACCTGGATGATGGAAGCTTTCAGCGGTGCTTCCAACCGAGCCCAGCCCAGTTTGATGAACTGTTGTCAGTGTCGGCAGGAGGATTTTCACCCGGGACACCAACAACAGGCACTACATCATAATCATGCCCCCAAAAAGGCAAGCTCCTGATTGGTTAGCGCAGTGCGAATGTCCGCTGAAGTTCAGATTTTCAAAACTTGAGCGATTCAAAACGCGCAAAACGCTCAACTCGCGGCGCTTCATTCATGTGAATCTCTTCATTTGCGCTGCCTCATTCGTGTGTATCGCGTCGCAGGATGTCTATTCGCGTCTTTGCATTGACTTAACATGTAAATCACTCGCACTTGATGCTTCTTCTTTTCAGACAGGCATTAACATTCACCCATACACTCTCATTCACACACATACACTATGAACAATTTCACCTTCCCCAATTCACCTAGAGCGCATGTGCTTGAACTTGTGGGGAAAACAAGAGCACCCGGAGGAAACACACACTTACACGGGGAGAGCATGCAAACTCCACACAGAAATGACAACACACCCAGCCAAGGCTCGAACCAACGACCTTCTTGCTGTGAGGCGACATCGCTACCCACTGCGCCACCACGCTGCCTCATTCTCATGTTATTTAATGAAATTATTCAGATGGCGCTCTGTGGCATGGCAGAAATATGAACAGTGTCAGTAGCTAGGCACCGCAGACATGATATAAGCCTATGTTTATGTGACGCAGCACATCCGGTGTGCGATCCCCTTTACGATGGTCTTACTATAGATAGTTAAAACCCTTTTTGCATCCTTGTTGGAACTCACAATGCTAGCAATCGAAGATTTATGTTAATTTATCAAGCTGAACGCATTCTGTACTGTACAGAAGACAGAGGAGATTGATTGACAGTGGTCTACAGCCAATCAGGACACAGAACACAATGCGCTGTGCAAAAAAAATGCACTGAAAAAAATTTGCAAAACTGCGAGGCCACGAAAGGTGAACAGTGTTATAGAGAGGGACTACTGTATTTCTTTTTTTTATCTTTGATTATGTTCGATTCTTTTCATCTGTGCTGTAATTTATTTTATTTTGTAAATATTTTATAGTTTTGTACACTTGATGCAGATCCACTCCCCTACAAAATCATCCCAATCAAAGTTATGATTTCTTTCCAAATAAGAGTAATCTTCTGAAAATATATTCATATCTCAATATATAATTGCAGAAAAACGACATATTGCAATGTCAGTTTTTTTTTCCCAATATCGTGCGGCGCTAATCTCCGCTATAGTTACTAGACACGCCCTTTACTGCTGATTGGCTGCAGGTGTGTTTTGGGTCTGACACTATGAACGAAAGCTTTTTTCAAATGTTGCTGAAAGCACCTTTAATACCAAAGAAAGAGATAGAAGGCTGACTTTTGAACCTAAACCTCCACAGGTGTGTCATATTGTGAGTCACACTAACTCACTCGTGCATTTCCAAATCAATCCAGTGGAGCACATGGCTACTTCAGCAAAAGCAGATGTGAAGCATAATGGACAAACTGTCATGACATCGGTTCAATAGGTCTTTTCATGCCTTTCTGCATGTACCGCATGTGTATGGGACCAGCACCTGTTATTTGCTAGCTGGCTATAAACCATGAGACAGGGTTCCCACACTTTTTGACCAATAACTTTTCATGACTTTTACAGCCATTACACTGTGATTTTTTTTTTTACATTCTTTACAGATATTGCTGGGCAAATGCCAACACAAGCTCATTGGAAATTGAGCCTACATTTTTGAAAAACTGCAAAAAATGTACTTAAACATGCGTTTGACTGCAGTTTGTAGGTAAATGAACACTATTGGGCAGTATGACAACAATTTGTTCTTGTGCACACTAACGATATTTACAGGCACATATTACTGAAGAATTAAGGATTATTTTCATGTAGCTCTTTGCACATGAACAATAAATACCACAAAACAACTTAATGCTGTCTGTCATTTGTAATAAATACATTTGTGTTAGCTATCTATCTCCACATGGACAACTCTTCTGGCATGGTCAGTGTGTTGTGCTACAGAGCACTCGGGTTTGAGTCCGATGAAGCGCGCAAAAGAGATAAAAGCATGTAAATCGGGGTAAAACTATGTGGTTCCAGTGCACTATACTCTCATGTTTGCTTTTGAAAACACTATTGATTGGTTTATTGGTTGCCAGTTAGGTCGCTTCATGTAAATATCCTAGAGCAGACGCCAGCCAATTGCGTTGACGCAACCCTGGAAAAGTAATGTGATTGGCTGTTGTCGATGCTGACATATTTTGTGAATGAACCGTGAAGCGCACAGCCGCCAGAGGTATGACAAACTCATATCTCATATCAAGATAAGCAGGAACCACGAAAACCGTAGATGAATGTGTTGACAATGCATTTGTTTTGCACTAAAATTTGTCATTGCTAATGTTGCATTGTTTTTGCAATGTGTTATGAGCTGTCAAGCAGCATGTGTACATATTTGCAAATAGATAGCAAATTGTGGCATGTTGCAAAACATTTGCATTTGTGTTTTACTGATGATGTCACCAGCGACTAGTCGACATCGACTCGACTTTGATAACATAAAAGTCGACTTCCAAAAATGTAAAGTAGTTCAACCCCTATTTGCTACACTGTAAAAAAAAATGTGTTAATGAACAGTTTCTGTATTTTGTGATTCACAAGTATTTTCCATTTATTTAGATTAGATTCAACTTTATTGTCATTACACATGTACCAGTACAAGGCAACGAAATGCAGTTTAGGTCTAACCAGGAGTGCAATAGCAGCAAGTGCAGGATATGGGTACAAGTTATAAAGTGTAATTATAGAAAAACTATGCTGATATTTACAAATGGATGTACTATGAATATTTACGGTTGTGAATTGCATTATGGGATGTTGATCTCTGCTTTGTCGACTTCTAATGTTCAAAAAATTCAACTCTACAGTTTAAAGTGACTTTTATTGACATTTTAGTAGTTTGAAATAATATAATGTAGAAGAAATAATATATAGAGAAATAAGCCTGTAAAAAAGCTGAAAATCTACCGGCAATTTATTACAAGGTTTTTGTAGACAATTTGTCACTTTAAACCATTAAAAGTTAATAAAAGTCACTTATTTTAAACTTTTCAAGGTTAGAAGTTGTTGAAAGTAAGATCGAGGTCTCATAGGCTACGTTCACACTGCAGGCAAATGTGGCCCGAATCTGATCTTTTCGCCCATATGTGACTCAGGTCTTGACAGTGTGAACAGCCCAAACCGCATGGAATCTGATCTTTTCACTTCAGATTTGTGCCACTTTCATATGTAGTCTTAAATCAGACACAGATCTGATGTTTTGCAATGCGACCGCAGTGTAAACGGTTATGTCGGATTTCATGTGACTTTTACATAATCTTCGAGCGACATACGTCATCATTCTGTGCTGCAAACATCATCTACACCTCTGCAGCATAGTAGAATAACACACAGGGCAATTACTTTACCACAGAAAGTTGATTGTTCATTTTGAAAAAGATCCGTGCACAAAGGAGGGGGCACTTTCATTTTAAGGACGAACATTATTACCGAGCGAATAAAGGGCAGGGGCTCAAGCACCCAAACCCCCCATCTGCATGTGTCTGTTGTTTATAACGAAATAAAATAAAATAACTGCAAACTGAGATAAACCAACTCCGCCTTCATAGTTCAGTCTGCGGCTGCTCATTAACCCTTGATGAGTTCACTACACCGGTGGTTAGACAGACGCGCGCCGCGGTTGTCATAAATCACAAATGATCAGTGTTTTCAATCACAAGAGACTTATTTTAGGTTTCAAATGCCGAAATACACATTAGTAGTAGCAGGACAACCCTTTACAGTTCATGAAATACACCACGGTTGTCTGTGAAAAGGACAATAATCATATTAAGCATAAGCTGACAACGTGCTTTATACAGTTTACACATTGTGTGCATAATTAGACATTTTGTGTTGTCCGTAACTGTACTTCTGCGCATGCGGGTCAGTTTACGACCATGATCTGTTCACACTGCAAATCTGATATTGGCCACATTTATAACAACAGTGTGAACAGCGAGGCAAAAAAATCAGATCTGAGAAAAAATCAGATTTGAGCACTAAGCCTCGCAGTGTGAACGTAGCCATATTGCACCTCAAAAGCATAAATAAATGGGGGGGGGGGGGGGTTAAAAAAAATAAATACATGAATTACAAAAATACTGAAAACTGCTAATTAATCTGGATAAGAATGTGAATCTGAAGTATACAACAAAAGTAACCAGAGTAAGATTCGCAAAAATGTAGACAGCGCCCTCTAGTGGATTTGTCACCTGTAAAGTGCAATAAAACATACCCGAAGCAAAGTATTCTATGCTTCAAAAAAATGTAGGCTGAGGCATGTTTTTCCAATGAGCCTGGGCTACAAAACACAGAATCATCCTAAAAATTCCAGATTTGAACTAAAATTTAAGGTGTCCTGATTTCCATGACCATGGGAAACCTGTATGGTAAATCCATGGCGAGCTTTCCTAAGGGTAAGAAAAGGAGTGTCCTCTGTCAACAGCACACAACCAACCCTCATGACTCATGAATCCATAGAGGAGAAGAGGGCATTAAAACTCCATCACAAAACTGATGATGAGGGATTTCAGTCTCAATATTATGCTAATTATAACACCACGAGCGGTGGGCCATTCTGAAACTTTTAAACATTACTGATATTAATAATACAGATAAAAATGTCATGCAACAAGCTGACTGTAACAGACCTAAAATTACATGTTATATACAAAAACATACATTTCCTTATTAATATTTATGTCAAAATTGCCTGGACTTGAGAATTACCTGTAAACTAAAGCATATCAGTACCCTAAAGATGACTGTACAAGCTTTTTTATTATTATTATTATTATTATTATTATTATTATTATCGAGACATACCTATTGATATTCTTTTAGGGCACTTTCATACAATTCAGAATTATACCAAAAATAGGTCTAATTGACTAGTTACAAATTGTAATTAACGTAATGGAAGCACTTCAACACTGCTTTTTGATCCGCTACACATGTTCAATAAAGCAAACTAGCTTGCTGACACACTTTTAACTACAGTGAACAAGTATTTTCTTTTTAAAAAGATATTAATCCAAAGATTTTGATTGCAACGAACATAAATGCGTCCAATTATTGCCCAGATATTTTTAATATCATTAAATCCATGACCCAGTGGGCAAACATTATCATTACACTGGTGTGTGTTTTCATTTTGGAGTAACAAAAGGTTTTCTAGCACACACATTAAGTGCAAAAACGACATTAAGCACTAACGTTTATACCTGTAATTAATATTTATAAGCAATAAAATTTGTCTCAAAATTGACCTCGAATTTTCTCTTCATACAATCAAAACCCATTAGACTGAAATTACTCAAGTCTTAATCATCATGAAGCAATCATTTACTAATCACTTTAGCAAAACAACTTACTACATGCATCTAAAGTATTTAAATAGCTGGATAAAAGTTACTTTCTACCATAACAAAACAAAGGTTTGTGCCCTCCTGCAATATTTGTATTCTTTCATAGGCCTGTCACGATATCTATTTTTTGTTGTACGATATACTGCAGTAAAATAAATTGCGATAAACGATATTATTGGCATTATAAGACAATTTTATGACACTTATTATATAAAGCCAGAATGGCAATATAATATCATCTCAATGCAAGTGCACTCTTAGAACACAGCACATTATATTCTTAAGAATATTTCATTTAATTATAGTCATTTTAACCATTTAATAATGAGGTATTGGAATCAGAATGTGAAATGCATATCCTAAACAAATGAATTACAATAAATGTTAACAAAAAAGTAACAGAGGCTGCGATATCTGCTCCCAGATCTATTTTCAGTTGTCAGACACCCACAGGAACATACACTATAGTAATTTGTAGTAAATACTATAGTGTTTTTAACCATACTGACACTGACACCTTCAATAGAGATAGAGATGTTGCACAATCAGCTAAAATGTTGCTAGAATTGGTTATGTATGGGCGATATATATTGCATCACCAAAAATAATTGAGGTCATGTCCATGTGTGATAAGTCAATATATTGATTATTGTGACCAGCCTATTCTAGCAAATAATTTCCAAACGATGTTTAACAGAGAAGTGAAATTGTCCAAGTATTTTCTATTATATTTTTTCTTCTGAAAAAAGACCTTTTTCTTTTAGTTTAGCTGGAATAATAATAAAAGTAACTGCTAAGGTCAATAATATTAGCTCTCTGATTGGCTGCAGAACAAACCACTGCTGTCCAATGACTTATCCAAGCATGTTGGGTATATTAGCGTCCCAAATTTACTTAGCTAAGTCTTTAAATTGCACTTTAAGCTAAATACTAGTATCGTGCAAAATAAGTAGTAAAATAGCGTGTACTGCCTTCATGGAAAAGATCAAATAAATTATGAGAACTTTTATGTTTAAAACTGTGTTGAAATAATCTTTACATCATTTAATAACACTTGGGAAATAATTTAAAAATAATTGATTTTATAGGAGAGCTAATAAAGTTTTTTTTTTTTTTTAATAAAATAGTCAAAATATCACATTCACAAGTTTACAAAACGCAAACCACTCTTTATAGTTCTAGAAAAAGAGGTTATAATGTATATAAATGTGATTTCTAAATCTAAAAATAGAAAAGCAGTTAAAATGAATAATATATGTTCCTCCTATAATACTTTTTACATTAAATGTTTATATAAATGTATATTTTCTGTGTTAAAAGTGTATTTTATTTTTACAGAAACTGAAAATGTATTCCTATGTTAATTGATGAATATGTACCCTCTCTTATTTTATTTTATTTATCTTTTTTTTTTCTTGATTAATCCTTATTGTTAAAGCATGTGAAATACTTTTGCTGTATAATGAAACTGTACATGCTTGTTCCTGGTAATAAAGCATTTTTAAAAAACTGTATAGTCCAAAAAACATATATATTATATGTAAATCATGTCATAATCAGTGTAATGATGCTTCCAACTGCCATCCATAACGTTACATCCCAAAAATAATGAATCTCAATGAATCACAAATCCCACAATATACAATTTATAATACATTTGTATGTCAACTGATGAGCAAGTACCCTCTCTTCATTTTTTTATTGCATCTATTTTTCTTTTTTCTTTCGTCTTTTCTTAAATCCTTGCTGTTAACGCATGTGAAATACTTTTGCTGTATATTGAAACCGTACAATGCTTGTTATTGTTAATAAAGCATACAAAAGCCATCAAAAAACATATAAATTACATGAAAATCATGTTATATCTCAACGTTACTCATGTCATGATCAGTGTAATGATGCTCCCAACTGCAATCCATAATGTTACATCCCCAAAAATCTTAATGAATCAGAAATCCCACAATTGTTGTTAAAGCATGTGAAATACTTTTGATGAAACTATACATGCTGGTTTTTGTTAAAGCATTAAAAAACTATAGTTTAAAAACATATAAATTATATGTAAATCATGTTAGATGTCAACATTGCTCGTGTCGTGATCATTGTAACATTAATGATGCTTCTAACTGCCATTCATAACGTTACATCCCCCAAAATGAATCTCAATGAATCAGAAATCCCACAATATACACTTGATAATATATTTGTATGTTAATTGATGAGTATGTAGGCTTTTTTTCCTTTTTTATTTATTTATTTCATCTCATTTAATCATTGTTGTTAAAGCATGTGAAATACTTTTAACATGCTTGTTCTTGTTAATAAACCACAAAAAAAACTGTATAACTCAAAAAAACTCATATAAATTACATGAAACATCACGTTAAATGTTAACGTCACGATCATTGTAACGTGAATGATGCTTCCAACTGCCATCCATAACGTTACATCCCCAAAAGTGAATCTCAATGAATCAGAAATCCCACAACATGAGGAGATGATCCCATCAGGACACGCCAAAAATCCAACTACACGTGAACAAAAGTTTCCAGTCTACATTTGATCACTTTATAACCCAAATCCACAAGAAAAACACCGCTGATATCCATGTCAGAGAAGCGGACAAGCCTCGGCATATTCCCGTTTAACCTGAGATCGGGAATAACGAAATAAACACCGCGAAACAAATGATAAACTTCACTTACGAGCCTCTGAAGGTGTTTCAGGAAGTTTTGAACACTCGGTTACTATCCACAGACAGCAGAGAAGATAAAAACAGCACTTTACCTGATTTATGTCATTAATTCTCCGCCTGGGAAAAGTTTGAGGACGCCGCTTCTCTCTCACGGACAGTCGGTGTGATGATGATGATGATGCGCGCGCAGCTCCTCCTCCCTCTGACGTCATCGCGGCGTCTGCGCCAAAGTATGTTTACTATCGAGGGGCTCTTGAGCACTAGTGAGGCATCTTGATTTACTGTTGAAGGGAGAAAGCGTCCTTTACTAAACTGGAGCTGTGTAGATTCTGAACAGGAAAATACTGTCGTACTACCCCGTTTACTACCTTTTTATTTGCTGAAAATAATGGTTAATTAGCCTATTATCAAGGGGCTTTTCTCTACTAGTGAGGCATCTTGATTAGGGCCTACTGTTGAAGTAAGAGAGTATTTAATACTAAACTGGAGCTATGCAGATTCTAAACAGGTAAATAATGTTGTATTAAACCGTTTACTACCTTTTTAGTCACTGAAAATAGTCTAATTACTATCAAGGGGCTTGTCCCTACTAGTGAGGTATCTTGATTTACTGTTGAAGTAAGATAGTATACATTATTAAACTGGAGCTGTGCAGATTCTGAACAGGAAAATAATGTTGTGTTAAACCGTTTACTACCTTTTTAGTCACTGAAAATAGTCTAATTAATTACTATCAAGGGGCTTTTGAGTTGCCTACTAGTGAGGCATCTTGATTTACTCTTGAAGTAAGATAGCCCCTATTGCTAAACTGGAGCTGTGCAAATTCTAAACAGGAAAATAATGTCATATTAAACCGTTTACTACCCTTTTAGTCACAGAAAATAGTCTAATTACTATCAAGGGGCTTTTCCCTACTAGTGAGGCATCTTGATTTACTGTTGAAGTAAGATAGTATCCATTATTAAACTGGAGCTGTGCAGATTCTGAACAGGAAAATAATGTTGTGTTAAACCATTTACTACCTTTTTAGTCACTGAAAATAGTCTAATTACTATCAAGGGGCTTTTCCCTACTAGTGAGGCATCTTGATTTACTGTTGAAGTAAGATAGTATCCATTATTAAACTGGAGCTGTGCAGATTCTGAACAGAAAAATAATGTTGTGTTAAACCATTTACTACCTTTTTAGTCACTGAAAATAGTCTAATTACTATCAAGGGGCTTTTCCCTACTAGTGAGGTATCTTGATTTACTGTTGAAGTAAGATAGTATCCATTATTAAACTGGAGCTGTGCAGATTCTGAACAGGAAAATAATGTTGTGTTAAACCGTTTACTACCTTTTTAGTCACTGAAAATAGTCTAATTAATTACTATCAAGGGGCTTTTGAGTAGTGAGGCATCTTGATTCACTGTTAAAGATAGCCTCCATTACTATATTGGAGCTGTGCTGAGTTTAAACAGGAAAATAATGTCGTACGAAACTGTTTACTACCTTTTTAGTCACAGAAAATAGTGTAATGGTTAATTACTATCAAGGGGCTTTTGAGTACTAGTGAGGCACCTTGATTCACTGTTAAAGATAGCATCCATTACTAAATTGGAGCTGTGCTGAGTCTAAACAGGAAAATAATGTCGTACTAAACCGTTTACTACGTTTTAGTCGCTGAAAATAGTCTAATGGTTAATTACTATCAAGGGCCTTTTCTCTACTAGTGAGGCATCTTAATCAAGGTTTGGCTAATATGGTAGGGTTGTATGCTAAACTAGCAGTATTCCACTGTATTGTATAGACGTGCATAGTCATTTGAATTCTGAATGAGCCAAATAGGCTCAACAAACCTATTTACTGTAGTAAAAGCCACTTTATATGTTAAAGTACAATTTTTGTTTCCATGTATTTAATAAATAAAACTGCCACTTGTCTTTTTTCTTTTCTTTTTTTTTTACATGTTTATTTAAGGTTATCAAAATAATGTACAATGTGCTTTTACAGACATAATCATAATAAAAACATGCAATGGGTTAGAGAAATTATAGTAATCCTTAAAAATAAGAATGCAAGTAAATAAGTCAATAGATATATGGAGGTAAGAAAAAAAGAAAAAGGGAAACATCATACCATCTATAAGTACTAATATTGGTGACCAATAAGCAGTGGTGCAAAGAGTACTGAAAAATCATACTCAAGTAAAAGTACCATTACTTGCCTAAAAATGTAGTGCAAGAAGAGTAAAAGTATCTGTTGTGAATATTACTCAAAGTATGAGTAAAAAGTAGCCCTTTCAAAAGTACTCAAGAGTAGTGAGTATTACACTGTCAAAAGCTGATGTGTTTACATGTAATTTGTGCATGTGTGTGTAAACGTAACATTCTGTAGTGCATTTAGTTATTGCCCATCAGACACACAACATCATGAGACATTAATATTAGGTTAGATTTAGGTTGTAATGTCAGGTGACCAAAATTGTCAAGCCAGCAGCTAAGGACAATGATATTTTGATGTCCAATAATGACGTCAAATGACGTTGATATTTGGTTGATTTTAGGTTGTTAGAAAGTGACCAAAATCCAGCATCGAGCCAACATCTTAAACCAACGTCATATATGACGTCAAATACTGATATTTATTCATCAGGTACGATAACCAAAATCCAACGTCTGATAGATGTCATAGTGGTAACGTCCACACAACGTCAAGCTGTAACATCATTAGACGTTGATATTTGGTTGGTTTTAGGTTGGACATTGACGTTGAGTTCTGACGTCAACCCGATTTTCATTTCCAAACAAAATGCAAAGTTCCCATGATGTTAGGGTTCAACGTCAATTAGACATCATGTTGATGTCCTGTGCCTGCTGGGTGTTTAAGGCCATTTCAGTCTTCATACAGTAAACATTCGTCATCTTCTCATCAGTGACATGCATCTAAACAGTGTCTTGGTCAATGCGTGTAAATTTTGAACATCTTCATGGACACTTTTAATACTTCTAAACAGTTTGCTGCAATTATAAAGTGCACACGTCTTGAGGTAGTTCATTATGATGCGACTTACCTTCTACAGTATGTGTGATTTGATTGGACAGGAATCTCAGGACTGATTTTTCAATACCCATGGACAAGAAAAATAAAGTAGTGACTGCAGGTTGAAGGAAAGTAGTGGAGTAAAAGTACAGATACAGCACTAAAAATGTACTCAAGGAAAAGTAAAAGTACACATTTTTAAAACTACTCAGTAAATTACAATTCCTGAGAAAAACTACTCAATTACAGTAATTTGAGTATTTGTAATTAGTTACTTTACACCACTGCCAATTAGTCCCAAAGTCTCTGGAAAGGCACATAAAAAAATATGTTTTCCACATCACAGCACATTCCTATGACATAGACGTCATTTAAAAAAAAAAGAACATTAGAACAAAACAGAAGGGACAAAAAAAAAAACAGTAACAACAAAAATAACAAACAAACAACAAAAGACCATTCCTTGTGAGCCTCCGACAACCTTCCACCCAAAAAGAAAGCTAATTGACACACAAAACCATTTCTCTTATGTGTGAGGGCAGGTGATCTATAAAAGGAGACCATATATTTAGAAAACTCTGTATGTTATCATTAAGCACAGCTGCAAGCCTCTCATGGGGCAAAACTGCAAAAATCTCTTTGCACCATTGTGTCACAGAGGGGGGGGGGGGGGGGGGGGGGGGGGGGGGGGGGGGGGGGGGGGGGTAAATAATTTTAATAATTCTGATTGCAACTGTAGGTTGTTTTTCAAGCAATTATTATTATTATATTATATTTATTCATGTAAAGGGGTTTGTTCATATACCACTCATAATTTTATCAAATATTATTACTTAAAAAAAATATATAGTTTTTATAATGTTTTATTTGCTATCTTCAATAGTAAATCAAGATGCCTCACTAGTACTGAAACGGTCCTCGGTAGTAATGAACCATTATAACCTTTTAAGAAAAGTAACTCAGTATTTAGTATTTTCTACAACTAAAAAGCTAGTAAATGGGTTAGTACAACGTTATTTTGATGTTCAGAATCTGCACAGCTCCAGTTTAGTATTAAATATCTTACCTCAACAGTAAATCAAAATGCCTCAATGGAAACACCCCTTGATAGTAATGAACCGTTATAACTTTTTAAGAAAAGTAACTCAATATTTAGACTACTTTCTGTAAAAAAAAGTGCGTATATACATTATACAGTAAACTAAATGTGTTATTTCCCATGAAAGTTGTTAAATACACACTGAATAACTTACGTCTCAGACAGAATTTCACTCGCTTCCCTCTAAAGACGGCGCAAAAGAAAATGGCAGTTTCTCACACTGATGTCCCTGCAGGTGACGTGCGTGCTCTCTTTCACGTCCGCGTTCCCAACCCAGCACTGCTGGGTTATAGATCAAGATCGACTTTCAACCCAAATGGGGTTAAATTAACCCAATTTTGTGACCTAGCAGTCTCAACCCAGCATTTGGGTTAAAAACCAACCCAGCGTTTTTTAGAGTGGGGTAAATAAGTTATTATAACCTTAGTTTGATGTTCAGAATCTGCACAGCTCTAGTTTAGTAATGGATGCCATGGCTGTAGCCCCCCTATATTTCTACTCAGCCCCCCTAAAACTTTTCAGATTAGCTCATAAACTGTAGACCACATTATTGTCTCTGTCCCCTTTAAATTTGACATGAAGACGGCGGCAGAATTAGGCTCCCCCCGACTTTCGTTGTTCATTTGATCAGCAAACCACAACTGCAGAGCGAGAGAACAAGGTGTGTGTTTATCGATAAATGGTTATAAAATATCCTAATTTGCAGTTCTTTGCTATGGATACACTTGTATCACTTGTACCCCAATGTCAGATAGGAGCAATCGGGTTTCCAATCTACTGTTTCCTCAGTGCTCACCTCATAATCAGCGAAAATGAAACTCTTAACGAACATTATATTTTTATTTCAAAATGAACTACCATTATAAAACACATTACAGTGTATGTGGCATTATCTATACCACAGTCATGCACAGAAAGTATTAAACACAGTGACAGAACCACTTAGTGAATGAACTTTACTGGCAGAGTCACTGAGAGAGATCGAAACATCATGTGTTGTCTTGTATTAAAAATATTTCCTATTTTAATATTATGATTCAGTTCGTGAAATATGTGAATTAGCCTGTAGGTTAAAATATATATATATATTTTTATATGTATGCCATTTATTTAGAAAAGTGGTTAGATAAACTGCTACTTGTGGCTACTTGTGTGCCTCCTAAAATGTTGTCCTCTCAGATTATATCCCCCTTGTGTTTCTTCAAAAAACTTTTGTATGCATTTCAGTAGTAATTTATTCCTAGCTTTAAACAAATTGTGCTGTTCTAAATTTAACCAAATCATTGAACTTAAGTATCTTCAATTTAAAAAATAAAGGATTTTTATGCTACAAATGCCCCACATTTTCTATCAGTCTAATAACTTTTTTCTGCATTGTACATAAGGATTGTAAATTAGATTTATATGTATTCCCCCAAATTTCAACACAATAACTCATATATGGCAACATAAGTGTGTTATATAATATATACATTGATTTATTGTCCAGGATAAATCTTGCTTTATACACTATTGCAACAAATTTGACAAATGTTTAGTTAAATTTCCAACTAATTGTATGATACAATACAACACCGAGAAACTTAATTGCATACACTCTTTCTATAACTTCATTATCAATTTGTAAATCTATATTATGACTACTTTTTAATTTCCCAAACAACATAACCTTTGTTTTACTTATATTTCATGACATTTACGTCAAACCACAAATTCAATTTATTAATTTCTGTTTTAATCAACGCTATAAGTTTTGGTAAATTCTCCCCAGAACAAAAGATACTTGTATCATTCATTTTCTTTTCGACTTAGTCCCTTTATTAATCTGGGGTCGCCACAGCAAAATGAACCACCAACTAATCCAGCATATGTTTTACCCAGCGGATGCCCTTCCAGCTGCAACCCATCTCTGGGAAACATCCTTACACACTCATTCACACTCATACATTACGGACAATTTAGCCTACCCAATTCACCTGTACCGCATGTCTTTGGACTTGTGGGGGAAACCGGAGCACCCGGAGGAAACCCACGCGAATGCAGGGAGAACATGCAAACTCCACACAGAAACGCCAACTGATCCAGCCGAGGCTCAAACCAGCGACCTTCTTGCTGCGAGGCGACAGCACTACCTACTGCGCCACTGCGTCGCCTACTTGTATCATCTGCAAATAAAATAAACAGCTCTGATATCTTACACATATCATTAATGTAAATCATAAACAATATTGAACCTAACTGATCCTTGTGGTATGCCACAGTTTACATTTAGGTATGAAGATTTATGGTTGCCAATTTCCACAAACTGTTGCCTGAGTTGAACTGAGTGATCTTAGTGCAAAGATAAGGATTTCTTTTCAAAGCGTTACTTTTATAAAATTTTATTTAAATTATTTAAGAATATAAAAAATAAACAACATTAAAAACTTGTAAAATGAAAAAAAAAAAACAACAACAACAACCATATTTTCAAAGAGCTCAACCATATAAAAGTCATGTTTGTTTGTTTGTTTTTGTCTTTTTACCGCAGTAGCTGTGCCTGTGTAGTGAATTCCTCCAGCGTGTTGATCTGCTGCTGCTGTCAGTAGATGTGATGAAGTCTTTAATGCAGCAGTTTGACCTTTCAGATGCTGAACGCAGACGTTTTAGCAGGATTCATTTATGTGGTGAGTGGAAAATAGAGGCAGATCTCAACAGCAGCTGTCCTGCAGATGTTTGTAATAATCTAGAGAGCTAGTAATAGCCATTCAAACTCAACTAGACTAGAAATGCAGTGTGTAGTTTTTGTGCGTTGACTCGATGCTGACACCATACGGTACAGAGAAGTATTACACACAATGCTGCGAATAAAATCTGGTTATTTGAAAGTTGAAGCATGTTGGAAATTTGCATTATGTCAAACAAAACAAAACAATACAAGTAGGTTTCTAATTATTTTTATAGCACAAAAAATATGAATATCAATATATCTTATGGGTGGCGTTACGGTGGCTCAGTGGTTAGCACTGTGGTCTCACAGCAAGAAAGTCGCTGGTTTGAGTCCCGGCTGGGTCAGTTGGCATTTCTGTGTGGAGTTTGCATGTTCTCGTTGGAGTGGGTTTTCCTCCGGGTGCTCCGGTTTCCCCCACAGTCCAAACACATGCGCTATAGGTGAATTGAAGAAACTAAAATTGGCCGTAGTGTATGAGTGTGAAGGAGAGTGTATGGATGTTTCCCAGTACTGGGTTGCAGCTGGAATCTGCTGTGTAAAACTTATGCTGGAATAGTTGGTGGTTTATTCTGCTGTGGCGACCTCTGAAATAGAGACTAAACCGAAGGAAAATGAATAGATGAATGTACCTTATGAAGAAAATTGTCTGTTTGATCTTGCAGAGTAAAAAACAACAACATATATAATGAGAATAAAATAAAATGAACAAAAATAATAAAAATATTGACCTTATCAGTTTTTACATTTTATTTAATGTTTTTTATTCCAGCCAAACAAATCAAATATCATGTTTATTAAATAAACAGCTTTTGATATGTAGAGCATAACTACATATTACAAGTGTTTAATAACTTAAACTTACATTTAAAAATTAATTACAAATATATTTCATTTGCATATACAGTTGAAGTCAGAATTATTAGCCCCTGTTTATTTTTTTCCCCGATTTCTGTTTAACGGAGAGCAGATTTTTTCAACACATTTCTAATCATAATAGTTTTAATAACTCATCTCTAATAACTGATTTATTTTATCTTTGTCATGATGACAGTAAATAATATTTGACTAGATATTTTTCAAGACACTTCTATACAGCTTCTATACAGCAAGTTATTGTATAATGATGGTTTGTTCTGTAGACTATCGAAAAAATTAGCTAATAAGGGGCTAATAATTTTGACCTTAAAATGGGTTTTAAAAAATTAAAAACTGCTTTTATTCTAGCCGAAATAAAACAAATAAGACTTTCTGCAGCAGAAAAAAAAATATCAGACATACTGTGAAAATTTCCTTGCTCTGTCAAACATCATTTGGGAAATATAAAAAAAATAAAATAAAATTCAAAGGTCGGCTAATCATTCTGACTTCAACTGTATTTATTGCACATTTAAACTGTTCACACTTTTTAAAATTTACTTTAAAATGCTAAATATAAACAAAAATACATACAACTAAATAAAATAAATAGAATTAAGTGTATGAGAATGTAATTAAGAATGTAATAAAGTGTCTTTGTAAAGTGCGTGTGTGTATACATCCAAAAATATAAACATGATACAAATACTTATATTAAATTAAATAATAACATTATTATTATTTCAATCATACTAATTAAGAATAATATTATAATATTTATTTTATATTTCCATTTCAGTAAATAAATTTTAAATAATAATTTATGTAAATAATTAAGTGGCAATGGCATTTCTGTGTGGAGTTTGCAAGTTCTCCCAGTGTTAGCATGGGTTTCCTCCAGGTGCTCAGGTTTCCCCCACAGTCCAAACACATTTTCTATAGGTGAATTGGGTAAGCTAAATTGTTCGTAGTGTATGTGTGTGAATGAGCGTGTATGGATGTTTCCCAGTGATGGGTTGCAGCTGGAAGGGCATCCACTGCATAAAACATGTCCTGGCGATTTATTCCTCTGTGGCGACCCCAGATTAATAAAGGGACTAAGCCAAAAAGAAAATGAGTGAATGAATTAAGTGGCAAGTAAAGGTTACTTTGAGCATTTGATATACAGTTGAAGTTAGAATTATTCGCCCCCCTTTGATTTTTTTTTTCTTTTTTAAATATTTGCCAAATGATGTTTAACAGAGCAAGGACATTTTCATAGTATGTCTGATAATATTTTTTCTTCTGGAGAAGAAAATTTTAACTAGAATAAAAGCCGTTTTTTATTTTTTAATAAACATTTTAAGGTCAAAATTATTAGTGCTGTAAAAAATCTCTGTTAAACAGAAAATGGGGGAAAATAAACAGGGGGGCTAATAATTTTGACTTTAACTGTATGTGAGAACAAACCACTGTTATACAATGACTTGGCTAATTACCCTAAATTGCCTAATTAACCTAGTTAAGCCTTTAAATGTCACTTTAAGCTGTACAGAAGTGTCTTGAAAAATATCTAGTCAAATATTATTTACTGTCATCATGGCAAAGATAAAATAAATTAGTTATTAGAAATTAATTATTAAAAAAAATTTATGTTTAGAAATGTGTTGAAAAAAATCTTTCCGTTAAACAGAAATTGGGGGGAAATATAAAAGAATTAAAATTGAACAGGAGGGGGGGGCGAATAATTCTGACCTCACCTGAGAGTCCTCACAAGTATAGCTTAACCAGCACCCACTTACACACACAGCTGTGGCAGTGATCAGGTCTGCTGGAGCTGAAACTGAACTGATCTGTGATGTGGTTGTTTTTTTCCCCTCATGGAGGAAACTCCACCAAACACTAAAGAGCTCTGAAAGATGTTCAACACATGCTGAGATCACAGAACAGCACACATCAAATCAACATCACACTTCTCTCTCTGGCTTAATCAACATCTCACGCTCTCAACATCACAAGCAGAAAACCAGCACAAACTAAGTCCCTGTTTACACTAATACATTTTAGTTTTAAAACGGTGTTTTGGAATGAAAACGATCTGCGTCCACACTGCCGTTTCATCTAGCGTTTCTGAACAGATCTCCATCCACACTACACCACTGAAAACGCACATCACGTGACCACACACACACTCTGGCATGCACTGCAGCGTATGCGGACGTCTGAGCTCTAGGCAGTCAGTGGGTGCTTTGAGCACAGCTCCCTGGGTGAGAGCAGCATACATCGGACAGTTCATCAAGGATCTTCCGTTGGATTTCATCTCACTATAGTTGCTAAACGTGATATTTAATCATCTAATCTATCTAACAACTCTTCGGTCTTCGGCTCCCAACATGTTTCCTCCAGTTGCTCCGGTTTCCCCACAGTCCAAACACATGTGCTATAGGGGAACTGGATAAACTAAATTGGCCATAGTGTATGAGTGTGAATGCAAGAGTGTATAGGAGTTTCCCAGTACTGGGTTGCAGCTGGAAGGGCATCCTAACATAGAAGTAGCTCCTCCCCTTTAAAAAAAAACAGCCAATAGCGTTCTGTTTTTATCACTGATCTGCCAGAGAGAGAGCAGTTGAGCTCAAGTGCATCAAATGAAAAGCAAATGAGATGAAGGGGGCGGGGCATGGC